>CM029012.1:189716776-190054734 GCA_016801055.1 Panax notoginseng
AAAATACTGTGGCAGCAACAATTATTAACAACAATAATATAAAATTTCAACGTAGCAATTATTGAATCAATAAAATAAAATTATTGAACAGTAATTACTGTAACAATTATTGAGTAATGCCTTCTTACGTAAGAATCAATAAATTCAAAAATACTATGCAATACCGTGTGCTACTATGCAATAACGCGTATTACTGTATTTTTAATCACCGGGTATTCCAACAGTGGTTAACGGTAAACAACTACGCCGTTATTTGTAAAAACTCAAATTTATCGTTTTTCTTCACCCGACAGTTATTCTGTTATGGGTCCCACAAATGGCTGCGCCGTCGTACGAATATTCCCCGACAAAAAGAATATTATCCACGACCAAACATAATCCCCGACAACAATGATTATTTTAAATAACCACTTGCTTATTTTGAAAAAAAATCATATTTCACTCATAACTTTAAACTTTCATCAATTTAACCATTTACTGAAAGTAATTATAGAAAAATTGAATACTTTTATTTCATAAAATTCGGGGTCTTACAATCACCCCTCCTTATGAAAAATTCGTCACCGAAATTTAAGTACCTGGTATTTCGAAGAGTTGAGAATACCTTGCTATCTATTTCGATTCTATCTCTCAGATCATCATGATTTCTCCATTGCTCTCTCCCATGATAACTTCATTTGGGTTCCTCTTTGTTGGGAAGTCATGACAACCGCCATCCCTCGAACTACTCGGCTTTGACTTGTCTGGATTAGCATTTGGCGTCATACATTACCGTTGTGAATATACCTTTCTATAGGAATATTCACTCCCTCAACTGCCTCTTCGTACTCCTCATTCATGATCTGAATCATCAATCTTCGATCCATATCGGATTCAGGTTGACCGCTATGTACAGGGTAATTCAAAACTCGATGTTGGGTTCTCCCCAATTGCTTTCCGAAAAGAGAAATTCATATCATCTATTTTAGCCTTCTTAGATCGAACATCTCTTTCCACAATATCCAAGTGTCGTGCGGCTTTTGCCCCATGCATCACTTATTCTCACTCGTTCAGTTTTTTCTTCTCTCAGCTCAGATTCTATTTTTATCATCTTATACTCTGCCAAAGAATGCTTCTGTTCAAGCATCACATATCGGTAACACAAGCTTGAATTGTTGCATCCTTTTGTTCCACGACCGCCTGTCGTTCTTCTGCCTGCTCTTCTAACTCATGAATACGATTTTGAAAATCTACATTTTGATCATATAATACCTCTAATAAACTCTCCTCTGGTACATCTTCTTCCTCTTCTCCACAGTCTCAGCTGTTACCTCTGCGACTATCTCAGGTGTAACTATCAATTCTTCACTCACCACATGGATATCTCTAATTCCTTCTTCGTCTGACATCACATTATCACGGTTAGTGATTAGAGGTATCCCCACAGTCTCATTCACTCCATTATTAGCATTCTCAGCTGCCATTCTCAAATACTGCCATAAAACAAGGGTTAATTAAACAAATTAACATATCACATAATATCTCCAATATTATGACTGACCACAAAAAAGCTTAGGTAGGACACACTAGCGAAAGATTTACTCATCTCTCCCCTCCTAGTTGTATTCCCCGATCTCCGCCATAGATCATATCCCTAAGCTCTGATACCACCTGTGACAACCCCAAAACAGGTCCATTCCACCCAACCCATTCTAGTCGTCAAATACATGGTACAGAAAACAACTACAACTTTATTACAATAATTGTCGTGCAAAATACAACAACACATATGTGCTGTGAGTTTTGGATACAAAATATACCAAATGTTGACTCATGTTCCAACCGTGGACATCACCTCACAATAACACCTTACATAAAGGTTATAGTCAAAAACTGTTCTAGAAAATAATGTCATTAGACATCTTGTATGATAGTGACAAAACACCCTTCCAACGTTGGGTTCGCCTCACCCTATTTTCTTCACCAAATATAATTACTAAATGATGACCACCGTTCTATTCCCTTGTTACCCCGCTCGACCCAGCTACACTCTTATTACCTGAAAGGAATTGTGAAGCAAAAGGGTGAGCACAACTAGCTCAGTAAAGAATATCATGACTAAAGATAATTAAATTATCAATAGCATTCATCAATAATAAATCAGAGATTTAGAACATATGGTAAATGATAAAAATTTCAACCATAGTTGCAGCGGAACGAGCAATCCATTAGAAGAGTCAAATAGACTATAAAGTCTATTATCTTCTCCATGTTAAAAATCCACCAACAATATTTTATCCATGTAACATCACTCAACAGTTTCTTTTCACAATCATATGAATAACTCATAATCATAATTGTGACTATAAATTTTTCTTCGCACCCAGGACGAAGAATATTTTCATCACCTGTCTTTACCTGAAACATCAAAGATCATGGTTATACCAAATCACAATTACTATTTATAATCATACTAACAAATCCATCTTTGCACTACGGGCCAAAGATATTCATCAACAAGCCATCTTTGCACTACGGGCCAAAGATATTCAACAACAGTTCATCTTTGCACTACAGGCCAAAGATATTCATCAACAAACCATCTTTGCACTACGGGCCAAAGATATTCATCAACAATTCATATTTGCACTACAGGCCAAATATATTCATATCTCAAAGAAATATATAATCATTTCAGAATTTATATAAACAATAATTATAACCATGTTGATCAATTCACCTTTGCACTTAAGCTTAAGATATTCAATTATAAATTCAATGGTCATGATCATACCAGTCACAATTCAACTTTGCACTACAGGCCAAAGAGAACCCTAGTCATGATCATACCAATAATATACCCATCTTTACACTCCAGTGAAAGAGAATTTCAACATCAGGGTTATAAAAATGTTATATATGATGATAAAAATAATATGATCAACATATAGTTTTAATCTCAAGAGTAATATTCGTAACTCATGAATAGTAAATCGTGAATAGTAACTCATGAATAGTAACCCCGACACAAAAGATAGAAATTCCACAATAAAATTCATACCAATATTTCGGTATAATGATATTGAAAGAATAACATAACTTAAATTTATAAACAATTTATTTTAATTGTTTACACTTTACTAATTAATGCATTTAATAATCATAAAATGCCAACTCTTACAATTTCATCATCAATAACCAAAACCCTCATCAAAAATCTGCATATACCTCATATAGGATTCTCAAGCCATAAAATCCTATTTTCCAATTTTCTTTCTTCACAAAACATATTTAATTCATTTACTCATAACTAGACTATTTTCATGAAAAATACCAAATCAGTTCCAAAAATATTTCTTTTCTGGGATTTAGCATAATATAGTCCCATAGTGAACATATATTTTTCTCAGAATTTTTAAAAGTCATTTACTATTTTTCATATGGCCAAAATAGCCGAATATTTAGACATTTATCAAAAATTGTACTTTTGTCTAAAAATTCTGAAATTCATAGAGCATACTTCTATCATATACATGTACTCCCAATAAAAATTTCACCAATTTTGGAGTTAACCACAAGGAATTATAAGCGGTTACTTTTAAAATAGTCTTTTCTCATAAAATTCATAACTCTCAATCTATACATCCAAAAATCACCATTTTTGGACACAATCAATAAAACTCATCAAAATATCATTTCAAATTTTTCCAGAATTTTTGAAGATCAGAAAAATTACGAAACTGAAAATCATAACAACCCTTAAAATTCATTACTATCCCTTACAATCCCTTACTATCCCTTACCTCAAAAGTGCAGTATTTCTGACTGGAATGCAAAGCCGAAGGAAACTTGCACTGATGAATAGCAACTCACCAAGTATCTAAAAATTCACAAAATATGCTTCATAATATAGAGAGAGAAAGAGAGAAAGCTTATGTTTCTGGTGTGATTTTCAATTCTAACTTAGCCCTCTATTTATAGGAAAATTTTGGTAGGTTTGACCTGCAACCTGATGGCTTTACCTGCTACTATTCCCACCCACCACATTTGAAATATAATTCAGCACATTTCTTCACCAACCACAAGTGGGGCCCACCAATTCTAGAATTTTCCACCAAAATGATAAACTCCGAAAATTCAACAATTTCTGAACCAGTCATCTTGTAAAATTCGTAATAAATCATACGTTCATTTTTAACGGTTCAAAATTTGTGGACATATACTCAACTTATATATGTATAACATATCCAAAAATTACCACGATCCAACGGTCGGATTAAAATTATAACCCCCGTAAAATATCTCAAAAACCCTGATTTTTAATACCTCCATTCCGACAAAAATACGGATAAAAATCTCAACATTAACTCCTTCATTTTTAACCACAAAAATATATCCCTCATTTATATCCACATAAAATAAATATTTTCTTATCATATGAATCAATAATTAATTATTCACAAATAATATTACAGAATCACATTTATGACAACCAGGCCGTTCCCAGGAAAGAGGGGGCTTTCCAATAAGGATTTCTCCTTACTAGCGCGCAATTAGATGACCAAACCTCTCCTTAGACAGAACTTTCTAGACATTGCCAATAATGCTATCTAATAATACTATTCAAATAATATGAATTATTGATCTGATAATGGAAAATACTGTGCAGCAACAATTATTGAACAACAATAATATAAAATTTCAACGTAGCAATTATTGAATCAATAAAATAAAATATTGAACAGTAATTACTGTAACAATTATTGAGTAATGCCTTCTTACGTAAGAATCAATAATTTCAAAAATACTATGCAATACCGTGTGCTACTATGCAATAACGCGTATTACTGTATTTTAACCACCGGGTATTCCAACAGTATTAACGGTAACAACTACGCCGTTATTTGTAAAAACTCAAATTTATCGTTTTCTTCACCCGACAGTTATTCTGTTATGGGGTCCACAAATGGCTGCGCCGTCGTACGAATATTCCCCGACAAAAAGAATATTCCACGACCAAACGAATATTCCCCGACAACAATGATTATTTTATAACCACTTGCTTATTTTGAAAAAAAATCATATTTCACTCATAACTTTAAACTTTTATCAATTTAACCATTTACTGAATAGTAATTATAAGAAAAATTGAATACTTTTATTTCATAAAATTCGGGGTCTTACATCAGGAGTTAAAAGTCCAACTACAGGAGTTGTTGGACATCGGTTTTATTCGTCCTAGTACGTCTCCTTGGGGTGCTCCTGTTTTATTCGTAAAGAAGAAAGACGGGAGTATGCGACTTTGTATTGACTATCGAGAATTGAACCATGTCACCATCAAGAATAGGTATCCGCTACCTCGCATTGATGACCTGTTTGACCAGTTGCAAGGAGCACAATTCTTTTCAAAGATCGATCTTCGTTCTGGATATCATCAGCTGAAGATTAAAACTGAGGATATTCCAAAGACTGCCTTCAGAACTCGGTACGGGCATTATGAATTCTTAGTAATGTCTTTTGGATTGACTAATGCTCCTGCTGCCTTCATGGATATGATGAACCGTGTATTCAAAGAATATTTGGATCAGTTCGTTGTTGTCTTTATTGATGACATCCTCATCTATTCCAAAAGTCGTGAAGATCATGAGCGCCATTTGAAGCTGGTACTGCAAAGGCTTCGTGAAAACAAGCTATATGCCAAACTGAAGAAATGCGAGTTCTGGCTTGAGGAAGTAGCATTCCTTGGGCACGTGGTGTCAAAACATGGAGTATCTGTCGACCCGGCGAAGATTGAAGCCATACAAAGTTGGGAGCAACCGAAGTCGGTAACCGAAGTACGTAGCTTTCTGGGCTTAGCTGGTTATTATCGGAGATTTGTGGAAGGATTTTCTCGAATCGCTACTCCGTTAACTCAGCTGACTCGGAAAGATACAAAATTCGTATGGAGTGAGAAATGCGAGAAGAGTTTCCAAGAACTCAAGAGGAGACTCATTTCGGCACCTGTTCTGACAATACCATCTGGTTCGGATGGATTTGTTATCTACAGCGATGCTTCAGGCAAAGGGTTAGGATGTGTTCTCATGCAACATGGGAAAGTCATAGCCTATGCCTCACGACAACTCAAAGAATATGAGAGGAATTATCCTACTCATGATTTGGAGTTGGCAGCAGTCGTTTTTGCGTTGAAGATCTGGAGACACTACCTGTATAGGGAGAAAGTGGAGATCTATACAGATCATAAAAGCCTCAAATATTTTTTCACCCAAAAGGAACTCAACATGCGGCAACGACGTTGGCTTGAGCTGTTGAAAGATTACGATCATACCATCCAATACCATCCTGGAAAAGCAAACGTAGTAGCTGACGCATTGAGTAGAAGATCATATGCGGGTACGAGTGCAATGTTTTTAACACAAAGGCCCATTTTGTATGACTTGCAAAGGATGGAGATAGAGATGAAGGCTCCAAGTACCCACATGATGATATCAAATATACGAGTAGAACCGACTTTAATCGATAAAGTTAAAGTTGCTCAAGCTACGGATATAGAGCTGATGCGTATGAAGAAGAAAGTGCAAGAAGGTGCTATTCCAGAAGCAAGAATCGATGAAGAAGGAATACTTCGAGTCAACTCCAGACTTTGTGTTCCTAACGATTTTGACTTGAAGCATAGAATAATGATGGAGGCACACAACACACCGTTTGCAATCCATCCTGGGAGTACCAAAATGTATCACGATCTTCGACATACATTTTGGTGGAGCAATATGAAAAGAGAGATCGCGGAGTTTATCTCGAGATGTTTAACTTGTCAACGTGTAAAAGCGGAGCATCAAGTACCAAAGGGTCCATTGCAACCACTTGAGATTCCGAAATGGAAGTGGGAACACATTACTATGGATTTTGTTACAGGTCTTCCCAAGGTTTCTCAAGGCATAGATGCGATTTGGGTTATTGTTGATAGATTAACCAAGTCCGCTCATTTCTTGCCGATACGTGAGACTTATTCCCTTGAACGTCTTGCTAGTATGTACGTGAACGAGATTGTGAGATTGCATGGCATGCCAGTATCCATAGTTTCGGATCGTGACCCAAGATTCACTTCACGATTTTGGGTTAGCTTGCAGAAAGCTATGGGCACGGATTTACGATTCAGTTCGGCATACCATCCTCAAACGGACGGACAATCAGAGAGGACTATTCAAACTCTTGAAGATCTATTAAGACTTTGTGTCTTAGATCTCAAAGGGAGTTGGGATAAGTACCTACCATTGGTGGAATTCTCCTACAACAACAGTTATCAGGCGAGCATAGGTATGGCTCCATTTGAGGCGTTGTATGGAAGAAAATGTCGTTCTCCAGTATGCTGGGACGAGGTGGGTGAAGCAACATTGTTGGGACCAGAATTGGTACGCATTACTACAGAGAAGATCCAAACGATTCGACAACGTATACAAACGGCACAGGATCGACAAAAGAGTTATGCGGATCTTCATCGGAAGGACGTGGAATTTAATATTGGGGATCATGTATTGTTACGTGTTGCACCATGGAAGGGAGTTACAAGATTTGGGAAGAGAGGAAAGCTCAATCCAAGATTTGTTGGTCCATTTGAGATTCTTGAGCGAATAGGAAATGTGGCATATAGACTCGCATTACCTCCAAGCATGTCTCGTGTTCATAATGTTTTTCACATATCTATGCTTCGTAAATATGTTAAAGACCCGAACCACATTATTGAGTTAGAACCAGACGAGATAGCTGAAGATTTAACGTACGAGGAGGTACCTGTTAAGATCTTGGATAGGAAAGAGCATGTCCTACGCACGAAGGTTATACCACAAGTTAAGGTTTTGTGGAGAAACCATGCTATTGAAGAAATGACCTGGGAGTTGGAATCAGAAATGAAAGCGAGGTATCCTCACCTTTTTGAAACATCAGGTACGTACGTCAATTTCGAGGACGAAATTTCATAAGGAGGGGAGGTTGTAAGACCCCAACTTATTAATGAATAAAATCAAATTTTCTCTAAATATTATTGTGAATAATAAGGGGTTAATTTGATATAATACTTTGGTTATGGGTGAAATGTGCAAATTTTGCAAAATAAGCAAGTGGTTATAAAATATTCATTTTGTCGGGGAATATTCGTTTGGTCGTGGAATATTCTTGCTGTCGGGGAATATTCGTACGACGGCGCAGCCTTGTGTGGGCCCCATAACGGAAAGCGATTGGATGAAGAAAACGACAAGTATAAGTTGTTTATAAATAACGGCGTAGTTGTTACCGTTAATACTGTTGGAATACCCGGTGGTTAAAATACAGTAATAACGCGTGGTTGCACAGTAGCACACGGATTGCACATATATTGATTATTACGTAAGAAGGCACTACTCAATAATTGTTACAGTATTATTGTTCAATATTTTATTTTATTGATTCAATAATTGCTGCGTTGATATTTTATATTATTGTTGTTTCAATAATTGTTGCTGCACAGTATTTTCATTTATCAGATCAATAATTCATATTATTTGAATAATATTATTAGATAACATTATTGGCAATGTCTAGAAAGTTCTGTCTAAGGAGAGGTTTGGTCATCTAATTGCGCGCCAGTAAGGAGAAATCCTTATTGGAAAGCCCCCTCTTTCCTGGGAACGGCCTGGTTGTCATAAATGTGATTCTGTAATATTATTTGTGAATAATTAATTATTGATTCATATGATAAGGAAATATTTATTTTATGTGGATATAAATGAGGGATATATTTTTGTGGTTAAAAATGAAGGAGTTAATGTTGAGGTTTTTATCATATTTTTGTCGGAATGGAGGTATTAAAAATCAGGGTTTTTGAGATATTTTGCGGGGGTTATAATTTTTAATCCGACCGTTGGATCGTGGTAATTTTTGGATATGTTATACATATATAAGTTGAGTATATGTCCACAAATTTTGAACCGTTAAAAATGAACGTATGATTTATTATGAATTTTACAAGATGACTGGTTCAGAAATTGTTGAATTTTCGGAGTTTATCATTTTGGTGGAAAATTCTAGAATTGGTGGGCCCCACTTGTGGTTGGTGAAGAAATGTGCTGAATTATATTTCAAATGTGGTGGGTGGGAATAGTAGCAGGTAAAGCCATCAGGTTGCAGGTCAAACCTACCAAAATTTTCCTATAAATAGAGGGCTAAGTTAGAATTGAAAATCACACCAGAAACAAGTTTTCTCTCTTTCTCTCTCTAGATTATTGAGTGTATTTTGTGAGTATTTAGATACTTTGAGAGTTTCTATTCATCAGAGCAAGTTTCTTTCAGCCTTATACCGGTATTCCGACCAGAAGTACTGATATTTTGAGGTAAGGGATATTATTTTCTTCTTAATGATATTATTTTCTTCAATATCATTATGCTGAAATATTGATATGAGTTTTTATCAAATTTGGAACTTTTTGTGTCGGGGGTTACTATTCACGTATACGGCACTATTCACGTATACGGCACTATTCACGAATACGGCACTATTCACCGAAAAATAAAATTTTCCCTTTTTGTCCAAGATGTCTATTATGGTTACTATCTTTGATTGTATCCATGTTTTGATCTTTATTTTTGAATTCTGCTTCACAATTGATTATTATGAAGTATTATTGATCTTGGATAAACTGTTATACGAATCCCTACTATTTGTCCTTCTGTCTCATTGGATTCGTTCTCTTTAAGATATTTTTCATCATCCTCAGTCCTAAATGATGATATTACTGAATATCTTTGGCCTGTAGTGCAAAGATGTATAATTACTTGATGAATATCTTTGGCCTGTAGTGCAAAGATGAACAGGTGTTGAGATGAACATGACCGACTGATGATACAAATGAATATCTTTGGCCTGTAGTGCAAAGATGAATATTTGGTTAAAGATGATTATTAATTGATGTTACAGGGATAAAATATTGATGATGGACTTTTAAATCTTAGAAGATAGTAGAATTCTTTCTCTACTTGACTCTTCTAATGGTTTGCTGTTTCCGCTGCAGTTGTTGATCTAAAACTTGTTGTCGATTATATTTTATCAGATTTTTCCCTGTTGAAGACTAACGATAATTTGTTGTATATTATCTTAGTCATAATATTCTTTACTGGGCTAGTTGAGCTCACCCTTTTCCTTTTTGTTCCATTTTTCTTCTCAGGAGGTGAGAACATAGCAGGATCTAGTCGGGGTATGGAGTGATGGTTCTAGAAAGATGTATTAGCAGTCCTCACTATTTCTGTAAAATAGTGTTTGAATAATTGTAATGAGGATTTATTTGAGTGTGGATATTGTCTAGAAGACAATATTTGTATTTAAACTCACAGTATGTGTTGTCGTATTTTGCACGACAATTGTATTATTGAAGTTGTAGTTTGCTTTCTGTACCATGTATTTGGCGACTCAGAATGGGTGTTGTATACCTATTCTGGGGGCGTCACAGTTGGTATCAGAGCTTAGGGATATGATCCCTGGCTGAGATGTGAGACAAGAACTAGGAGGGGAGAGACGGGGAATTCCTTCGCTAGTATGACCTGACTAAGTTTATTTGGTGTTTATTTGGTCGGTCAGAGTATAGGGATAATATATGACATGACTATTAACCCTTGTTTTATGGCAGTATTTAAGAATGGCAGCTGAGAACGTTAATAATGGAGTAAATCAGACCGTGGAGACACCTTTGATCACTACCCAGGGGAACGTGCAACAGGAAGGCAATATTCCTCCTGTAAACAACGTTACCGAGCAAACGATGAATGATGGAATGTTTAGGAGCTTTTTGCAGTTCATGCAAAATCAGACGAGGGAGACTCGTGTGCAGAATACGGGTGGAAATGATAACAACGCGCGGTTTGTCACAGCTAAGCAGTTCAAAGAATTGGGACCACCAGAATTTAAGGGAAAGCCGGATCCGATCATGGCGGAAACGTGGGTCAAGCAAATTACCAAGATATTCGATGTCTTGGGATGCACGGAGGAACAGAAGGTTCCATTCGCCACATTTATGTTCCGCGGTGAGGCAGACTACTGGTGGGAGTCTGTGAAGCGTACCCAGCCTGACGCACTCAACATGTCCTGGGAAACATTTCAAAAACTGTTCAATGACAAGTACTTTCCTGAAAGTATTCGTCATATGAAGGAGGTTGAGTTTATTAGACTGGAACAAAACAACATGACGGTGTCCCAGTACGAGGCGAAGTTTGCAGAGTTATCCAGGTTTGCACCTCATTTGGTCGAAAATGAGGAACGAATGACAAGGATGTTTCTGAGAGGTTTAAAACCTGAGATTCGTCAATACCTTATCTCTCATAAATTTTCTCTATATTCAGATGTTGTAAACAGGGCCCAATTATTAGAGAGAGATAATGAGTATACTCAACCGAGGGACCACAACCAGGGTCATACCGGTGACAGCAATCATCAGAGCGATGATAACCAACGAGGAGGGAAAAATACGAACAAAGGCGGTAACCACTCGGTGGTCATCGTGGCCATGATAATAGGAGAGGTGAGTCAAGTGGAAATTTCAGAAAGAGGAGATTCAACAATGACGGGAAGACATCAGCAGCAGCACCAGCACCAACAACAAATTTTAGGGGAGGAGAACGACCACCAGTTAGATGTTACAAATGCGGGAAAGAGGGACATATCAGCCCAAACTGTCCACAACAATCCAAGGTGTGTTACAACTGTGGGAAGGAAGGCCATATAGCTCGAGATTGTACTGTAGCGAAACCAAGTTCAGCGGGAGTGGTGACTCCAAGGGCTGTCCCGGATAAGGCGAAATCAGCGGTTCCTGGAAGAGCGTTTGTCGTAACTGGCCAAAACGCGAGAAACCCGAACGAGGTGATCACGGGTAAGCTAATCTTGAATTCTTGCGAAGTTTATACTTTACTAGATACCGGTTCTACCCATTCTTTTATCTCTCCTGCTTGTGCTCAACGTTTAAACTTGACTCCGGAGAAATTGGACTTTAACTTATCTGTTGAAACTCCGTTGGGTGAAACCTTCGTTACATCTACAGTTTATAAATCTTGCATGATCCAAGTTGGCACTATCACATTACCTGTTGATCTTATCTCTTTAAAGATACTTGCTTTTGATGTGATTTTAGGAATTGATTGGTTAACCACTCATCATGCTAAAATTGATTGTTTTCGTAAGGTTGTTAGTTTTCATATTCCTAACCAACCTGTCATACGAATTCAAACTACTAAACCACTAAAATCAGTCACTGTCATATCAAGCCACAAAGCTATTCGTTTATTGAAAAACGGATGTCAAGCTTTCTTAGCCCATGTTATGGATTTGAACAAAGACAAGTCAGATTTGAATAATATTTCTATTGTTAGAGAATTTTCCGATGTATTTCCTGAAGAACTTCCCGGTCTACCCCCGGAACGAGAAATTGAATTCTTTATTGACCTTGAACCCGGTACAAAGCCCATTTCTAAAACCCCATATCGAATGGCTCCTATTGAACTTCAGGAGTTAAAAGTCCAACTACAGGAGTTGTTGGACATCGGTTTTATTCGTCCTAGTACGTCTCCTTGGGGTGCTCCTGTTTTATTCGTAAAGAAGAAAGACGGGAGTATGCGACTTTGTATTGACTATCGAGAATTGAACCATGTCACCATCAAGAATAGGTATCCGCTACCTCGCATTGATGACCTGTTTGACCAGTTGCAAGGAGCACAATTCTTTTCAAAGATCGATCTTCGTTCTGGATATCATCAGCTGAAGATTAAAACTGAGGATATTCCAAAGACTGCCTTCAGAACTCGGTACGGGCATTATGAATTCTTAGTAATGTCTTTTGGATTGACTAATGCTCCTGCTGCCTTCATGGATATGATGAACCGTGTATTCAAAGAATATTTGGATCAGTTCGTTGTTGTCTTTATTGATGACATCCTCATCTATTCCAAAAGCCGTGAAGATCATGAGCGCCATTTGAAGCTGGTACTGCAAAGGCTTCGTGAAAACAAGCTATATGCCAAACTGAAGAAATGCGAGTTCTGGCTTGAGGAAGTAGCATTCCTTGGGCACGTGGTGTCAAAACATGGAGTATCTGTCGACCCGGCGAAGATTGAAGCCATACAAAGTTGGGAGCAACCGAAGTCGGTAACCGAAGTACGTAGCTTTCTGGGCTTAGCTGGTTATTATCGGAGATTTGTGGAAGGATTTTCTCGAATCGCTACTCCGTTAACTCAGCTGACTCGGAAAGATACAAAATTCGTATGGAGTGAGGAATGCGAGAAGAGTTTCCAAGAACTCAAGAGGAGACTCATTTCGGCACCTGTTCTGACAATACCATCTGGTTCGGATGGATTTGTTATCTACAGCGATGCTTCAGGCAAAGGGTTAGGATGTGTTCTCATGCAACATGGGAAAGTCATAGCCTATGCCTCACGACAACTCAAAGAATATGAGAGGAATTATCCTACTCATGATTTGGAGTTGGCAGCAGTCGTTTTTGCGTTGAAGATCTGGAGACACTACCTGTATGGGGAGAAAGTGGAGATCTATACAGATCATAAAAGCCTCAAATATTTCTTCACCCAAAAGGAACTCAACATGCGGCAACGACGTTGGCTTGAGCTGTTGAAAGATTACGATCATACCATCCAATACCATCCTGGAAAAGCAAACGTAGTAGCTGACGCATTGAGTAGAAGATCATATGCGGGTACGAGTGCAATGTTTTTAACACAAAGGCCCATTTTGTATGACTTGCAAAGGATGGAGATAGAGATGAAGGCTCCAAGTACCCACATGATGATATCAAATATACGAGTAGAACCGACTTTAATCGATAAAGTTAAAGCTGCTCAAGCTACGGATATAGAGCTGATGCGTATGAAGAAGAAAGTGCAAGAAGGTGCTATTCCAGAAGCAAGAATCGATGAAGAAGGAATACTTCGAGTCAACTCCAGACTTTGTGTTCCTAACGATTTTGACTTGAAGCATAGAATAATGATGGAGGCACACAACACACCGTTTGCAATCCATCCTGGGAGTACCAAAATGTATCACGATCTTCGACATACATTTTGGTGGAGCAATATGAAAAGAGAGATCGCGGAGTTTATCTCGAGATGTTTAACTTGTCAACGTGTAAAAGCGGAGCATCAAGTACCAAAGGGTCCATTGCAACCACTTGAGATTCCGAAATGGAAGTGGGAACACATTACTATGGATTTTGTTACAGGTCTTCCCAAGGTTTCTCAAGGCATAGATGCGATTTGGGTTATTGTTGATAGATTAACCAAGTCCGCTCATTTCTTGCCGATACGTGAGACTTATTCCCTTGAACGTCTTGCTAGTATGTACGTGAACGAGATTGTGAGATTGCATGGCATGCCAGTATCCATAGTTTCGGATCGTGACCCAAGATTCACTTCACGATTTTGGGTTAGCTTGCAGAAAGCTATGGGCACGGATTTACGATTCAGTTCAGCATACCATCCTCAAACGGACGGACAATCAGAGAGGACTATTCAAACTCTTGAAGATCTATTAAGACTTTGTGTCTTAGATCTCAAAGGGAGTTGGGATAAGTACCTACCATTGGTGGAATTCTCCTACAACAACAGTTATCAGGCGAGCATAGGTATGGCTCCATTTGAGGCGTTGTATGGAAGAAAATGTCGTTCTCCAGTATGCTGGGACGAGGTGGGTGAAGCAACATTGTTGGGACCAGAATTGGTACGCATTACTACAGAGAAGATCCAAACGATTCGACAACGTATACAAACGGCACAGGATCGACAAAAGAGTTATGCGGATCTTCATCGGAAGGACGTGGAATTTAATATTGGGGATCATGTATTGTTACGTGTTGCACCATGGAAGGGAGTTACAAGATTTGGGAAGAGAGGAAAGCTCAATCCAAGATTTGTTGGTCCATTTGAGATTCTTGAGCGAATAGGAAATGTGGCATATAGACTCGCATTACCTCCAAGCATGTCTCGTGTTCATAATGTTTTTCACATATCTATGCTTCGTAAATATGTTAAAGACCCGAACCACATTATTGAGTTAGAACCAGACGAGATAGCTGAAGATTTAACGTACGAGGAGGTACCTGTTAAGATCTTGGATAGGAAAGAGCATGTCCTACGCACGAAGGTTATACCACAAGTTAAGGTTTTGTGGAGAAACCATGCTATTGAAGAAATGACCTGGGAGTTGGAATCAGAAATGAAAGCGAGGTATCCTCACCTTTTTGAAACATCAGGTACGTACGTCAATTTCGAGGACGAAATTTCATAAGGAGGGGAGGTTGTAAGACCCCAACTTATTAATGAATAAAATCAAATTTTCTCTAAATATTATTGTGAATAATAAGGGGTTAATTTGATATAATACTTTGGTTATGGGTGAAATGTGCAAATTTTGCAAAATAAGCAAGTGGTTATAAAATATTCATTTTGTCGGGGAATATTCGTTTGGTCGTGGAATATTCTTGCTGTCGGGGAATATTCGTACGACGGCGCAGCCTTGTGTGGGCCCCATAACGGAAAGCGATTGGATGAAGAAAACGACAAGTATAAGTTGTTTATAAATAACGGCGTAGTTGTTACCGTTAATACTGTTGGAATACCCGGTGGTTAAAATACAGTAATAACGCGTGGTGCACAGTAGCACACGGATTGCACAGTATATTGAATTATTGATTCGTACGTAAGAAGGCACTACTCAATAATTGTTACAGTATTATTGTTCAATATTTTATTTTATTGATTCAATAATTGCTGCGTTGATATTTTATATTATTGTTGTTTCAATAATTGTTGCTGCACAGTATTTTCATTTATCAGATCAATAATTCATATTATTTGAATAATATTATTAGATAACATTATTGGCAATGTCTAGAAAGTTCTGTCTAAGGAGAGGTTTGGTCATCTAATTGCGCGCCAGTAAGGAGAAATCCTTATTGGAAAGCCCCCTCTTTCCTGGGAACGGCCTGGTTGTCATAAATGTGATTCTGTAATATTATTTGTGAATAATTAATTATTGATTCATATGATAAGGAAATATTTATTTTATGTGGATATAAATGAGGGATATATTTTTGTGGTTAAAAATGAAGGAGTTAATGTTGAGGTTTTTATCCATATTTTTGTCGGAATGGAGGTATTAAAAATCAGGGTTTTTGAGATATTTTGCGGGGGTTATAATTTTTAATCCGACCGTTGGATCGTGGTAATTTTTGGATATGTTATACATATATAAGTTGAGTATATGTCCACAAATTTTGAACCGTTAAAAATGAACGTATGATTTATTACGAATTTTACAAGATGACTGGTTCAGAAATTGTTGAATTTTCGGAGTTTATCATTTTGGTGGAAAATTCTAGAATTGGTGGGCCCCACTTGTGGTTGGTGAAGAAATGTGCTGAATTATATTTCAAATGTGGTGGGTGGGAATAGTAGCAGGTAAAGCCATCAGGTTGCAGGTCAAACCTACCAAAATTTTCCTATAAATAGAGGGCTAAGTTAGAATTGAAAATCACACCAGAAACAAGTTTTCTCTCTTTCTCTCTCTAGATTATTGAGTGTATTTTGTGAGTATTTAGATACTTTGAGAGTTTCTATTCATCAGAGCAAGTTTCTTTCAGCCTTATACCGGTATTCCGACCAGAAGTACTGATATTTTGAGGTAAGGGATATTATTTTCTTCTTAATGATATTATTTTCTTCAATATCATTATGCTGAAATATTGATATGAGTTTTTATCAAATTTGGAACTTTTTGTGTCGGGGGTTACTATTCACGTATACGGCACTATTCACGTATACGGCACTATTCACGAATACGGCACTATTCACCGAAAAATAAAATTTTCCCTTTTTGTCCAAGATGTCTATTATGGTTACTATCTTTGATTGTATCCATGTTTTGATCTTTATTTTTGAATTCTGCTTCACAATTGATTATTATGAAGTATTATTGATCTTGGATAAACTGTTATACGAATCCCTACTATTTGTCCTTCTGTCTCATTGGATTCGTTCTCTTTAAGATATTTTTCATCATCCTCAGTCCTAAATGATGATATTACTGAATATCTTTGGCCTGTAGTGCAAAGATGTATAATTACTTGATGAATATCTTTGGCCTGTAGTGCAAAGATGAACAGGTGTTGAGATGAACATGACCGACTGATGATACAAATGAATATCTTTGGCCTGTAGTGCAAAGATGAATATTTGGTTAAAGATGATTATTAATTGATGTTACAGGGATAAAATATTGATGATGGACTTTTAAATCTTAGAAGATAGTAGAATTCTTTCTCTACTTGACTCTTCTAATGGTTTGCTGTTTCCGCTGCAGTTGTTGATCTAAAACTTGTTGTCGATTATATTTTATCAGATTTTTCCCTGTTGAAGACTAACGATAATTTGTTGTATATTATCTTAGTCATAATATTCTTTACTGGGCTAGTTGAGCTCACCCTTTTCCTTTTTGTTCCATTTTTCTTCTCAGGAGGTGAGAACATAGCAGGATCTAGTCGGGGTATGGAGTGATGGTTCTAGAAAGATGTATTAGCAGTCCTCACTATTTCTGTAAAATAGTGTTTGAATAATTGTAATGAGGATTTATTTGAGTGTGGATATTGTCTAGAAGACAATATTTGTATTTAAACTCACAGTATGTGTTGTCGTATTTTGCACGACAATTGTATTATTGAAGTTGTAGTTTGCTTTCTGTACCATGTATTTGGCGACTCAGAATGGGTGTTGTATACCTATTCTGGGGGCGTCACAGAATATATTATATTTTATTTAAAAGATTTTTCTTTAAATATGGACCGTCAGATTAAAGTAATCAATCTGGACCGTTCATGGATTAGTTACTATGCATTCTATTTTTCTATAAATAGCAGCTCATTCCTTCATTATTTCTTACGAATTCACTGAACTCTAGAGAGAGAAACTATAGAGAGAGAGAGAAGAAGAGTATTCTGCTACTTAATTACTTCCTTATTTCAGCTCTTCTTTAAAACGGTAAGGGGTGTTATTCTTTCTTATTCATGAAGAGAACTGTTGTTATTTTATTTTTTATTATTCTGTTGGAATAACCTGTATACGCGGTCTACCCTATACTTGGTGACATTCTTCTGTTATTCTGTTGGAACATCCTGTCTGTGTGTTTTACACCGGACCTGGTTCCGTTTTTATTATTATTCTGTTGGAACATCCTGTCTGTGTGTTTTACACCGGACCTGGTTCCGTCTTGTTATTATTCTGTTGGAATATCCTGTCTGTGTGTTTTACACCGGACCTGGTTCTATTATTTATTATTCTGTCGGAATATCCTGTCTGTGCGTTTACGCCGGACCTGGTTCCATTATTTATTATTCTGTTAGAATAACCTGTCTGTGCGGTCTATCGCATGCATGGTGATTTCTTTTGTTATTCCATTCTTTATTATACTCAGTTGGTTAAGTTTTGACTTCTATACTCCATGAAATTTGTGGAATATCCTTGATAATAGCGTTTCATCCAGTATCTTTTCATGAAAATATTCTTCTAAGTATTCTTGAATTTTACTCCACAAAACAGTATCATGTTGACAATTTGGACGTTGTTAATTCTTGGATAAATTAATTCTTGAACTTGTTTTATTGAATTCTTATATCATTGTCATCATCCTCGTGTTTATAAAATGTTGAAAGTCATCTGTGGCACGTAGTGCATAGATGGACTTGGTATGATTATGACCATAAATTATTCGGTATAATCATGACCGTAATGTTACAAATGATGTGGTAAAAGTCATCATTGGCCCGTAGTGCATTGATGGACAGTTGTTGGCATGATCATGACCATTAATGAATACACGAATATCCTTGGCCGTAGTGCAAGGGTGATTCGATGATGTGGATTATTTTATTAAGCTGAGTCCCAGCGATAACAGTGTTAAAAAACCTTTTAAATCATAAAAGATAGTAGAGTTTATTTTCTACTTGACTCTTTTAATGGATTGCTTGTTTCGCTGTAGTTAAACTTGATGTCTATTATATTTTATCAGTTTAACATTGTTGAAGGCTAATGATAATTTATTCTGCATTATCTTAGTCATAATATTTCTTACTGGGCTAGTTGAGCTCACCCTTTCTTTCACTGTTCTCTTCAGGAAATGAGAACGTAGCTGGGACAAATCGGGGAACGGAGTGATGGTTCGAATGATAGTATTAGTTAGTAGTCCTCACTATTCTATGTAATAGTGTGTTAATAAATGTAATGAGGGCTCCTTTTGAGTATGAATACTCCCTATAAGATAATATTTGTATTCAAACTCACAGTTTATGTTTTGTCGTATTGTACACGACAGTTGTATTAGTAAGTTGTATTTGTATTCTGTACTATGTATCTGACGACTCAAGATGGGTGATGTATAACTATTTTTGGGGGCGTCACAAAATACATTAATAAAAAGCTTATATACGAGAGAGAGAGAGAAATCATAAATCCTATGTTTATGTCTGAATATCTCATATTATCCTTATATTAAAGTACCAACTTGTTTTTCATTCATCTTCTTCAATAAATTTTACAAGTATATTATTAAGATTTTATAACTATTTTGGTCATTTATTGTATTTCTTAATTTTTGTGGTTTTTTATCCCTTCTAAAACGACAAGTAAAAAAAGATCGGACAGAGAGTATGAGATGGAGTTGCAGATTAGGGGAAATGAGAGAGGGAGAAGCGTGGGTGATGGTTTTGGGGCGTTCTGTGAATATGTTGGACCTTCAGTTGCACACAAAGTCCATTCAGATTATTATTATTATTTAAATAATTAAAACCGGATTTTATTCTTTTAAAAGCTACCTCACGTGATTTCATTCACCTTCTACTTGCTCTTTCTTTATCCAAATTCATCTTATTAATTAAATAGAAAAGTAAAATGTTTTACAATTTTCTTTATACTTAATTAAATGCTAACTTTTTCCTCCCATTTTATAATATTGATCCTCCTGCTTAATATATCTGTAACCTATATTAATGAAACCGTCACATAACCATTGCTAGAGAACCTTTTTCAATCAAAACATGTACTACATGCTTGCTTGTGCAAATATTCAGTAATACGGTATTTTGGTGATTTTAAAAAACAGTTGAGGTTAATTTTGTCTAATAATTTTTAATTTTAAATGGTAAGAATTATAATACCAGATAGAATATGGTATTAAGTAACCCTCTATATTAAGGGGATGTTTCTTTAAATTATTTAATTATCGCATTAGTTAAAATTAAATTACATTAATTTTCAATTTTGTAAACTAACTAATTGTTTATTTATCTATTTTAATTTAATTATGAATGAAAGGGATACGCCTCCGGTACGAGAAATTATTGTGACCAATTCAAAGGACGAGCTCATGGTAAATGTTAGTCGAGTAATATAAGTGCAAAATAAAACAACAATGCTACTATCACATAAAAAAATTACATAATGTTCACATACACATACATGTATATTGTGGGTTCCACCTACATGTAAAGCTCGCAGTATGAATATGTGTATGTGAACATTATTTGACTCTTTTTATGTGATTGTAGTATTATTTAAAATAAAATCATGGGCTTAGAATCAACCAGCAACAATTTATGGAAAGGCCCACAAACGACGACATTATGAAGTAGAACGCCCCATAAGCTATGTACTACGTTTTGTATTATTTTAGAGGTCCAATTAAGTAGCACAAATTATATATATTTAATTGTATAATTCAAAAATGAAAGAATTATTTGTCAGTAACTTATTTTAATTAAAAGTTATAGAAAATTGAATTTGAGACAATTCACATTTAATTTACAATTATCAAATTAAGCAACCTAAGGAGATAATAATAATAGTTGGAAGATGAAGGGTAAAATGTGGTTTTTAAATGAAGACTTAATGAATAAATTACTAATATTTAAGAGTGGACTCACTCAGACACTCACCCCATGGTTTGACAATTCTGTCTGCCGTTATAAATAAGAATAGACGTAGACTCTCCTTCCTACTCACGAGAGTTAAATTTTACTACATGAGAATATTTGATTATTTTAACTCGTTGAGACAATGAATTGTTCAACTTGTTACGAACATTGAGAAAAAAGTGTCGCTCGCTCGTGAGTTCTAACCGATATTCATATGGAATATTTTATTTTAGTAATTCTTTTATGCATTGTGATAAATTTGTTTTAAATTATAATTATAAATTTATCAATATATGAGATTGGATAGAATTATAACAAAAGTGTCTTATAATGTAAAATATAAATAAATAAAATTCAAATATATTCATATTTAATTTTCATGTTCCGTATCGTTTTTGACTTATGAAAGATTAATTCCTTTTTGGCAAGATATTATTTGTGCTATTAACATTTATTTATTATAAGAGAAAAAGTTGACTTTGTTTGGCGAGGTGGGACGGGCCTTTGATTAGCAAGGCGATGTAATAAGGAGATTTGTATTATATCCACTCCGTTGTGTAGGTGAAAACAATAATTTAAATAAAGAATCTTCCTCACCACATTATATCTATTTGAATTCAAAAGATTACATTTTCTTAAATTAAATATACAACAATTTAAATGTTAGCAAGCACTTACAGATTCATCTCTCACGTTTTATATGAATATATATTATTAGTTATATAATATATTATAATAAATTTATGTTGAATTATAAATATAAAACTTATCATCAATATATTAACAAAAAATATATATATATATATATATATATATATATATATATATACACACACAGAAAGGATCAAGAGTAGAACTCTTAAGTAGTAGAACTCCCTTAAATAATAGAATTGTATC
Source organism: Panax notoginseng (assembly GCA_016801055.1). Taxonomy (NCBI): domain Eukaryota; kingdom Viridiplantae; phylum Streptophyta; class Magnoliopsida; order Apiales; family Araliaceae; genus Panax; species Panax notoginseng. The sequence goes on from CM029012.1 coordinate 189,738,634, forward strand.
AAAACGACGTAGTTTTGATAAGACGCGGTGACATTTTTATAAATACACGGTGGCATGGTATTTACAAAAATGCCACCGCGTCTTATCAAAACTACGTCGTTTTGATACAATTCTATTATTTAAGGGAGTTCTACTACTTAAAAGTTCTACTCTTGATCCTCTCCCATATATATATATATATATATTAATATTATTATTATTATTATCGTACGAAATTACTTATTAAACATGAAATCTTATTATGTATTCAGAGAATAATGCAAGTGGATGGCTTGCTTATTTAATGATAATAGTAATTTTCTAAAATTTAAAATTAAACAATTTTGTTTTATGATCACGTGAACGCGGTCATTTGATAAGGTTGAATTTTTATTTTTCGCAACTATTGTCGGTGACCAGACTATAACTCTAAAAGTGAACTGTCAGTTGAATTCTGTAAAACAAAAGACTGACGATGGCATAACGGTAAAAAACAAATCTTTCCCGGACCGAAACGTTTAAATCCCGCGTTAAGAAGAAATAGAAAGAGAGAAGTTGAGGAGGAGAGCGACCTGCAACAATCATCAAAGCCTTTTAATGTCCAAAAAAAGGCCCACACTCTCTCTCTCTTACACACATACAAAGTTTGAGTTATTGTTATTTAGACCACTTTTAATTTAAAGAAGGAAAGTGGGAGTAAATTACCATTTGGTAAAAGAGGAGTTCAGCTGTATACAGCACAAAAATCCTGTTCAGTTCCTGCTTTCGTTAACCCCAAATCAGCATTTTTTTTGTATTTCTTCTTGTTTTGTTCCGCATTCTTTAATTTTTCCAATTTTATTTGTAATTGTTAAGGAGTTTGTATGTACAGTTCTAAATTTATAATATTTTTCCGGTTGGATTTGGTCGGAAAATTGTTACTCATGTAGATCTAGGGTTCAAGTTTCTCGATCTCTTCGAAATTTCTCTAAGCTTTTTTGGTTGTTCACCTATAGCCGCGTTCTCTGATTCTGTAGGTATTATAAAGTTTAGTTTTTTTCTTTTTCAGTAATAAAAGGTGGACTCTTGGTCTTTTTTCCTGTCTACTTTGTGGATATACAGATGAGTTGCTTTTCTTGCTTTCGTCCTCGCCGGAAAGATGTCCAGAATTATGATGACGATACGGGAATTCGATCAGCTGAATCTTCAGGTTTTCACTTTTCATTCCCTTTTTCATTATTTTGTACAATGTGCTTAATTTTAACTATTCATTTGTTGCGCAGCTTATGGAACGGGAAAGTCAAACGGGAAAGGAAGTGGTAAAAAGGATAATTATATTGTTAATGGGTGGATATTATGGTGTTCGATATTTCTCTTGTTTGGGTATAATTGGGTTTGTGTTGAATTGTGCAATCATGTGCAGAAAGAGAGAGGGGAGCAGGTTTATTGAGAGGAAAAGACAAGGAAAGCACCACCAAAAAGGATATGGGGGCTCGTAGCTACACATTTCGTGAACTTGCCTCCGCAGCACAAAATTTTAGAGATGTTAATTTGATTGGGGAAGGAGGATTTGGAAGTGTTTACAAGGGACGTCTGGAGTCAGGACAGGTGAATTGTGCATTTATGAAGTTTCTTTCATTTTTATATGAATAAAATGCATTGAAATTGTTTGAAGTCCAAGTTTCCTTTGTGGGATGTTTGAAAATAAGAATTCACTTTTAAGAACATGTATCAAATCTTAATGCAAATAGGTTTTATTTGATGGATGTTGATTATATTAAAGCTTAACTTTTTCTTAAAAACTATAAACTGTGTGGGCTCTCGTTTTGGGATAGAGGTGGTACATGTTGGAAGCACAACGTTGATTTTTATTCATGCCCAACTCTCTTTCTTGTTGTTGGTTAAGTGTATGTTTCTTTATTAAATACTAAATATTTACAAACTACTAAGGGGCTTCCATGTTACAAACAACACAAAATGTACTCACTAAAACACCACTAAAAGAAAGGTCTTTAAAAATTGTTCAAGACTAGCAAAGAACAATCTACTTTTTCAGGTTTCCCAGGAATTTTATCTTAATTGAAGATCTAGCTTGGAGGAGTGTCTCAATTTCTTTGGACTAGCTCATAACTTGATGCATCTATGGGTATATGCTCAAGTTTCTGTTCTAGGCATACTACATGGTAATAGCTAATGCATTTTGATTCATTCCAGAAATATTTATCTTCAAATTGACGAAAAACCATATGTAGCCTTGCTTCTCTAGTACTTGAGCATATGCGTAGCTATCGCCCATGTTCAGGCACTAGGCAGAATGGACACTTTAAAAAGATAGATGGTTTTGGATTCTGATTCATCTTAGCAGATACACAGTAATCCCCTCAAATTTGTCATTGTTCCTTCTGTTTGTTCCTTGCGTCTAGACTAGTCTTGCTGATAAAAGTACAGTTAGGAATGTCTCTGACCAATGAGGTGATGACACATGCATTTGTGCACATAAACTTCTAAGGAGTGGGTCCCAAACCTGGTAAGCCAGAGGTATTGAGAAAGAGCATAAATTATATCAGCTCCATGATGTTTCAAATCCTCCCAAGTATGGGCACTACTATACTTCTATTTACAGTTCAAAATTGCTCCACATCATATGAAGTTCAGCTACTATGTTGGATGATGGAAAGACAAGTTATTAATTGCTTATAAGCTATTCTAGGTTCATCTGAACTGGCTGCGTCATAAAAAATTCTTGATATCTTTGTTTAAGATGCCCAATAAGGTGCCAATTATGTATCCACAGACATTAATTCCTTTGGTTGCCAGTTAGAAATCATTCCACATTATATTGAGTTCAGCTCATTGGTTGCTTTAGCATCAGCTATTCTATCTTCATGTGAACTGGCTGCATCATATGCACTTCTTGATATCTTTGTTTAAGAGGCCTAAAAGGATGCCAATTATCTATCCATACGCAGATATTCCTCAGTTGGCTATTTGTATCTGATCATCCAGCTAGCTGTTTCTCTTAATTTCTATCAATTCTTTTTACGTCCAAGAGGGCTGCTAATGCTATTGTGCATGACCATAAATTCCTATTTGTTAACATGAGTGTCTGACACCATTAAACCCACAAGGAATCCTTATGGTTTGATGCTTTGAACTCCAGAAGTTTCTGGATGAACTTCCATTACTCATTTGTAGTGTAGGTCTCAACATAATGCTGACCCTGATGATTAAGTTTCATGATCAGGTTGTTGCTATCAAAAAGCTTAATCTTAACGGGCTTCAGGGGAACCAAGAATTTATTGTGGAGGTTCTTATGTTAAGTCTGCTGCACCATTCCAATCTTGTCACGTTGATTGGCTATTGCACTGATGGGGATCAGAGACTTTTGGTTTATGAGTACATGCCAATGGGTAGCTTGGAGAATCATCTTTTAGGTAGTCCTTAATGATATCTGTATATTATCAGATTTTTTATTTTTTCCCTCTATAAATTTTGTTTTCATGGTTTTTGATTTTTTAATTTCTCATGTTGTTTCTTAATCTTGAATTTGGATATAATAATTATTCCAAGTTTTTTAATGTCTTTCTATCATTGATTTTATCACCATTTTGTTCTTCTGAAAATCTTCCATTTTTCTTAGGTTGGATTTGTATAAAGTTCAAACTTCTCACAACCTTACTATGCTTTATTTAGTTTCTTGCTTTCATGTTTAACACTTGAATTCATCTGCTGTGAACTGTTACTCTGATGTCACTTTGTACTAACTTTCTGTACATTCATTTGTGTAAATCTAGGTCATGAATCTTATTAGTTAAGTGCTGCTGATAACGTCGGCTATTTTTTTTATGCTGCTTCTTTTGACTGAAGGATATATTCTAAGATATTTCTTACCTTCATTCAATGTTGATTCTCTTGATGTGAGCAGAAGATTGTTTTCTCCCACAATTGTGTTGATTTCCTCTTCTTATTCCTGACTTAAATTTTCAAATATATAATTTAAAGATGTATATATTTGCATAACTCTTCTTTATTTTTTATTTTTTACAAAGAGAATGTCCTTGTGTAGCACTTTCTTCTCTAATAACTAATGTATAGGATGGACTATTCAAAAACCTGTATATTGATTGGAATATTGCTCTGAAGTTGAATAATCTAGGATAATCCACCTATTTCTTCTACTGATTTACTTCCTAGTACGGGTTCTTCTTTAATCATAAGATCAGAAACATATTGTTGCCCGCATCTATTCAATACAAGGCAAAATAATTGAAAGTATGGTTTAAATTTATATTAAAGTATACTAGTTTCATGTTAATAAATAATACCCTGGGAAGTATTTTTCTTTCCTTCTGAAACACATGTAATTACTTTTTTTGTAATTTAAAATAGATTTAGTTATCCCCTGAAAGTCTTTAAAGTAAATGTATAGTGTCGAATCTTACATATGCATTGAATGTGTACAACTCCTGTTTATTTGTAGTTGACAAGTTTTACTCATACTTCACTTTGACCAGATTCATTCTTGCTTTCAACACTGCTTACTAACGTACCCCCTCCATCCTAAAATGAGCACCACTTTAAAAGCCAACGTTTTCAAGGAAGTTTGACTTTAATTGGACAAGTCTTAAACGTAATAATAATGAGATTTTGCACGTTAATTTGAAAGTGAACTATCATTTTGGGACGTTCCAAAAAGGAAAGTCCACTCAACAGTGGAAGTATTAAATATTGAATGAAGTTCATAGCACGCTTTTGGAATATTTTGATCCTATAATTTCATTACTCAACGCTGTTGCCAGTCCAATGTGGTTTACTTCATCTTAAACTTGGTAGAGAAGAGTAATCATGTTCTCATTATTGCCTTGAAACAATGTGAAATTAGTGAAGTCCTAATTTGCATGTATTTAAATGATGTACATATTCATTGGCTTTATGCACTACTCTGTACATTGTGGAGCAGTTTCTGCTGCAGTGCGATCCGTTCTCCTAGGTTTGAGGTGGTCCTGGTTGATGTCAACTAACTTTGAGGCCAAGTTGTGCCACATTCTAGTATTGCAGATTATCGCCTTCTCCTACATTCGTTTGGTGATTTCACATATTATTACTGTTTTTCTTGTATGTGATTTGCAAAAGTAGAGACTGTAGTAAGATTTACTTGATCATGAATTGAATCCATGTTGGTGATTTCATATGCTAATTTTCTTTTTGTCGATTTTGGTTTTGGATGATGATTAATTGACCAATGGATTATATGCATAAGTAGCTACATTGGAAAATCTGAATGGTTTAGATCTCCTTAAACAGTTCGCCATATTGTATCCACAATGTTCCTAACATAAACAGTAGGCACCCTTTCACCGTGTCTAACAACAATGCAATTTTCATTTGTTTTGGTTCTGAAGCTGTATGTACATTTAAATGCATTACCTCATCCTTCCTCTGGCACAAGTCTTAATTGGACTGTATGTTGATTCCTGTTCTCAGATATAGCACCTGATAAGGAACCACTGGGATGGAGCACAAGACTGAAGATTGCTGTTGGTGCAGCTCGTGGCCTTGAGTATCTCCACTGTAAAGCAAGTCCACCTGTTATCTATCGTGATTTGAAGTCTTCGAATATACTGCTGGATAATGATTTCAATCCAAAGCTCTCGGACTTTGGACTTGCTAAACTGGGACCTGTTGGTGACAACACTCATGTTTCAACACGAGTGATGGGGACTTATGGCTACTGCGCCCCAGAATATGCCATGAGTGGCAAACTGACTCTAAAATCCGATATTTATAGCTTTGGTGTGGTTCTGTTGGAGCTGATTACAGGGCGCAGGGCAATTGACAACACTAAGAAGCCTGGAGAGCAGAACTTGGTTGTTTGGGTGGGTTATTCGTGAACATTATCTTACATTTTTGATTACTAGATTTTCATTTGAAAAATATCGACTGCAATAATAGGGACTCCAAAAGAAATCTACTCTTGAATTAAATTTTCTATATTCTAAACAGCAGGTTTCCCTCTTTCACCTCTTCTTACCCGTGAAATTTCATTAAATTCGAGTTTCTTGCTCTCACCATTTTTGTTCTTAAACTAGTTTGTTTTTATGTAGTTTTTTTTTTTATTGTTCTTTCTTGTATGATTTATTTTGCAGCTCTATGAATTGTGGTCCATCTATTAGAAATTTTTGTGCTGTGTAATATATTGTTTTGTTCGTTCTTGTTGTAGTGTCGTCCTTTGTTGAAAGACCGGAGAAAGTTTGTTCAGATGGCTGACCCCCTGCTGCAAGGAAAGTTTTCTGTCCGTTCTTTGCACCATACTGTTGCCATTACTGCAATGTGTCTTCAAGAGCAACCAACATTCCGGCCCCTCATCAGCGATATTGTTGTAGCGCTCGAGTACTTGGCCTCCCAAGCCGAGAGCTTGGACGCTCGAAAGGGTGGATCTAACACTCCCCAGCAGCCATCGCCTTCGAGATGAGTCCGTAATCATTTTTATAGAGACCAATATATGGGAGTAATTTTTCATCTGTGTTGTAGGAGATGGTGAAGCAAGCTGTGTTTCATGGAAGGGGACAAAAAGCATTAATTGGGAGTTCTAGTGAAGGATGAGGTGGAAAGACCTCCTCCCCTCCTTGTACAGTTGTCATTAAGATTTACAGAAAAGACTGACCGACTAGAAGCTAGTATTATGCTTATATATACATTGTTTTGGTATTACTAGCCAGCCTGTTTCTTTTAATCAGTTGGAGTTGAAGCTTTGTATAGCTTTTACAAAAGTGTTTTAGTGTAAAAATGTTGGAGTTTTTTCTTTTATATTAAAGAAAAAAGTGTGAAGACAGAAAGCAAAGCAAGCTCTTGTTAATTATTTATTCACAAAAAATGCACCTCCACACATGATCTGAGGGTCCTTTTATTATCTGAAGGAAATTTTCAGTCACTCAATTATGAATTCTCTTTCCTAACAATTAAAAGTCGGCAGGCGTGTCCGTCCGCCAACAGAATTTAACTTTACGTGTCTGCCGGGTCCGGGTGGGTGGTAAAGCAACACTTGAAAAAGCAAAAAAAAGAGGAAAGGCAATTCTACTTTTTGTATACTAGTATCATTTTTTTCGTTTGGTCTATATAACAATTCTCGTTTTTCTTTTTAAAGAAATATGAATAATTAATTTTCATTAATGTTGTGAAATTATTATTTTGAATATCTACATAAATATAAACAATTCTCATTATTATTTTGAGTACATATACAAATATGTTTTGAATTTATTGTTTTTGTTCGGGAGTGTTTTCCCGACCCTCTTTTGTTCTGAAGGCTTGGATCGGGTCAAAGGAGGTCGGGCTTGTATGTTCAGGGATGTCAGATCGGGGTCGGTTACCCGATCCCAATAGGTTGGGGCCCGTGGTCATCGTGAGGGTTGCGTTCGGGCCTGTTGGGTTTGGCTATTGGTTTGGGCCTGAGCGTATGAGCAGTCTACATCCAGAGTTGGTGCGACAAGGAGTTTACGTGATTAAGGGTATCAACCCTAATCCTACGTCAACAAGGTAACTCTGGATGTAGTGATGGAAAGGGATTCCACTTGCACTTTTTAAGGAGATTGTGTTGGACCCAAATATGGTAGCTAACATATTTAGGAGCCCTACTCTAATACAAAAAGAGGATACCAAGGTGATGGGAGCTCTATAAATACAAGACCATCTACTTTGAGCACTAAACATATAAACCTCCATTGTTAAACCTTGTGAACGGCCTGTGCTTATTCTCACACCGGAGCTATCCCCCGGCGGTACGGCCGTCAAGCTTCTGTGTGATCTGTTATTGTGTAGGATTCAGCGCGTGGATTTTGTGATTGGACGCGCAGACGAAACTTGGCGTTAACAGTTTTGAATATGAACAATTCTCATAATTACTTTGAATACATATTCAAATAAGCATTAAATGCATAAATGGATACTAAACTAAAACTTGTACCAAAAGAAACAGGTACCAAAGTTAAGTGTGATTTTATATATTTTAATAGATGTTGTATATGCATATTCCATTTTTATTTGTATACTTACACAATATATCTAAATGTTATTTCATTTTTGTTGATTAAAAATCGACTCAACCAAATGTCACATTTTACTTCTAATTGTTTCCCCCGTTTCCAAATTAAAAGTACTTTAATGTCCCATTTGGTGCAATCCCACCTTACGCATACCTACCAAAAAATAAACTACGACATAAAAAAATATCATCTTTCTAGCATGTTTTGTTCATATGAACCCTAGCACCTTAATTTGTCAATCAATTATATTACACGTCTCTCTTAATTCTTACACAAGTACACGTTTTCAATTACATATTCTTGCTAATCAAGTAATCACAGTGTCCGTAGCATTAGTTTTTGATTATATTAGGTATTATTTCACCAAATAGATTCCAAACCAGAACATTAATTATAAGAAATTGATAAATTCACAACAAAAAATGATACTTTTATATAAAAATCTTCGTTATAGATACTATAACGACGATTTTTACCGTCGCTATATATATATTTATAACGATAATTTTCATATAAAAATATTAATTTTCTTAATTATAATCCCAGTATCGATATCCGCAGTCCTCCCATGAGGATACATGAAGTATGAACGCAAATAGCAGCAGTTGACCAACGAAGCAAAAATTAATAAACATAGGGAATTCACTCAAAATAATTACTATAATATATTCACTGCCAGTATGCGCGCTTGCGGTGTGTCATGGAATTAACAAAAAGAAATAGTCAACTTCGGAATAATTGATGGAAGAATTTGTAGCTAAGTAGTGGGTGGAACTTAAAATTGATATATACAGATAAAAAAAGTCTAGATTTAAAATTATAATTTTTTATTAATATTCGAATTATATTAAAAGTTTTTCGGACTCGATTCGATATCGTACTCGACTCGGTACTTAAACGAGCCCTCAATCAAATTTTATTTTATACTCAATAATTTTGTGAATCAAATTTAAGTAATTCAATACTCAGTTCGACTCCTTTCATTTACACACCAATAAGTAACATATTTTCTTAAAGTAAATGGGGGCCAATGGAATACGGATATGAAATTAAAAGAATTATTTCTATAAAGAAAAAATCTATAGTACTATGAGTTGATCATTAATCATAGTGGCATGACTTAATTTCTTGATTGTTTTATGAATTGCGGAAAATAAATACGAACATGATGAAGAATTAAAAGAAAAAAAATTCCCAACCTTGTAGAAAAAGGAAAATTAAATACGGCCCCGTGGAAAGAGACAAAGGCAGAAGAGAAGAAAAAGTCTAAGGAGACACCGTGTCTCATGAATCCTTCTAACCAATATATATATATATATATATATATATATATATATATATATATATATCATGCGATCCTCTTGTTCTCTTTCCTCACATGCGATCCTCTTGTTCTCTTTCCTCACATCCTTTTTCTCATTTTCCCAGAACCTCAACACAGAGAAATTGAAACCACTTCATATTGTTAATCACATAAACTAGCCAGCCCACTTCCGTATAAATATTCTCCCAATTAAAATAGCTAAATATACAGTAAATTAATTTATTTATTTTAGAGAGAGGCACAAACAATATAATTAGTTAAACAGAGAGGAGTATCTGGGTATATATCTAGCTGCCTAGCTGGAGATATGGGCAACTGCTTTCCAAAGCCCGTAGATAGCCTCCCAAGCGCCAACAAACTTTGGACTCCATCTGGTATTTGCTTTATTCTATTTACCAATTCTCAATTATCCTTTTTAATTATAGCTAGGTACGTAACGATATAAATTAATTAATAGTTATACTTTTATTTTACTTTAGCCCATACTACTGATAAAAAATCATCTCCAAGCCAAACCAAAAGCAGCAGCAGTACTACTAGCCCCCGGAAAAGTCCTCCAAGGACTAGTCCTTTGGCCACAGAAGATGGCGATGTTGTCCCAAACGTAGTGCCCGCGGCCAGTACCGGAAGGATTGTGACTCCGAATATGAAAGTGTATACTTTCTCCGAGCTGAAGAGCGCTACTAGGAACTTTAGGCCTGATACTGTGCTAGGGGAGGGTGGTTTTGGACGGGTTTTTAAAGGCTGGGTTGATGCCAAAACGCTTGCGCCCTCCAAGATTACCGTCGGAATACCCGTCGCCGTCAAGAAATCTAACCCAGATAGTGATCAAGGTCTCAAAGAGTGGCAGGTAATTCATTTATAGTAATACAGAATATGGATTCATATGATTGTTTTTATTTAATTAATTAATCATACATATGATCCCATAATTCACCATTTCACACCATCAAACTAGCTACTCTCCGTACGTACGTGGTCCAAAAATGAGTGAGAGTACTCTCATTATGGAGTTTTTAATTGTGTTTGTGACAAGCGTTTTACTTAATACTTACTTTACATAAAGAAATAATAAAATTTAGAATGGAATTATTCAAAAAAAAAATGATGATCGAATTAAATAAAAGAAGAAAAGACTGCATGCATGCTAATAATTAGGTAATTACTTAAGTAGGGTATTTGAAGAGGTTAAAAGAGATTCTTCTTTTGTACGCATGCATGTATGTATGTGTGTGTGTATGATGGTAAAGAGTATCGTAAATCATGCAGGCTACTGGCTAGCTAGGTAGTAATTATTAATTGATGTCGTTATTTAATTAATGGGTCATTTTTCTCTCTCTAATTTCTATAGTCTGGTAGGGAGGATAAGGAGGTCAGTGTGATATTTTTATATAGCGTTGTTATTTAATGCAATGCAGGTCATGAAGTTTGAAAAAATAAAGTTTTCTAGAATCCAAGTCAAACCTGTATTTTGGTTGAGAAGTCTAGCAAATATAATAGGCCGGCCGGGTGGGTATGAACGCATAAGCTAGCTTGTTGGATTTTTATTTTGCATGATAAAGAAAATGCCTCATTTTAAATAATGATTGAAAAATGTGTTAGAATAGAGACTCTTCATTTTATTTGAAATGAAGAGAATGCTAATTATACGAACTATGAGTCCAAAACCAATCTTATACCGAAATATAATTAATGCCTAATTAAATACGTTACCATTGACCAAGACCTCCAAGCTTTCTGTCATTATTCTCGAGGGAAATATGCTAAAAAAATAAAATTTATAATTATTCTATTTAAATTAATTGGTTAATTAATTATGTAGAATTTGACCCAAAGAAATTTGTGGATGCAGTCGGAGGTGAATTTCTTGGGAAAATTTAGTCATCCCAATCTTGTTAAGCTCTTGGGATATTGCTGGGAAGAAAAGGAGTTTCTCCTTGTGTACGAATACATGCAGAAGGGAAGCTTAGAAAGTCACCTTTTCAGAAGTAAGAACTATAATACCTCTGTCACAGTGTGTGTGCGTGTGTGTGTATATATATATATGTACTTACAAAAATCTACAAAATTAATTAATCAAATGAACAAATTAAATTAACATTGGGACAATGCATATATCCTTGGCAATATGCAGAAGGTCCAGAACGACTTTCATGGGAGACGCGGCTTAAAATAGCGATAGGAGCAGCTCGAGGCCTTGCCTTTCTGCACACTGAAAAGAAGCAAGTCATATACCGCGATTTTAAGACTGGCAATATATTACTAGATGGGGTACGTACGTAGTTTAATTTGCCTATATTAATTTTAATAATTTGATTGATTATTATTTGGAATATTAGCTAGCTAATTGAGTAATAATATTTTATTTTATTTTCATTTTGCAGGAGTTTAATGCAAAGCTATCAGATTTTGGACTGGCAAAATTAGGTCCAATTAATGGTGACTCTCATATTTCGACAGGAATTGTGGGCACTTATGGGTATGCAGCTCCTGAATACCTGGCTACTGGTATGTTGTTACCTTAACCTTACTTGACTTCAAATTACTCTTTGGATATAATGATGTTTATATTTTGTCAATTGGGCTCGGGCAGGTCATTTGTACGTGAGTAGTGACGTTTATGGTTTTGGAGTGGTGTTGCTGGAAATACTAACGGGCCTCCGAGTAGTTGACACAAATCGGCCCACTGTGGCGCATAATTTGGTGGAATGGTCCAGACCATCTCTTCCTGACAAAAGAAAACTTCAAAAAATAATGGACCCGACACTGGAAAACCAATATCCTATCAAGGGTGCATTTGAATTAGCTGCACTTGTACTAAAATGCCTAGAATCCGACCCTAAAAATCGGCCATCCATTAATCATGTCCTGGAGACTCTACAACATATTAGTAGTACCATCAAGATGACGACACCCAAAGTGTCCAAAACCAACAATGCTAAAGAAGAAAATCTGCCCAACTACACTCGCAATCATAATCATAATCCGCAAAGCAGGAACGCCGGTTCTGTAACCGGAGCTCGACGTGATCGAAGGTCCCCAGCAAAGCCCAGTTGGTAGAAGAGGGTTTAGTACTGATTGATAGTCCGAGCCCATGGGCTTCAAATTTGTTGTATGTACTATGAATGGAATGGTGGTGGAACATCTGCAAAAATGTCCATTCGCAGCAACAGCAACAGGTGCAATTAACGTTAGGGACAGGATTTGCAAACCTCCTCGGGAAAATCAATGGTTGGAAATTTTGACCTCAACTAATGATATTTGTGTCTAGACGACTGTGTAAGTCATAATAGTATAGTATTTTAAACGATTTATTCAATCAAATTCATATGTAAAAAGACATTCCGTCAGTGTTGGCCTATCCATCCATTCGGCTTGCAGCTTTGATTGAAATTAAAAGATCAATAAGGACATGTTTTTTGAACCGAAAAATTGGACCAATCTAATTTTTTATTTTTGGTGCGACTCTAAAAAAATGTATAGTATTTATATTAACTAAATTTTTTACAAAATATAATATTTTAGATGTATTTTAAATATATATACAAGAACAAGGTTATACAATTTTTATAATTTTGTTTTTTATATTTATTCAAATTATACTTAAAATATTATATATTCTGTAAAAATTCTAGTTAAAATAAATATTATAAATTTTTTAGAATTTAAAAAAAAATAAAAAAAAATTAGACGTCCAATAATCCGGTCAAAAAAAATATCCTTGTAAAAGGACTCTTAAAAGATACGTGAACAATAAATAAGCGTATTAATTGTCAGGTGAAAAGTAAGGCCCATTCACTTAATTGCCAGCTTGACATTAGCAACCTGACCTGTACGTCAACATGAATAATAATGGTTAATAATGATGTCGACCATCAAAATTCAAACCCATGCTTTGAGTTTTGGGGTACTTCTTAATCCTTGAAGCGAACTCTTTAAAAAGACTAAGGTTTTGGTTGATAAATCTGAAAATTAAGATCTGAATGATTATGATGTCTTAATAAATTAGATCATTTGAATGGTTATGAGGTCTGAATCTAAAAAATTATTTGATAACAAAAAAATAAGTTGTCTTTTAATGACACTATTTTACCATTTTAAAGGGTAAAATTTTATTTAATAATTTTAAATATTCAATTTAATAAAAATGAGTGCATAATATTGTTGAATATATTTATATAAAAAAAAATTATCAAAAAAATTTCATTAAGAGGTACCTCTTAATTATTAAGATTTCATTTTCTGTCTTACCGATTAAGAGGCATTCAGAAGTAACAAAAAACAAAACAAACAGCATCATGCCTCTTAGCGAATAAGAGGCAGTCTATTAAGAGACAATCAAATGTAAACAAACAGCACCTAACTAAACTAGTAATCAATCAAATTATAATTCTAAACATCAATTTATAATATTTTAAAACTCAAAATTTGAGATATATATATATATATATATATATATATATATATATATATATATTTTAAAATTTAAAATTAAAACAATTCATTAAAAAATTACAAAACATTACTATATCTTAAAAATACTCCATTTGTTCTTAAATACGTCTCGTTTAAAGTTTTTACATATAGATTAAGAAAGTCATTTAATACTATTATTTATTCCCTCCATCCCATTATATCTGACGTTCTACATATTTTCACACAGATTAATAATAGATACAATTTTACTATTTTACGCTTAATTAATACTTTGATCTCATCCTGCCGGATCTGACCATTTAGTCTCTTCTTCCCAACTCTTCTTCTCCATCTCCTCATCAGCTGGATCTGACCGATGTGTCATCATTAATATTCTTCTCCTCTCCTCTCCAGTCTACATACATACTCCCAACTCTTCTTCTTCATCTCTTGTCGGCCGGATCTGACCGAGATCTGACCATTAATGGTTAAAAGTATTATCCTCTTTTCAACCTAGTATTAATGACCGAGATCTGATTATGATACCATAGTATTACCATAATGAAGAAGAGGATATACTTTTCAACCTCCATTGTTTGCGGGATAGAGAGATTGAAAGGGAAGATAAGGAGGCCCACTGAATACAGTGTTCAAATTAAGGCTCCAGTAGAGTTGATTTATGATAAAATCTCCTTAGAGTATACCTGCTTGATTTCGATCTTGTCGTCATCGGTCGAGTCGGAGCAGATGTAGAGGAGAAGGCCTCCTCTTTAATGCGATGGGTGGTCACAATGGCCTTAGATTTGGCAATCGTGTCGTAGCGATTGGAGAGGACAGAAGGAATGGAGAGAGAGTCTCGATTAGGTGTTTGACGACGGTGTCACGAGTGCATGCGTTCAGTGGGCGGCCAAATGCCGGTGGCGTTCTAAGGCTTTTCTTCAATTTCGGCCATTGTTGAGGTTTGGAGCTCTGATTCGTTTTTAGGAGTTGCTCTACTGTCTGTTCAATTTGAACTGTTTTTTAAAAACAGAAAAAATAGCATTAATGGTGGTGGAGAAGGAAGGGTAAACAAGGAAAATAAATAGGCAAAATAGTCTTGATTTTGTAGAACGTCAAATATTTTGGAAAAAAAAACACTCTAGAACGTCAGATATAATGGGATGGAGGGAGCAACAATTAAAATCTGTGTGAAATTTCATCACTATCCCTTTATGGAAAGTTAAAAACTATTAATACTAAGGGTGAAAATTTCTTGGGACAATGAGAGAAGGTAAGGTGATATAGAAAGTAATAATTTATTCTCCTATAAAGTTATAAACGACAAATAAATTGAAGTAAATTTTTTCTTCTAAAATGTCAATCTTTTAGGAACGGAAGGAATAATGAATAGTATTTTTAAAATAATTTATACTACCTCCGTTCCTAAAAGATTGTCGTTTAAGATTTTGACACATGGATTAAGAAAGTATCATTTACCAAGTAAAATTTGTTTGAAATTCCATCACTACCCTTTTATGAAAAGTTAAAAACTAGACTAAAAGACAATGTGCACCCCAAACTTTACACCCTTGTTGACTTTTGTAACCCAAATCGAAAAAGGTGTCTAAGTACACCCCAAACTTAATTAAACGTAACAGAAAGCACATTTTTTTTACTTAACCGGTCAAAAGTGACCGGCTAAGGCTGTAATATGGATCTGAAGCGGTATTTAATTCTTTTCCTTTTTATTTTCTTCAATAGTGATGTAAGACCCCGAATTTTATGAAATAAAAGTATTCAATTTTTCTTATAATTACTATTCAGTAAATGGTTAAATTGATAAAAGTTAAAGTTTAGGGTGATATATGAAATTTTTTTCAAAATACGCAAGTGGTTATAAAATATTCATTGTTGTCGGGGAATATTCATTTAGTCGTGGAATATTCTTTCTGTCGGGGAATATTCGTACGACGGCGCAGCCATTTGTGGGCCCCATAACAGAATAACTGTCGGATGAAGAAAACGACAAATTAAAGTTTTTATAAATAACGGCGTAATTGTTATCGTTAACACTGTTGGAATACCTGGTGGTTAAAATACTGTAATACGCGTAGTTGCACACGGTATTACACAATATTTTTTTTTAATTATTGGTTCTTACGTGAGAAGGCACTACTCAATAATTGTTACAGTAATTTCTGTTCAATATTTTATTTTATTGAATCAATAATTACTGCGTTGATATTTATATTATTGTTGTTTCAATAATTGTCACTGCACAATATCTCCATTATCAGATCAATAATTCATATTATTTGAATAATATTATTAAATAGCATTATTGGTAATGTCTAGAAAGTTCTATCAAGGATAGGTTTGGTCACCTAATTGCGCGCCAGTAAGGAGAAATCCTTATCGGAAAGCCCCCTCTTTCCTGGGAACTGCATGGTTGTCATTATTGTGATTCTGTAATATTATTTGTGAATAATTAATTATTGATCTATATGATAATGAAATATTTATTTGATGTGAATATAAATGATGGATTTATTTATGTGGTTATAAATGAAGGAATTAATGTTGATATATTTTATCAGTATTTTGTCAGATTGGAGGTATTAAAAGATCAAATCAGTGTTCTTACAGCTTTATTGTGTGAGTTATAATTTTTAATCTGACCGTTGGATCGTTGTGATTTTTGGATATGTTATACATATATAAGTTGAGTATATGTTCACAAATTTTGAACCGTTAAAAATAAACGAATGATTTGTTATGAATTTTTGGAGATGACTGATTCGGAAATTAGGTTTATAAATAATTTTGGTGGAAAATTTTAGAAATGGGTGGGCCCCACTTTTGATTGTTGGGAAAGATGACTGATTTTTAGTGGGTAGAATAGTAGCAAGTAAAGCCATCAGGTAGCAGGTCAAGTCTGCTTCGGCGTGCTAACATTTTCCTGTAAATAGAGGGCTAAGTTGGAATTGAAAATCACACCGGAATTCATAAGTTTTCTCTCTTTTTTTCTTTAGATTATCGAGTGTATTTTGTGTGTATTTAGATACTTGGTGAGTTGCTATTCATCAATGCAAGTTTCCTTCAGCGTCATATCCGATATCCAATCAAAAGTGCTGCTCTTTTGAGGTAAGAGATTTTAAGGGTTATTATGTTTTTCAGTTTCGTAATTTTTCTGACCTTCAAAAATTCTGAAAAAATTTAAAATGATAATTTGATAAGTTTTCTTGACTGTGTCCAAAAATGACAATTTTTGGATGTATAGATTAAGAGTTGTGAATTTTATGATAAAAGATTATTTTAAAAGTAACCGCTTATAACTCCTTGTGGTTAACTCCAAAATTGATGAAATTTTTATTGGGAGTACATGTATATAACGGAAGTATACTCTGTAAATTTCAAAATTTTTGGACAAAAGTACAATTTATGATAAATGTCTAAATATTCGGCAGTATTGACCATATGAAAAATAGTAAATGAATTTTAAAAATTCTGAGAAAAATATATGTTCAATATGGGACTATATTATGTTAAATCTCAGAAAAAAATATTTTTGGGACTGATTTGGTATTTTTCATGAAAATAGACTAGTTATGAGTAAATGAATTAAACATGTTATGTGAAGTAAGAAAATTGAAAAATAGGATTTTATGGGTTGAGAATCCTATATGAGGTATACGCAGATTTTTGATGAGGATTTTGGTTATTGGTGATGAAATCTTATGAGTTTGGAATTTTAGGATGATTAAATGCATTATTTAGTAAAGTGTAAATAATTAAAATAAATTGTTTATAAGTTTAAGAAATGTTATTTCAATATCATTATACCGAAATATTGATATGAATTTTATTGTGGAATTTTTACCTTTCTGTGTCGAATTTACTATTTATGAGTTACTATTCACGATTTACTATTCACGAGTTACTATTCATGAGTAACTATTCACGAAGTTACTATTCACGAAGTTACTATTCACGAGTTACTATTCATGACAAAATTGGTTTCTTTTTCTAATCAAATTATAGTTGATTTATGAATATTACTCTTGAGATTAAATCTAGATGTTTTGATTATATTAATTTTACTATTATATATAACATTTTTATAACCCTAATGATGATATTTCTATTTGACTTAAGTGTAAAGATGAGTAGATTTTTGGTATGATCATGACTATGGGTTCTCTTTGGCCAGTAGTGCAAAGTTGAATTGTTGACTGGTATGATCATGACCATTGAATTTATAATTGAATATCTTTAGCTTAGGTGCAAAGGTGAAATGATCAACATGGTTATAATTATTATTTATATAAATTCTGAAATGATTATATATTTCTTTGAGATATTAATATATTTGGCCTGTAGTGCAAATATGAACTGTTGATGAATATATTTGGCCTGTAGTGCAAATATGAACTGTTGCTATAGTGCAAATACGAACTGTTGATGAATATATTTGGCCTGTAGTGCAAATATGAACTGTTGAGGAATATCTTTGTCCTGCAGTGCAAAGATGAATTGTTGATGAATATCTTTGGCCCGTAGTGCAAATATGACATGCTGTTGAATATCTTTGGCCTGTAGTGCAAAGATGGTCTGTTGATGAATATCTTTGGCCGTAGTGCAAAGATGAAATTATTAGTATGATTATAAACAGGAACTGTGATTTGGTATAACCATGATCTTTGATGTTTCAGGTAAAGACATGTGATGAAAATTATCTTCGTCCTGGATGCGAAGAGGAGTTTAGAATTATAATTATGATTATGAGTTATTCATATAATTGTGGAAAGAAAATGCTGATTAATGTTATAGGGATAAAACATTGTTGGTGGACTTTTAATGTGGAGAAGATAATAGACTTTATGGTCTATTTGACTCTTCTAATGGATTTCTCGTTCCGCTGCAACTATGGTTGAAAAATTTTATCATCTACCATATGTTCTAAATCTCTGATTTATTACCGTTGAAGGCTATTGATAATTTATTTATCTTTAGTCATGATATTCTTTATTGAGCTAATTGTGTTCACCCTTTTGTTTCAAAATTCCTTTCAGATAATACGAGTGTAGCTGGGTCGAGCGGGGGTAACAAAGGAATAGAACGGTGGTCATCATTTAGTAGTTATATTTGATGAATCCAATAGGGTGAGGCGAATCCAACGTTAGAAGGGTGTTTTGCCACTATCATACAAGATGTCTAATGTCATACAACCTCGTGTCATTATAAGATAGTGTTGTGCACATCCACTTGCTGAGTATATTTACGAGCACTACTTATATAATTTTGGTGTTTGTTTGAAGTATAATTCACGATTAGAGACAGTGGAGATAATGATATGTCAAGAGAAGACTCACCATTGGAAAGAATATGATAGTAATCTTCTTAATTTTCTTTGGGGTCTATTAGGTCAACCAAGGATAATTCTGTGGACATATGATATCTATCATAACCTGGAAGCATGGCCTCCCATGTACGAAGGTTTCCTTGAGCACTTCCTAAAGATTCTAATTTTTAAAACAGTTTTTGACTATACCTTTATATAGGTATCAGTGTGAGGTGATGTCCACTGATGGGACATTTGTCACATTACGGTTGGGAGACGAGTCACAGTTGGTATATATTTGTATCCAAACTCACAGCATATGAGTTGTTGTATTTTGTACGGTAATTATTGTAATAAAGTTGTAGTTGTTTTCTGTATCATGTATTTGGCGACTCAGAATAGGTTGGGTGAAATGGACCTATTTTGGGGTTGTCACAAGTGACATTTCTTTCCCCTCTCTCTCTCCTCCAAAACCAACTTTATCTCTGTTATCTATTTCTCTTCTCTCCTTCCCTCTCACAAAACGAAAATGGCCACCACTGCTAACCCAAACCATATCAATGCTTCCCCTGCCAGGCTGCCACCACTCAGTCGATGTACCTCCAAGACACGGACGAAGTGAAGCGCGTCTTCAACTGGTTCGACGCCAACGGCGACGGCAAGATCTCTGCTGCCGAGCTCACCGACGTGATGTGACGCCCCCAAAATTAGGTATACATCACCCATCTTGGGTCGTCAGATACATAGTACAAAATACGAATACAACTTACTAATATAACTGTCGTGTACAATACGACAAAACATAAACTGTAATTTTGAATACAAATATTATCTTCTAGAGAGTATTCATACTCAAAAGGAGTCCTCATTACATTTATTAACACACCATTACATAGAATAGTGAGGACTCCTAACTAATACTATCATTCGGACCATCACTCCGTTCCCCGACTTGCCCCAGCTACGTTCTCATTTCCTGAAGAGAACAGTGAAAGAAAGGGTGAGCTCAACTAGCCCAGTAAGAAATATTATGACTAAGATAATGCAGAATAAATTATCATTAACCTTCAACAATGTTAAACTGATAAAATATAATAGACATCAAGTTTAACTGCAGCGGAACAAGCAATCCATTAAAAGAGTCAAGTAGAAAATAAACTCTACTATCTTTTATGATTTAAAAGGTTTTTCAACACTGTGATCACTGGGACTCAGCTTAATAAAATAATCCACATCATTGAATCACCCCTGCACTACGACCAAGGATATTCATGTATTCATTAATGGTCATGATCATGCCAACAACTGTCCATCAATGCACTACGGGCCAATGGAGACTTTTACCACATCATTTGTAATATTACGGTCATGATTATACCGAATAATCCCTGGTCATAATCATACCAAGTCCATCTATGCACTACAGGCCACAGATGACTTTTAACATTTTATAAACATGAGGATGATGACAATGATATAAGAATTCAATAAAATAAGTTCAAGAATTAATTTATCCAAGAATTAACAACGTCCAAATTGTCAACATGATACTGCTTTGTGGAGTAAAATTCAAGAATATTTAGAAGAATATTTTCATAAAAAGATACTGGATGAACCGTAATTATCAAGGATATTTCACTAATTTCATGGAGTATAGAAGTCAAAACTTAACCAACTGAGTATAATAAAGAATGAAATATCAAAAGAAATCACCCGGCATGCGATAGACCGCACAGACAGGTTATTTTAACAGAATAATAAATAATGGAACCAGGTCCGGCGTAAACGCACAGACAGGATATTCCGATAGAATAATAAATAGTGGAACCAGGTCCGGCGTAAACGCACAGACAGGATATTCTGACAGAATAATAAATAGTGGAACCAGGTCCGGCGTAAAACACACAGACAAGATGTTGCAACAGAATAATAACAAGACAGAACCAGGTCCGGTGTAAAACACACAGACAGGATGTTCCAACAGAATAATAATAAAAACGGAACCAGGTCCGGTGTAAAACACACAGACAGGATGTTCCAACAGAATAACAGAAGAATGTCACCAAGTATAGGGTAGACCGCGTATACAGGTTATTCCAACAGAATAATAAAAAATAAAATAACAACAGTTCTCTTCATGAATAAGAAAGAATAACACCCCTTACCGTTTTAAAGAAGAGCTGAAATAAGGAAGTAATTAAGTAGCAGAATACTCTTCTTCTCTCTCTCTCTATAGTTTCTCTCTCTAGAGTTCAGTGAATTCGTAAGAAATAATGAAGGAATGAGCTGTTATTTATAGAAAAATAGAATGCATAGTAACTAATCCATGAACGGTCCAGATTGATTACTTTAATCTGACGGTCCATATTTAAAGAAAAATCTTTTAAATAAAATATAATATATTCTATTTATAGAATAACTTTAATAAAGTATTCTGTTTTATATAAAAAGATGTTTCTGTTTTATTACGTTAATAATACGAATAAAACAAAACGTCATTATCGCTAAATAATTCATATTATTAACTGACAATAATTGAATCAAACTGAGTGACTTCTCACATAAGCATTAATAATCAATACAGTGTGCTACTATGCAACCACACGTATTACTGTATTTTTACTACCGAGTAGTTCAACAGTATCAATGGTAAAACTTCTGCCGTTATTTTTAATAAAATATTTTTGTTGTTTTTTCAATCTGACAATAATTCTGTTGTGGGGTCCACCAATGATTGTGTCGTTGTACGAATATTCCCTGTTAAAACGAATATTCCCCGACCAATCGAATATTATATAACAACTTGCGTACTTTACAAAATTTATAAATATTACCCACAACTATAACATTATATCAAATTAACTCCATAATATTCAAAAATGATATTTATAAAAAATTCATCTTTATTTATAAAAGTCGGGGTCTTACACGTGATGCAGACGCTTTGATCTAACACCTCGTCGGAGGAAGTTAGTCGCATGATGGTCGAAATTGACACCGACCGCGATGTATTCATCAATCTCGAGGAGTTCACCTGATTCTACATGGGCGGAGAGGGGGATCCGAACAGCGACGGCAGTGTGCAGGAGCTAAAAGAGGCGTTCGAGCTTGCGATACCCTTCCACTTCAAACTTCTTAGGTGAAAGCTCGTGCTACTTAGCAAATTGTTCTGCAGCTTCTGTTTCTGCAATGGTTGGCACAATTGCTTCCATAAGTCGTCCTGTTCTCTTTACCAAATAGGTCATAGTCTCTGGTTCTCCCAGGTTCGTTAACAATGTGTTTGTGAGTTTTGTTTCGGAGAGAAAAGAAAGGGAAGGGACAAATATTTATGTGCTTGTTTATAATTATTGTTCCTTAGTCAGAACATTCTGGAATTAAAGAAAAAGTTATATTTTCCAGTAGATACCTAGATCAACTATTCGAAGCAATGCAATCAAATTTCAAGGCATGGTGCTCTGGATTTGCACCACTGGCTGTGGGCGATGATATGGACTCGGTGGCAGTCTAAGAGTTCAGCAGGACCTTGTTCAACATGAGACTGGACATAGCTTTGAGCGTGGCTCGAATCATATTCCAGAGTGACTTGAGACACTTATTATGCCATGGTGATACTAAAGGACAGGTTTGATCAATGCATAAAAAATAAAGATTTAGTGCCTTTTATCCCAACATTGTTTGCTTTTCACACTTTGATTCACTTCATAACCCCCTTTGAACTGCTTGAATTAGTACATTGGATGTTCTCTAGAATTGATTGGAATGACTCTGCAGTTTGGTAGTCTTCTACAAAGTCTGCTCTCTATGTTGGATTATGTATTGTTGGTCGTGCTACTTGATTTGCTATCATCTTATCTGCAAAATCCATAAACAAAGCAAAGACAATTTGGTTTTTGGTGAATAGAAGAGAAAGAAATTGATGTTTCCCTTTTTGAAAGAATTTATTTTCATATAGTTGAAATTGCCTCACAATGTGAACTATATTTTGCAGCTTTATGTTTGCTTAAAGCCGTTAATGTTGCAAGGATACATAAAAGGTTGCAAGACCAGTGTCTTCCATTGTGCTTAGTTGTCTTAAGGGTGGTAGCAAGTACTCCTATAAAAGGTGATTAGTCACCGATTATATATCGAAATAGGCAGTGGGAATTGGGAATTCAAGCTGCAGCATACATGTATAGAAGTAAGTTTTGTGCTGACAACAAAATCGATTGATCTGTAAATTTCAAGTGCATGAATTGGAAGTTGTGTACACTTATTCATAATGAAATCTTAGTATATTTGGTTTGCCATGAATTGTTAAATCTCTCCAATCTTTGTCAATTACTTTTTTTTTTGTAACAGTTGGGAAATCAAAGTTGAAGCTATTGAAAAGTTTGCCTAAGTATATACATACCCTTCATTCAAGTTTTATACTGGGTTTGCATACTCATCATTCTTCTCAGTTTGTGAATCCCCCACTACACTCAAGTTGTTCACAACGGATGAGAGATAAAAGGGGAGAGGGGTTTTAGTGGAGGGATCATGAACGGCGGAAATGGAGAAGGATGGAGAGAGATCGGGTGGAGGGTACCGGTGTGAGGGGAGGAGAGACAGAGGAGGTGGAGGAGAGAGAAATAAAGAACAGAGAGAAAGTTGGTTATGGAAGAGAGAGAGAAAGAAAATAAATATCAATGTTGAAGAAGATAAAAAAGAAAAGACTTAAATACCCCTTCAGATCCACATTACAGTCTTAGCCGGTCATTTTTGACCAGTTAAGTAAAAAAAATGTCCTTTCTGTTACGTTTAATTAAGTTTGGGGTGTACTTAAACACTTTTTTTGAGTTGGGGTGCAAAAGTCAATAAAGGGTGTAAAGTTTGGGGTGCACATCGTTTTTAGTCTAAAAACTATTAATACAAATGAGAGAATTTCTTGGGACAACGAGAGAAGGTAGGGGTAATATAGGAAAGTAAATAATTTATTCTCCTCGAAAGTTGTAAACGACAAATATTTTGGAACAATTTTTTTCTTCTAAAACAACAATCTTTTAGGAACGGAGAGAGTAATATACTCCCCCCGTTCCTAATTATTTGACGTTTTAGAATTTTTTATTTGTCCATAATTATTTGACGTTTGTTCAAATATAGGAGAATTAGTGACAATTTTTTCAAAATTACCCCTCGTTACTATCCCAATAAAAAATTTAAGGGTATTATAGACAATTGAATACTATATTTAATGCTTTCCAATCATTATCTTAATTCTTATGTCCACCTCTAAAACGTCAAATAATTAAGGACAAAATGAATATATCATTATGTTAACTAAAAAAACAAACATCCCTCTTTTTTAAAACTCACAAACATAACAAGAAAAAACTATAATCATTTTCCATCCTATACTTCCCTTCCCATCCCTCCAATCTGGCAAACTCAGCATAAATGAAAAAATCGATAACCACAGTATAGTTTCAGAAATGACTGCTATTTTTTTACAATAGTCTAATCTCTGTCTTCTCAAACTTGACAATTTTCATTTTATCAACCATCTTAATTGTTTTCGATTTCACGACTTCATTCTAGTAGAGGCAAAACTGCATAGAAGCTCTTCCTCTCTATTTTTATTTTTATTTTTCTTCTCCAAATTAAATTATTGATTTAAAAATCGACTGATTAAAGAAAGAGCAAAATAGAGCTATTTGCATAATCATAATTGGGATGCATTTTTCATCTACATATTACATGGACTTCTCTTGTTAAACGAATGTATTCAAACAATTTTGAACGAGTGCTTTTACTTAATAAATTCTAAATTAGGCCCCTATAATTCAAAAAAGATTTTGCGTTGATGAATTTAGAAGATCTAAAGTCC
The DNA here is from genome assembly GCA_016801055.1 of Panax notoginseng. Taxonomy (NCBI): domain Eukaryota; kingdom Viridiplantae; phylum Streptophyta; class Magnoliopsida; order Apiales; family Araliaceae; genus Panax; species Panax notoginseng. The sequence goes on from CM029012.1 coordinate 189,763,539, forward strand.
GAAAAGAACCATTCAAATCAACTCAACTCAAATATTAATTATAGACCAACCGTGTCAACACACCAATTTTTTTATTATTTGTACGATTATTACAAATAACGTGCTCTAATGCTAGGCTTTGTTCATTATGGAGATGACTGAATTTGGCCTATAGTTAGTTCCAATCTGTAAGAATTATGAAGTAAGCACTACCTGAATTAAGCATAGCCACTACACAGTCTTTTGTACAAACTGGGATCTACGTTCCCCATATAACATAACATAGGGACTTAAAATTTGCAAAAGACAAAGTAATATAGCATACCAAAAATGTATGTATAGGCTCAGCGGTTGACAAAGAACTTTTCTATCGATCCAATGTAGGGTAGGGGAATGTAGCACAGCTTCAGCCAGCCCATACTTCCAGTCTTCTTCCCAGTGTGCATCTGTCAAAACCAAGGATCTGAGTATTAACTAAATAGTAATGATATCATTCATAGCCAGAACAAACAACTGATATTACAAAATTAAAGCTCTCACCTGCTTCCCAAAGCTGAATGGCACGTACTTGTACTTTATCATGTTGCTCACACGTAATATCACTAAAGTGGATAAACCTAAAAAAATAAAAAATAAAACCACTCGGTGCCCATGAAATTTGAAAGAAGGATAAAAGGTCATGATGATGGATCCGGACATAAAAAATGTCAACAGAGACCTGAAACCATAAAACGCAAAGTAACTTATATCAATGTCAGTACTGCAGTACTAACTCAGAAAATTACACAATAAAAGATAATATGTAGTTCCCTGTATTCACACAAACACCTCGTTTATACCTTCAAACCTCACCAATATTAACTTTTTTGATATAGATTTTTCTTTATAGTAGACTAATTACGGAACTACTACAATTATCATTAATAATTCTACTAGTCTTGCTATTACCTTTGAAGTAATAAACCATTTTTCGAAATTGAAATCTAATTTACTCTCACTAAATCTGGCAATTACCTTTTAAGTAATAAACCATTTTTCGAAATTGAAATCTAATTTACTCTCACTAAATCTGGCACACAAACATTTAGTAGTAAGAAATAATGGCAATAGAAGCAACACTGTAATAAAGTAATAAATCAAAAGAAGAAACGACTACCAAAAGTCAAACTCAGGAAGACGGCAAACAAAGGGCTTGAATTCATCTGAGCACTTTACTGGCAATGAAGCAGAGCCCAATTCTTCCAATTCAAGGTCACCTTTTGGTGTAAGAAATAAGCCTAAATTCATAACCGCATATGTTCCTATCAAGAAGGCTATCATATCATATTCTGGATCAGAATAAACCCGCAGAGCAAACATTGCTCCAAGAGCCATAGTTACCATCCATCTCAGAAATAGATAAGGCACAATTTAAAAAACGCATTGCAACAAAATGCCCCTGAAATTATTTATCCACTTGGTTAATGACCCTACTGCAGATATACCATCATGCGCATCTCCTCCTCCCATTGATATTAGGGCAGTGTTATCCTGTCCATCCACAAGACCACAAGAAACAAAACAATTTAATAGAAGAAATTAAATGTACAAGTGTCCTTATTTTACATATAATTCCCCCCCACCCCCCACCCCCCACCCCACACCCCCCACCCCTCACCCCAAAAAAAAAAACTAAATAAAGAAGAAACTCTGTTTAAAGCAACACATTGTTACCAAAAGGACCAGAAAGCATAAAAAATTTCTCGTCTTAGGAACAATCATTTGAAGAATACAAAACATGTAAAAACTACCACAACCCATTTAACTAATCGTGACAAAAGATCCTTTACCATAACAATTGCGTGTTTATATATGTTGTTATTCAATAAATAGACAAAATGAATCAGAATTATGCTTCAGTTTATTTGTGTAACCCTAAAATTATTTATCCACTTGGTTAATGACATACAGCAGAGACACTATCATCCATATCTCCTCCTTCCATAGATATTACAGCAGTGTTGTGACGCCCCCAAAATTAGGTATACATCACCCATCTTGGGTCGTCAGATATATGGTACTGAATACAAATACAACTTACTAATACAACTGTCGTGTACAATACGACAAAACATAACTGTGAGTTTGAATACAATTATTGTCTACTAGAGACTATATAAACTCAAAAGGAGTCCTCATTACAATTATTGTCACACTATTTAACAGAATAGTGAGGACTATTAATACTATCATCTGGTCCATCACTCCGTTCCCCAACTCGTCCCAGCTATATTCTTATTTTCTGAAGAGAACAGTAAAAGAAAGGGTGAGCTCAACTAGCCCAGTAAGAAATATTATAACTAAGATAATGAAGAATAAATTATCAATAGTCTTCAACAATGTTAAACTGATAAAATACAATAGACATCAAGTTTAACTGCAACGGAATAAGCAATCCATTAGAAGAATCAAGTAGAGAATAAAACCTACTATCTTCTATGATTTAAAAATATTTTCATCAACTTTTATCACTGAGACTCAGCTTAATAAATAAACCACATCTTCTAATCATCCCTGTATTACGGGCCAAGGATATTCATTAAATCATCAATGGTCATGACTATACCGAAAAATCCCTGGTCATAATCATACCAAAAATTGTCTATCAATGCATTACAGGCCACTGAGGACTTTTACCACACCACTTATAACATCACAGTTCATGATTATACCGAATGATCGCTGGTCATAATCATACTAAGTCCATCTATGCACGTAAGCCAAAGATGACTTTCAACATAAAATAAACATGAGGATGATGACAATATTATAGAAATTCAATTAAACAAGTTCAAGAATTAGTTTATCCAGGAACTAATAATATCCAAATTGTCAACATGATATTTCTTTGTAAAATAACAGTCAAGAATGCTCACAAGAATATTTCTATGAAAAGATACTGGATGAAGCGCAAATATCAAGGATATTCCACTAATTTCTGGAGTATAGAAATCAAAACTTTAACCAAATGAGTATAATAAAGAATATATGAAACTGCAAATGAATTTTCACCAGCCATGCGGTAATCCGCGTATACAGATCATTTTCACAATTTAATAAGGAATGAATATAAAGGATCATTCACCATGCATGTGGCAATCCACATAGACATGTTATTCCAACAGAATAATAAAGAATGAAATAACAGAAGGATTCACCATGCATGCGATAGAGACCGCACAGACAGGTTATTCCCAATAGGATAATAAATGCGGAATAATAAATATGGAACCAGGTCAGGTGAAATTCACACCGACAGGATATTTCGATAGAATAATAAATGCAGAATAATAAATATGGAACCAGGTCAGGTGAAATTCACACCGACAGGATATTCCGACAGAATAATAAATGCGAAATAATAAATGATGGAACCAGGTCAGGTGAAATTCACACCGACAGGATATTCCGACAGAATCGTAAAGAACGAAATAATGAAAGAGTTTCACCAAGTATGCGGTACTTCGCATAAACAGGTTATTCCAACATAATAATAATGAATGGAATAACAGAAGAAGATCACCAAATATTAGGTAAACCGCATATACAGGTCATTCCACCAAGTATAGGGTAAACCACGCATACAGGTTATTCCAACAGAATAATAAAGAATGAAATAACATAAGGATTTCACCAAGTATAGGGTATGCCGCGTATACAGGTCATGTATAGGGTATGCCACTTTTACATGTTATTCCAACAGAATAATAAGAATGGAATAACAGAAGTTCTCTTCATGAATAAGAAAGAATAACACCCCTTACGGGTACAACAAATAATATCCCTTACTATAACAATTTCCCTTTACCATAATAATATCCCTTTACCGTTTTAAAGAAGAACTGAAATAAAGAATTAGTTAAGTGGCAGAATACTCTTCTTCTTTCTCTATATAGTTTCTCTCTCTAGAGTTCAGTGAATTCGTAAGAAAATAATGAAGGAATGAGCTTTTATTTATAGGAAAATGGAATGCATAGTAACTAATCCATGAACGGTCCAGATTGATTTACTTTAATCTGACGGTCCATATTTAAAGCAAAATCTTTTAAATAAAATATAATATATTCTAATTATTGTCTAATAAAACAAACAACTTTAATAAAGTATTCTGTTTTATATAAAAAGATGTTTCTGTTTTATTACGTTAATAATACGAATAAAACAAAACTTCATTATCGCTAAATAATGCATATTATTAATTGACAATAATTGAATCAAACTGAGTGACTTCTCACATAAGTATTAATAATCAATACCGTGTGCTACTATGCAACCACACGTAGTACTGTACTTTTACTACCGAGTAGTTTAACAGTATCAACGGTAAAATTTCTGCCGTTATTTTTAATAAAATATTTTTATCGTTTTCTCAATTCGACAATAATTCTGTTGTGGGGTCCACCAATGATTGTACCGTCGTACAAATATTCCCCGACTAATCGAATATTTCCTGTAAATAGTAACTTGTGAATAGTAACTCGTGAATAGTAATTCATAAATAGTACTCCGACACAAAAAGTATCCCAAAAACTCGAGTGAACAATACTAAAGTGAATAGTAATCGGGTATTTTATGACAACTTGTCTACTTTGAAAAATTTTCACATATCACCTTTAACTTTAACCTTTTATCAATTTAACCATTTACCAAAATAGAAAAATTGAATACTTTTATTTCATAAAATTCGGGGCCTCACAAGTGTTATCCTGTCCATCCACAAGAAACAAAAGAATTTAATATGAGAAATAAAATGCACGAGTCTCTTTATTTTACATAAACCAAAAATACCACTGCTTTAAGCAAAACACCATTATACAGCATAAAATTGTCTCATCTTAGCACAATCATTTGCAGAACACGGAACAGGTCGAAACTAATCGTGACAAGATCTTTCACCAAAACTCTTGCACGTTTATGATCATGTTAAACAGGTCAAAACCCATTTAACCCGTTTGATAAACAAATTCTGTTGCACAAATAAGTTGCAGCACAACTCATTTTGTCTATTTATCAAATAACAACATGACCTACTTAACATGAAACACAATTCATTTGATAAAATGTGATATAAATGGCTAAACAGAAATCACATAGTTAAATAAATAACTAATAAAGTTTCAACTTGATTGCTAAAGACAACTTATAGTGCCATATCATATTCATATCTTAATTATTCGGATATAATTATAATAAAACTTATTTTATTTTTGTTAAATGGGTTGACTTGTGGTGATCTGTGACAAGAAACCAATCCAACTAAATTCGTGCCAAACGTCTTGACTGCTAACTTCTTTATATTTCACCCAGAGGCTCTTATTCTATATCGTGAGTGCAATTGTTCTTCTTGTGCTCATCTCATAAAATTGTCAACCCTAGTGCAAATTCAAGGTTTTACCTATTAAATTATAGTAGAATCAAGAAACATATGAAATTTTGGCCTCCAAACCATATGTCATTAACGATGACAGATCACAAATTCCACAACTCATATGCATGACTATAAAATTCACAAACTAGTTTAAATAAACATATTCAAATTGTTGGAAGCCTAGCTTGAAGTAATATGTTTATCAGCAACCCAATAGAGCATATTATCTACTTTTTTTGTTTAAAAAATAAATAAAAATAAATTGAACAAAATTCAATAACATATAAAGTTTAATCCTTTAAATTTCAGAAAGAGGTTAGGATGAACACATGAGGCCTGTAAATTCCGCATATTCAATACATATATGGATAAACTGAGATATATATACCACTAAACCGGCGTTCGTAATAGTGAAAGAATCTTCAGATTCAGATGGAGAGAAGCAGATTGCCACGTTAGACATGAGAAACCCTAGGGTTACAATAAAAGTATTTTTATTTATTTTGGGGGAGATTTGATCGACAGAGAGAGATCGCTACTATACACCAGAGGGGAGAGCAACCGCCAAAGGGAACCCGAACCCGATCCAGGCTGTCTAAAAGGGAGGGTAGAGGTGGGTAGAACCGTAGAGCCGTAGAGGGTAGAATTCTGAGAGCGCGGGAGCCATAGAGGCTGCTCATTTTTTGCCGATACGGGAAACTTATTACCTTGAACGTCTTGCTCATATATACGTAGATGAGATTGTGAGACTGCATGGCATTCCAGTATCCATAGTTTCGGATCGTGACCCAAAATTCACTTCAAGATTTTGGGTTAGCTTGCAAAAAGCTATGGGCACAGATTTACGATTTAGTTCGGTATACCATCCTCAAACGGACGGACAATCAGAGAGGACTATTCAAACTCTTGAAGATCTATTAAGACTTTGTGTCCTAGATTTTAAAGGGAGTTGGGATAAGTACCTACCATTGGTGGAATTCTCCTACAATAACAGTTATTAGGCAAGTATAGGTGTGGCCCCATTTGAAGCATTATATGGACGAAAGTGTCGCTCTCCAGTATGTTGGGATTAGGTGGGAGAAGCAACGTTGCTAGGACCAGAGTTGGTACGAATGACTACATAGAAGATCCAAACAATTCAACAACGTATACAAATGACACAGGATCGACAAAAGAGTTATGCGGATCTTCATCGAAAGGACGTGGAATTTGACATTGGGGATCATGTATTGTTGTGTGTGGCTCCATGGAAAGGAGTTACAAGATTTGGGAAGAGAGAAAAGCTCAATCCACGATTTATTGGTCCATTTCAGATTCTTGACCGAGTAGGAAATGTGGCATATAGACTCGCGTTACCTCCAAGTATGTCTCGTGTTCATAATGTTTTTCATATATCTGTGTTACGTAAATATGTGAAAGACTCAGACCACGTTATTGAGTTAGAACCGAATGAGATAGCTGAAGACTTAACGTACGAAGAGGTACCTGTCAAGATCTTGGATAGAAAGGAGCATGTCCTACGCACGAAGGTCATACCACAAGTTAAAGTTTTGTGGAGAAACCATGCTATTGAGGAAATGACCTGGGAGTTAGAAACGAAAATGAAAGCGAGGTATTCTCATCTTTTCGAAACACCAGGTACGTACGTCAATTTCGAGGACGAAATTTCATAAGGAGGGGAGGTTGTAAGACCCCAAATTATTAATAAATGAAATTTAAATTCCCTCTATTTATTATTTTGAAATAGTAAGGGTTAAATTGATTAATGAGGTTAGTTATGGGTAAAATGCGCAAATATTTCAAATAAGCAGGTGGTTATAAAATATTCATTGTTGTCGGGGAATATTCGTTTGGTCGTGGAATATTCTTCCTGTCGGGAAATATTCGTACGACGGCGCAGTCTTTTGTGGGCCCCATAACGGAAAGCAATTGGATGAAGAAAACGACAAGTATAAGTTATTTATAAATAACGGCGTAGTTGTTACCGTTAATACTGTTGGAATACCTGGTGGTTAAAACACAGTAATACGCGTTGTTGCACAGTAGCACACTGTATTGCACCAATTATTGATTCTTACGTAAGAAGACACTACTCAATAATGGTTACAGTAATTACTGTTCAGTATTTTATTTTATTGATTCAATAATTATTGCGTTGATATTTTATATTACTGTTGTTTCAATAATTGTCACTACACAGTATTTCCCATTATCAGATCAATAATTCATATTATTTGAATAATATTATTAGATAACATTATTGGCAATGTCTAGAAAGTTCTGTCCAAGGAGAGGTTTGGTCATCTAATTGTGCGCCAGTAAGGAGAAATTCTTATTGGAAATCCCTCACTTTCCTGGAAACGGTCTGGTTGTCATAAATGTGATTCTGTAATATTATTTGTGAATAATTAATTATTGATTCATATGATAAGGAAATATTTATTTTATGTGGATATAAATAAGGGATATATTTTTGTGGTTAAAAATGAAGGAGTTAATGTTGAGATTTTTATCAGTATTTTTGTCGGAATGGAGGTATTAAAAATCAGGGTTTTTGAGATATTTTGCGGGGGTTATAATTTTTAATCCGACCGTTGGATCGTGGTAATTTTTGGATATGTTATACATATATAAGTTGAGTATATGTCCACAAGTTTTGAACCGTTAAAAATGAACGTATGATTTATTATGAATTTTACGAGATGACTGGTTTAGGAATTGTTGAATTTTCAGAGTTTATCATTTTGGTGAAAAATTCTAGAATTGGTGGGCCCCACTCTTGGTTAGAGAAGAAATGTGCTAAGATTTTTATTCAAATGTGGTAGGCTTGAATAGTAGCAGGTAAAGCCATCAGGTTACAGGTTAAGTCTGCTTCGGCCTGCTAACATTTTCCTATAAATAGAGGGCTAAGTAAGAATTGAAAATAACACCAGAAACAAGTTTTCTCTCTTTCTCTCTCTAGATTATTGAGTGTATTTTGCGAGTATTTAGATACTTTGAGAGTTTCTATTCATCAGAGCAAGTTTCTTTCAGCCTTATACCGGTATTTCGACTAGAAGTACTGTCTTTACGAGGTAAGGGATGTTATTTTATTCGAAAATGATATTATTTCTTCAATATTATTATGCCGAAATATTGGTTGAAATTTTTTATCAAATTTGGAACTTTTCACGTCGGGGTTGCTATTCATAAGTTACTATTCACGAGTTACTATTCACCGAAAAATGAAATTTTCTTCTTTTCGTCCAAAATATCTATTCTGGGTACTAGCTTTGATTGTATCCATGTTTTGATCATTCTTGAAATTTACTTCACTATGAATAATTATAAGGTATTTTTGGGCATGGATGAATCGAAATACGAATCCTTAATATTTGTTATTTTGTTTCACTGGATTCGTTTTCTTTAAAATATTTTTCATCATCATCAGTCCTAAATGATGATATTACTGAATATCTTTGGCCTGTAGTGCAAAGATGAATGATTAACTGATGAATATCTTTGGCCCGTAGTGCAAAGATGAATAGGTGTTGAGATGAACATGACCGACTGGTGATACAAATGAATATCTTTGACCTGTAGTGCAAAGATGAATATTTGATTAAAGATGGTTATTGATTGTTGTTACAGGCATAAAATATTGATGATGGACTTTTAAATCTTAGAAGATAGTAGAACTCATTCTCTACTTGACTCTTCTAATGGTTTGTTGTTTCCGCTGCAGTTATTGATTTAAAACTTGTTGTCTATTGTATTCTATTAGATATTTCCCTGTTGAAGACTAACGATAATTTGTTCTGTATTATCTTAGTCATAATATTCTTTACTGGGCTAGTTGAGCTCACCCTTTTCTTTTTTGTTCCATTTTTCGCAGGAGGCGAGAATGTAACGAGTACTAGTCGGAGTATGGAATGATGGTTCTAGAAGTTATTTTAGTAGTCCTCACCATTTTTGTGAAATAATGTATCAATAATTATAATGAGGACTTATTTGAGTGTGGATATTGTCTAGATGATAATATTTATATTTAAACTCACAGTTCTTATGTTGTAACAGTAAAGATGAAGTTGTTTCTGTACCATGTATTTTGGCGACTCAGAATGGGTGTTGTATACCTATTTTGGGGGCGTCACAGTTGGTATCAGAGCTTAGGGATATGATCTCTGGCGGATATCAGAGAATAGAACTAGGAGGGGAGAGACGAATAAATCCTTCGCTAGTGTGTCCTACCTAAGCTTAATTATTGGTCAGTCATAATATAGGGGTATTATGTGATTTGTTAATTTATTTAATTAACCCTTGTTTTATGGCAGTATTTGAGAATGTCGATTGAGAATGTTAATAGTGGAGTAAATGAGACCGTGGAGACACCGGTGCTTACCAACGAGGAGAACGTGCAACATGCTGGCAATGTTCCTCCTGTGAACAACACCATTGAGCAGATGATGAACGATGGAATGTTTAGAAGTTTTTTGCAATTCATGCAAAACCAGACGAGGGAGACTCGTGTTCAAAATACAGGAGGAAATGATAGTAATTCACGATTTGTCACAGCCAAATAGTTCAAAGAATTGGGACCACCAGAATTTAAGGGAAAGCCGGATCCGATCATAGCGAAAACGTGGGTCAAGCAAATTACCAAGATATTCGATGTCTTGGGATGCACGGAGGAACAGAAGGTTCCATTCGCCACCTTTATGTTCCGTGGCGAGGCAGACTACTGGTGGGAGTCTGTGAAGCGTACCCATCCAGCCACACTCAGCATGTCTTAGGAGACATTTCAGAAACTATTCAATGACAAATACTTTCCTGAAAGTATTCGTCATATGAAGGAGGTAGAGTTTATTAGACTAGAGCAGAATAACATGACGGTGTCTCAGTACGAAGCGAAGTTTGTAAAGTTTGTGACGCCCCCAAAATTAGGTATACATCACCCATCTTGGGTCGTCAGATACATAGTACAAAATACAAATATATCTTACTAATACAACTGTCGTGTACAATACGACAAAACATAAACTGTGAGTTTGAATACAAATATTATCTTCTAGAGAGTATTCATACTCAAAAGGAGTCCTCATTACATTTATTAACACACCATTACATAGAATAGTGAGGACTACTAACTAATACTATCATTCGGACCATCACTCCGTTCCCCGACTTGCCCCAGCTACGTTCTCATTTCTTGAAGAGAACAGTGAAAGAAAGGGTGAGCTCAACTAGCCCAGTAAGAAATATTATGACTAAGATAATGCAGAATAAATTATCATTAGCCTTCAACAATGTTAAACTGATAAAATATAATAGACATCAAGTTTAACTGCAGCGGAACAAGCAATCCATTAAAAGAGTCAAGTAGAAAATAAACTCTACTATCTTTTATGATTTAAAAGATTTTCCAACACTGTGATCGCTGAGACTCAGCTTAATAAAATAATCCACATCATCGAATCACCCCTGCACTACGGCCAAGGATATTCGTATATTCATTAATGGTCATGATCATGCCAACAACTGTCCATCAATGCACTACGGGCCAATGAGGACTTTTACCACATCATTTGTAACATTACGGTCATGATTATACCGAATAATCCCTGGTCATAATCATACCAAGTCCATCTATGCACTACAGGCCACAGATGACTTTCAACATTTTATAAACATGAGGATGATGACAATGATATAAGAATTCAATAAAACAAGTTCAAGAATTAATTTATCCAAGAATTAACAACGTCCAAATTGTCAACATGATACTGCTTTGTGGAGTAAAATTCAAGAATGCTTAGAAGAATATTTTCATGAAAAGATACTGGATGAAACGCAATTATCAAGGATATTCCACAAATTTCATGGAGTATAGAAGTCAAAACTTAACCAACTGAGTACAATAAAGAATGGAATAACAAAAGAAATCACCATGCATGCGATAGACCGCACAGACAGGTTATTCCAATAGAATAATAAATAATGGAACCAGGTCCGGCGTAAACGCACAGACAGGATATTCCGACAGAATAATAAATAATGGAACCAGGTCCGGTGTAAAACACACAGACAGGATATTCCGACAGAATAATAAATAATGGAACCAGGTCCGGTGTAAAACACACAGACAGGATATTCCGACAGAATAATAAATAATGGAACCAGGTCCGGTGTAAAACACACAGACAGGATGTTCCAACAGAATAATAATAAAAACGGAACCAGGTCCGGTGTAAAACACACAGACAGGATGTTCCAACAGAATAATAATAAAAACGGAACCAGGTCCGGTGTAAAACACACAGACAGGATGTTCCAACAGAATAATAGAAGAATGTCACCAAGTATAGGGTAGACCGCGTATACAGGTTATTCCAACAGAATAATAAGAAATGGAATAACAACAGTTCTCTTCATGAATAAGAAAGAATAACACCCCTTACCGTTTTAAAGAAGAGCTGAAATAAGGAAGTAGTTAAGTAGCAGAATACTCTTCTTCTCTCTCTCTATAGTTTCTCTCTATAGTTTCTCTCTCTAGAGTTCAGTGAATTCGTAAAAATAATGAAGGAATGAGCTGCTATTTATAGAAAAATAGAATGCATAGTAACTAATCCATGAACGGTCCAGATTGATTACTTTAATCTGACGGTCCATATTTAAAGAAAAATCTTTTAAATAAAATATAATATATTCTATTTATAGAATAACTTTAATAAAGTATTCTGTTTTATATAAAAAGATGTTTCTGTTTTATTACGTTAATAATACGAATAAAACAAAACGTCATTATCGCTAAATAATTCATATTATTAACTGACAATAATTGAATCAAACTGAGTGACTTCTCACATAAGCATTAATAATCAATACCGTGTGCTACTATGCAACCACACGTATTACTGTACTTTTACTACCGAGTAGTTCAACAGTAACAATGGTAAAATTTCCGCCGTTATTTTTAATAAAATATTTTTGTCGTTTTCTCAATCCGACAATAATTCCGTTGTGGGGTCCACCAATGATTGTGTCGTTGTACGAATATTCCCTGTTAAAACGAATATTCCCCGACCAATCGAATATTATATAACAACTTGCGTACTTTGCAAAATTTATAAATATTACCCACAACTATAACATTATATCAAATTAACTCCATAATATTCAAAAATGATATTTATAGAAAATTCATCTTTATTTATAAAAGTTGGGGTCTTACAACCTCCCCTTCTTATGAAATTTCGCCCTCGAAATTAGGGTACGTACCTGGTATGTCGAAGAGGTAAGGATACCTTGATTTCATTTCAGATTCTAACTCCCAAGTCATTTCCTCAACATCGTGGTTTCTCCACAAAACTTTGACTTGAGGTATAACCTTGGAGCGTAGAATATGTTCCTTCTTATCCAAGATTTGAACAGGAACTTCTTCATACGTCAAATCCTCCGCTATTTCGTCCGGTTCTAACTCAATAATGTGGTTCGGGTCTTCCACATATTTGCGTAACATGGATATGTGAAAAACGTTATGAACACGAGACATACTTGGCGGTAAAGCGAGTCTATAAGCCACAGTTCCTACTCGATCGAGGATTAAAAATGGACCGATGAATCGAGGATTGAGCTTTCCTCTCTTTCCAAATCTCGTAACTCCTTTCCATGGAGCAACACGTAAGAACACATGATCTCCTACATCAAATTCCACGTCCTTTCGATGAAGATCAGCATAACTCTTTTGTCGATCTTGTGAGGTTTTTATACGTTGTCGGATCGTTTGAATCTTTTCTGTAGTCATACGTACCAACTCCGGTCCCAACAACGTTGCTTCACCCACCTCATCCCAGCATACTGGAGAACGACATTTTCTTCCATACAATGCTTCGAATGGAGCCATGCCAATACTTGCTTGATAACTGTTGTTGTAGGAAAACTCCACCAATGGTAAGAACTTGTCCCAACTTCCCTTGAAGTCAAAGACACAGAGTCTTAATAGATCTTCAAGAGTTTGAATAGTCCTCTCTGATTGTCCGTCCGTCTGAGGATGATATGCTGAACTAAATCGTAACTCCGTGCCCATAGCTTTTTGTAAACTAACCCAAAATCGTGAAGTGAATCTTGGGTCTCGGTCAGAAACTATGGATACTGGCATACCATGCAGTCTTACAATCTCGTTTATGTACATACGAGCAAGACGTTCAAGTGTATAAGTTTCTCGTATCGGTAAGAAATGAGCAGACTTGGTCAATCTATCAACAATGACCCAAATCGCATCAATACCTTGAGAAACCCTAGGAAGACCGGTAACGAAATCCATGGTAATGTGCTCCCACTTCCATTCTGGAATTTCAAGTGGTTGCAATGGACCTTTTGGTACTTGATGCTCCGCTTTGACTCGTTGACAAGTTAGACACCTTGAGATAAACAACGCTATCTCTCTCTTCATATTGCTCCACCAAAATGTATGACGAAGATCATGATACATTTTGGTACTTCCAGGATGGATTGCAAACGGTGTGTTGTGCGCCTCCATCATGATTTCATACTTTAAATCAGGGTTGTTAGGAACACAAAGTCTGGAGTTGACTCGAAGTATTCCTTCTTCATCGATTCTTGCTTCCGGCATAGCACCTTCTTGCACTTTCTTCCTCATACGCATCAGCTCCAGGTCTGTAGCTTGAGCAGCTTTAACTTTATCGATTAAAGTCGGTTCTACTCGTATATTCGCCATCATCACATGGGTCCCTGGAGTCTTTAACTCTATCTCCATCCTTTGCAAATCACACAAAATGGGCCTTTGTGTTGACAATATCGCACTCGTACTTGCATATGATCTTCTACTCAATGCGTCAGCTACCACGTTCGCTTTTCCAGGATGGTATTGAATGGTATGATCATAATCTTTCAACAGTTCAAGCCAACGTCGTTGTCGCATGTTGAGTTCCTTTTGAGTGAAGAAATATTTGAGGCTTTTATGATCCGTAAAGATCTCCACCTTCTCCCCATACAAGTAATGCCTCCAAATTTTAAGTGCAAAGACAACAGCTGCCAACTCTAGATCATGAGTAGGATAATTCCTCTCATATTCCTTGAGTTGTCTTGATGCATAGGCTATGACTTTTCCATGTTGCATGAGAACGCATCCCAACCCTTTGCTCGAAGCATCACTGTAGATGACAAATCCCTCCGAGCCAGATGGTATTGTTAGAACAGGTGCTGAAATGAGTCTCCTCTTGAGTTCTTGAAAACTCTGCTCACATTCTTCGCTCCAACCGAACTTTGTATCTTTCCGAGTCAGCTGAGTTAATGGAGTAGCGATTCGAGAAAATCCTTCCACGAATCTCCGATAATAACCAGCTAAACCAAGAAAGCTACGTACTTCGGTCACTGATTTAGGTTGCTCCCAGCTTTGAATAGCTTCAATCTTTGCCGGGTCAACAGATATTCCACGACTTGATACTACGTGCCCAAGGAATGCTACCTCTTCCAGCCAGAACTCGCATTTCTTCAACTTGGCATAAAGTTTGTATTCACGAAGCTTTTGGAGTACCAGCCTCAAGTGTTGCTCATGATCTTCACGGCTTTTGGAATAAACAAGGATGTCATCGATAAAGACGACCACAAAGTGATCCAAATATTCCTTGAATACCCTGTTCATCATATCCATGAAGGCAGCAGGAGCATTAGTCAATCCAAAAGACATAACTAAGAATTCATAATGCCCATACCGAGTTCTGAAAGCCGTCTTTGGAATATCCTCAGTTCTAACCTTCAGCTGATGATATCCAGAACGAAGATCGATCTTTGAAAAGAATTGTGCTCCTTGCAACTGGTCAAACAGGTCATCAATACGTGGCAATGGGTACCTATTTTTGATGGTGACATGATTCAACTCCCGATAATCAATACAAAGTCGCATACTCCCATCTTTCTTCTTCACGAACAGAACAGGAGCACCCCAAGGAGAAGTACTAGGACGAATAAAACCAATGTCTAACAATTCCTGCAGTTGGGTCTTTAACTCCTGAAGTTCAATAGGAGCCATTCGATATGGGGCTTTGGAAATGGGTTTTGTACCGGGTTCAAGGTCGATACAAAATTCAATTTCACGCTCTGGGGGTAGGCCAGGAAGTTCTTCGGGAAATACGTCAGGAAATTTATTAACAACAGAAATATCATTCAAAGCTGACGTATTTTTGTTTAGATCTGTGACATGAGCTAAGAAAGCTTGACATCCGTTTTTCAATAAACGAATAGCTTTATGGCTTGAGATGACAGCGATTGATTTTAATGGTTTGGTTGCTTGAATTCGCATAATAGGTCGATTAGGAATATGAAAGCTAACAACCTTACGAAAACAATCAATTTTTGCATGATGAGTAGTTAACCAATCAATCCCTAGAATCACGTCAAATGCAAGTATTTTTAATGAAATAAGATCGACAGGTAATGTGTGGGTACCAACTTGAACCAAACAAGACTTATAAACCGTGGATGTAATGAAGGTTTCTCCCAATGGAGTTTCAACTGCTAAGTCAAAGTCTAATTTCTCCGGAATCAAATTTAATCGATGAGCGCAAGTAGGAGAAATAAAAGAATGGGTAGAACCGGTATCAAATAAAGTATAGACTTCGTTAGAGTTTATGATAAGCTTACCCGTGATGACCTCATTCGGGTTCCTTGCTTTCTGGGAGTTCACAACAAACGCTCTCCCTTGCACAACCGGTTTTGACTTTTCTGGGACGGCCTTTGGTGCCTCCATCCTAGCTGAATTTGTCTTCGGTAAACGACAAAATCGGGCTAAATGACCTTCTCTTCCACAATTATAACATGCTTTGGACGGCATCGCGCAGTTTGGACTGATGTGCCCCTCCCCTCCGCATTTGAAACATATGATAGGTGGTCGTTCTCCTTCCTTAACGACAGGTGCTGGTGCTGACGTCTTTCCATCATTGTTGAATCTCCTCTTCTTGAAATGCCCATTCTTATTGTTTTGGCCCTGATTACCACCGAAGTGGTTACCATTTCTGGCCTGTTGATTCCCTCCACGCTTGTTGTCACCGCTTCGATGACTGCTTTCACTGGTATTATCATTTTGCCGGCTGCTCTCTTTTGGTTGCGTTGTCTCGTTATCGCGCTCCACCAACTGAGCCCTATTTACAACATCTGAATACAAACACAATTTATGAGAAATAAGATGTTGACGTATCTCCGGCTTCAAACCTCTTAAAAACATCCGCGTCATTCTTTCTTCATTATCCACCAGGTGGGACGCAAACCGGGATAACTCCGCAAATTTTGCCTCGTACTGCGACACGGTCATATTATTCTGCTCCAATTTGATGAACTCCACCTCCTTCATGTGACGAATACTCTCGGAAAAGTATTTGTCGTTAAACAGCTCTTGGAACTTCTCCCAAGACATCTTCAGTGCGGCAGGTTGAGTACGCTTTATCGATTCCCACCAGTAATCTGCCTCTCCTCGCAACATAAAGGCGGCAAAGGGAACCTTTTGCTCCTCGGAGCAACCCAAGACATCAAATATCTTGGTGATCTGCTTTATCCATGTTTCAGCTACAAGTGGTTTGGGTTCTCCCTTAAACTCCGGTGGTCCCAGCTCCTTAAACTGTTTAGCGGTGACCGCCTGAGAGTTTCCAGTATTTCCACCTACGTTGTGGACAGGAGCCGCTTTCACCTGTTGTTGCATGAATTGCATAAAACTTCTGAACATTCCATCATTCATCATCTGGTCAGTGTTGTTGTTTGCATGAGGATTGTCACCTTCCTGATGAACATTATCCTGATTATTGATATGTGGTGAATCAATAATCGTCTGTGCTCCATTGCTATTCTCAACATTCTCAGATGCCATTTTCAGATACTGCCACAAAATAAAAGTTAATTGATATGTCATATATTATCCTTATATTATGACCGACCAATTAAATACCATGCAAATAAACTTAGGTAGGTCATACTAGCGAAGGAATTCCCCGTCTCTCCCCTCCTAGTTCTATTCTCACATCTTAGCCAGGGATCATATCCCTAAGCTCTGATACCAACTGTGACGCCCCCAAAATTAGGTATACATCACCCATCTTGGGTCGTCAGATACATAGTACAAAATACAAATACAACTTACTAATACAACTGTCGTGTACAATACGACAAAACATAAACTGTGAGTTTGAATACAAATATTATCTTCTAGAGAGTATTCATACTCAAAAGGAGTCCTCATTACATTTATTAACACACCATTACATAGAATAGTGAGGACTACTAACTAATACTATCATTCGGACCATCACTCCGTTCCCCGACTTGCCCCAGCTACGTTCTCATTTCCTGAAGAGAACAGTGAAAGAAAGGGTGAGCTCAACTAGCCCAGTAAGAAATATTATGACTAAGATAATGCAGAATAAATTATCATTAGCCTTCAACAATGTTAAACTGATAAAATATAATAGACATCAAGTTTAACTGCAGCGGAACAAGCAATCCATTAAAAGAGTCAAGTAGAAAATAAACTCTACTATCTTTTATGATTTAAAAGATTTTCCAACACTGTGATCGCTGAGACTCAGCTTAATAAAATAATCCACATCATCGAATCACCCCTGCACTACGGCCAAGGATATTCGTATATTCATTAATGGTCATGATCATGCCAACAACTGTCCATCAATGCACTACGGGCCAATGAGGACTTTTACCACATCATTTGTAACATTACGGTCATGATTATACCGAATAATCCCTGGTCATAATCATACCAAGTCCATCTATGCACTACAGGCCACAGATGACTTTCAACATTTTATAAACATGAGGATGATGACAATGATATAAGAATTCAATAAAACAAGTTCAAGAATTAATTTATCCAAGAATTAACAACGTCCAAATTGTCAACATGATACTGCTTTGTGGAGTAAAATTCAAGAATACTTAGAAGAATATTTTCATGAAAAGATACTGGATGAAACGCAATTATCAAGGATATTCCACAAATTTCATGGAGTATAGAAGTCAAAACTTAACCAATTGAGTACAATAAAGAATGGAATAACAAAAGAAATCACCATGCATGCGATAGACCGCACAAACAGGTTATTCCAACAGAATAATAAATAATAGAACCAGGTCCGGCGTAAACGCACAGACAGGATATTCCGACAGAATAATAAATAATGGAACCAGGTCCGGCGTAAAACACACAGACAGGATATTCCGACAGAATAATAAATAATGGAACCACAGACAGGATATTCCGACAGAATAATAAATAATGGAACCAGGTCCGGTGTAAAACACACAGACATGATGTTCCAACAGAATAATAATAAAAATAGAACCAGGTCCGGTGTAAAACACACAGACAGGATGTTCCAACAGAATAATAATAAAAACGGAACCAGGTCCGGTGTAAAACACACAGACAGGATGTTCCAACAGAATAATAGAAGAATGTCACCAAGTATAGGGTAGATCCGCGTATACAGGTTATTCCAACAGTATAATAAGAAATGGAATAACAACAGTTCTCTTCATGAATAAGAAAAATAACACCCCTTACCGTTTTAAAGACGAGCTGAAATAAGGAAGTAGTTAAGTAGCAGAATACTCTTCTTCTCTCTCTCTATAGTTTCTCTCTATAGTTTCTCTCTCTAGAGTTCAGTGAATTCGTAAGAAATAATGAAGGAATGAGCTGCTATTTATAGAAAAATAGAATGCATAGTAACTAATCCATGAACGGTCCAGATTGATTACTTTAATCTGACGGTCCATATTTAAAGAAAAATCTTTTAAATAAAATATAATATATTCTATTTATAGAATAACTTTAATAAAGTATTCTGTTTTATATAAAAAGATGTTTCTGTTTTATTACGTTAATAATACGAATAAAACAAAACGTCATTATCGCTAAATAATTCATATTATTAACTGACAATAATTGAATCAAACTGAGTGACTTCTCACATAAGCATTAATAATCAATACCGTGTGCTACTATGCAACCACACGTATTACTGTACTTTTACTACCGAGTAGTTCAACAGTAACAATGGTAAAATTTCCGCCGTTATTTTTAATAAAATATTTTTGTCGTTTTCTCAATCCGACAATAATTCCGTTGTGGGGTCCACCACTGATTGTGTCGTTGTACGAATATTCCCCGACCAATCGAATATTATATAACAACTTGCGTACTTTGCAAAATTTATAAATATTAACCATAACTATAACATTATATCAAATTAACTCTATAATATTCAAAAATGATATTTATAGAAAATTCTTCTTTATTTATAAAAGTTGGGGTCTTACAGAGTTGTCCAGGTTTGCACCTCATTTGGTAGAGAATGAGGAACGTATGACGAGGGTGTTTCTGAGAGGTTTGAAACCCGGCATACGTCAATATCTCATTCTCATAAATTTTCTCTCTATTCAGATGTTGTCAACAGGGCTCAATTATTAGAGCGAGATAACAAGTACGGTCAACTGAGGGACCACAACCAGGATCATATCGGTGACAGCAGTCATCAGAACAATGATAACCAGCGGAGAAAGAAAAATACAGACAAGAACGGCAACCACTCTGGTGGTAATCGTGGCTATGAAAATAGAAGAAGCGAGTCGGGAGGAGATTTTAAAAAGAGAAGATTCAACAATGACAATACGAAGACGTCAGCACCAGCAGTAACTGGTTCTAAGGGAGGAGAACGACCACCGGTTATATGCTATAAGTGCGGAAAAGAAGGACATATCAGCCCAAACTGCCCACAACAGTTTAAGGTATGTTATAATTGTGGAAAGGAAGGACATATCGCTCGAGATTGCACTGTAGCAAAATCAAGTCCAGCGGGGATGGTGACTCAAAAAGCTGTCCCAGAAAAGATAAAGTCAACGGTTCCTGGAAGAACGTTTGTCGTGACTGGTCAACATGCGAGGAACCCAAACGAGGTGATCACGGGTAAGCTAATCATAAATTCATGCAAAGTTTATACCTTAATAGATACCGGTTCTACCCATTCTTTTATCTCTCCTTCTTTTGCTCAACGTTTAAACTTGACCCGGAGAAGTTAGACTTTGATTTATCTGTGGAGACTCCGATAGGAGAAACTTTCATCACATCCACTGTTTATAAATCTTGTTTGATCCAAGTTGGCACCATCACATTACCTGTTGACCTTATCTCTTTAAAGATATTTGCTTTTGATGTGATTTTAGGGATTGATTGGTTAACTACTCATCATGCCAAAATTGATTGTTTTCGTAAGGTTGTTAGTTTTCATATTCCTAACCAACCTGTTGTACGAATTCAAGCAACTAAGCCATTAAAATTAATCGCTGTTATATCAAGCCATAAAGCCATTCATTTATTAAAAAACGGATGTCAAGCTTTCTTAGCCCATGTTATAGATTTGAATAAAGACACGTAAAATTTGAATAATATTCCTATTGTTATTGACTTTCCTGACGTATTTCCTGAAGAACTTCCCGGTCTACCCCCGGAACGTGAAATTGAATTTTTTATTGATCTTGAACCTGGTACAAAGCCCATTTCTAAAGCCTCATATCGAATGGCTCCTATTGAACTTCAGGAGTTAAAGGTCCAACTACAAGAGTTGTCGGACATCGGTTTCATTCGTCCTAGTACATCTCCTTGGGGTGCTCCTGTTTTATTTGTAAAGAAGAAAGACGGGAGTATGCGACTTTGTATTGATTACCGGGAATTAAACCATGTCACTATTAAGAATAGGTATCCGCTACCTCGTATTGATGACCTGTTTGACCAGTTACAAGGAGCACAATTCTTTTCAAAGATCGATCTTCGTTCTGGATATCATCAGCTGAAGGTTAAAACTGAAGATATTCCAAAGAATGCCTTCAGAACTCGGTACGGGCATTATGAATTCCTAGTCATGTCTTTTGGATTGACTAATGCTCCTGCGGCTTTCATGGATATGATGAACCGAGTATTCAAGGATTATTTAGATCAGTTCGTTGTTGTCTTTATTGATGACATCCTCATATATTCCAAAAGCCGTGAAGATCATGAGCATCATTTGAAGCTGGTACTCCAAAGGCTGCGTGAAAATAAGTTATATGCTAAGTTAAAGAAATGCGAGTTCTGGCTTGAGGAAGTGGCATTCCTAGGGCACGTGGTATAAAAACATGGAGTATCTGTTGACCTGGCGAAGATTGAAGCAATACAAATTTTGGAGCAACCAAAGACGGTGACCGAAGTACGTAGCTTTCTGGGCTTAGCTGGTTATTATCGGAGATTCGTGGAAGGGTTTTCTCGAATCGCTACCCCGTTAACTCAGCTGACTCGGAAAGATATCAAATTCGTATGGAGCGAGGAATGCGAGAAGAGTTTCCAAGAGCTTAAGAGGAGACTCATTTCGGCACCTGTTTTGACCATACCATCTGGTTCGGATGGATTTATTATTTACAGCGATGCTTCAGATAAAGGGCTAGGATGTGTTCTCATGTAACGTGGAAAAGTTATAGCCTATGCCTCGCGACAACTTAAAGAATATGAGAGAAATTATCCTATTCATGATCTAGAGTTGGCAGCAGTCGTTTTCGCGCTAAAGATCTGGAGGCACTATCTATACGGGGAGAAAGTGGAGATTTATTCAGACCATAAAAGCCTCAAATATTTCTTCACTCAAAAAGAACTCAACATGCGGCAACGACGTTAGCTCGAGCTGTTGAAAGATTACGACCACACTATTCAATACCATCCTGAAAAAGCAAACGTGGTAGCTGACGCGTTGAGTAAAAGATCATATGCAGAAACGAGTGCGATGATGTCAAGTATACGTATAGAACCAACTTTAATTGATAAAGTTAAAGTTGCTCAAACCACAGACCCGGAGCTGATGCGTATGAAGAAGAAAGTGCAAGAAGGTGTTATTCCAGAAGCAAGAATCGATGAAGAAGGAATACTTCGAGTCCACTCCAGACTTTGTGTTCCTAACGATTCTGATTTGAAGTACAAGATCATGATGGAAGCACACAATACACCATTTGCAATCCATCCTGAAAGTACCTAAATGTATCGTGATCTTCGACATACATTTTGGTGGAATAATATGAAGAGAGAGATTGCAAAGTTTATCTCGAGGTGTTTAACTTGTCAACGTGTAAAGGCGGAACATCAAGTGCCAAAGGGTCCATTGCAACCACTTGAGATTCCGAAATAGAAGTGGGAACACATTACCATGGATTTCGTTACAGGTCTTCCCACAGTTTCTCAAGGCATAAATGCTATTTGGGTTATTGTTGATAGATTAACCAAGTCTGCTCATTTTTTGCAGATACGGGAGACTTATTCCCTTGAACGTCTTGCTCGTATATACGTAGATGAGATTGTGAGACTGCATGGCATGCCAGTATCCATAGTTTCGGATCGTGACCCAAGATTCACTTCAAGATTTTGGGTTAGCTTGCAAAAAGCTATGGGCACAGATTTACAATTTAGTTCGGCATACCATCCTCAAACGGACGGACAATCAGAGAGGACTATTCAAACTCTTGAAGATCTATTAAGACTTTGTGTCCTAGATTTCAAAGGGAGTTGGGATAAGTACCTACCATTGGTGGAATTCTCCTACAATAACAGTTATCAGGAAAGTATAGGTGTGGCCCCATTTGAAGCATTATATGGACGAAAGTGTCGCTCTCCAGTATGTTGGGATTAGGTGGGAGAAGTAACGTTGCTAGGACCAGAGTTGGTACGAATGACTACAGAGAAGATCCAAACGATTCGACAACGTATACAAATGGCACAGGATCGACAAAAGAGTTATGCGGATCTTCATTGAAAGGACGTGGAATTTGACATTGGGGATCATGTATTGTTGTGTGTGGCTCCATGGAAAGGAGTTACAAGATTTGGGAAGAGAGAAAAGCTCAATCCACGATTTATTGGTCCATTTCAGATTCTTGACCGAGTAGAAAATGTGGCCTATAGACTCGCGTTACCTCCAAGTATGTCTCGTGTTCATAATGTTTTTCATATATCTGTGTTACGTAAATATGTGAAAGACCCAGACCACGTTATTGAGTTAGAACCGGATAAGATAGCTGAAGACTTAACGTATGAAGAGGTACCTGTCAAGATCTTGGATAGAAAGGAGCATGTCCTACGCACGAAGGTCATACCACAAGTTAAAGTTTTGTGGAGAAATCATGCTATTGAGGAAATGACCTGGGAGTTGGAAACGGAAATGAAAGCGAGACATCCTCATCTTTTCGAAACACCAGGTACGTACGTCAATTTCGAGGACAAAATTTCATGAGGGGAGGTTGTAAGACCCCAAATTATTAATAAATGAAATTTAAATTTCCTCTATTTATTATTTTGAAATAGTAAGGGTTAAATTGATTAATGAGGTTAGTTATGGGTAAAATACGCAAATATTTCAAATAAGCAGGTGGTTATAAAATATTCATTGTTGTCGGAGAATATTCGTTTGGTCGTGAAATATTCTTCCTGTCGGGGAATATTCGTACGACGGCGCAGTCTTTTGTGGGTCCCATAACGGAAAGCGATTGGATGAAGAAAATGACAAGTATAAGTTGTTTATAAATAACGGCGTAGTTGTTACCGTTAATACTGTTGGAATACCCGGTGGTTAAAACACAGTAATACGCGTTGTTGCATAGTAACACACTGTATTGTACCAATTATTGATTCTTACGTAAGAAGACACTACTCAATAATGGTTACAGTAATTACTGTTCAGTATTTTATTTTATTGATTCAATAATTGTTGCGTTGATATTTTATATTACTGTTGTTTTAATAATTGTTACTACACAGTATTTTCTATTATCAGATCAATAATTCATATAATTTGAATAATATTATTAGATAACATTATTGGCAATGTCTAGAAAGTTCTGTCTAAGGAGAGGTTTGGTCATCTAATTGCGCGCCAGTAAGGAGAAATCCTTATTGGAAAGCCCCCTCTTTCCTGGGAACGGCCTGGTTGTCATAAATGTGATTCTGTAATATTATTTGTGAATAATTAATTATTGATTCATATGATAAGAAAATATTTATTTTATGTGGATATAAATTAGGGATATATTTTTGTGTTTAAAAATGAAGGAGTTAATGTTGAGATTTTTATCAGTATTTTTGTCGGAATGGAGGTATTAAAAATTAGGATTTTTGAGATATTTTATGGGGGTTATAATTTTTAATCCGACCGTTGGATCGTGGTGATTTTTGGATATGCTATACATATATAAGTTGAGTATATGTCCACAAATTTTGAACTGTTAAAAATGAACGTATGATTTATTATTAATTTTACGAGATGACTGATTCAGAAATTGTTGAATTTTCGGAGTTTATCATTTTGATGGAAAATTCTAGAATTGATGAGCCCCACTCTTGGTTTGAGAAGAAATGTGCTGAAATTTTTATTCAAATGTGGTAGGCTTGAATAGTAACAGGTAAAGCCATCAGGTTGCAGGTTAAGTCTGCTTCGGCGTGCTAGCATTTTCCTATAAATAGAGGGCTAAGTTAGAATTGAAAATCACACCAGAAACGAGTTTTCTCTCTTTCTCTCTCTAGATTATTGGGTGTATTTTGTGAGTATTTAGATACTTTGAGAGTTTCTATTCATCAGAGCAAGTTTCTTTCAGCCTTATACCGGTATTCCGACCAGAAGTACTGTCTTTACGAGGTAAGGGATGTTATTTTATTCGAAAATGATATTATTTCTTTAATATCATTATGCCGAAATATTGGTTGAATTTTTTTATCAAATTTGGAACTTTTCACGTTGGGGTTACTATTCACGAGTTACTATTCACCGAAAAATGAAATTTTCTTCTTTTCGTCCAAAATATCTATTCTGGGTACTAGCTTAGATTGTATCCATATTTTGATCATTCTTGAATTTTACTTCACTATGAATAATTATAAGGTATTTTTAGACATGGATAAATCGAAATACGAATCCTTAATATTTGTTATTTTGTTTCACTGGATTCGTTTTCTTTAAGATATTTTTCATCATTCTCAGTCCTAAATGATGATATTACTGAATATCTTTGGCTTGTAGTGCAATGATGAATGATTAACTGATGAATATCTTTGGCCCGTAGTGCAAAGATGAACAGGTGTTGAGATGAACATGACCGGCTGGTGATACAAATGAATATCTTTGGTCTGTAGTGCAAAGATGAATATTTGATTAAAGATGGTTATTGATTGTTGTTATAGGGATAAAATATTGATGATGGACTTTTAAATCTTAGAAGATAGTAGAACTCATTCTCTACTTGACTCTTCTAATGGTTTGCTGTTTCCGCTGCAGTTATTGATTTAAAACTTGTTGTCTATTGTATTCTATTAGATTTTTTCCTGTTGAAGACTAACGATAATTTGTTCTGTATTATCTTAGTCATAACATTCTTTACTGGGCTAGTTGAGCTCACCCTTTTCCTTTTTATTCTATTTTTCTCAAGAGGCGAGAATGTAGCGAGTACTAGTCGGGATATGGAATGATGGTTCTAGAAGTTATTTTAGTAGTCCTCGCCATTTTTGTGAAATAATGTATCAATAATTGTAATGAGTACTTATTTGAGTGTGAATATTGTCTAGATGACAATATTTGTATTTAAACTCATAGTTCTTATGTTGTAACAGTAAAGATGTAGTTGTTTCTGTACCATGTATTTTGGCGACTCAGAATGGGTGTTGTATACCTATTTTGGGGGCGTCACAAACATGAACTGTGATTGGGTATAACCATGATCTTTGATGTTTCAGGTAAAGACATGTGATGATAATTATCTTCGTTCTGGATGAGAAGAGGAATTTAGAACCACAATTATGATTATGAGTTATGTAAGACCCCAACTTTTATAAATAAAGATGAATTTTCTATAAATATCATTTTTGAATATTATGGAGTTAATTTGATATAATGTTATAGTTGTGGGTAATATTTATAAATTTTACAAAGTACGCAAGTTGTTATATAATATTCGATTGGTCGGGGAATATTCTTTTTAACAGGGAATATTCGTACAACGACACAATCATTGGTGGACCCCTCAACGGAATTATTGTCGGATTGAGAAAACGATAAAAATATTTTATTAAAAATAACGGCGGAAGTTTTACCATTGATACTGTTGAACTACTCGGTAGTAAAAGTACAGTAATACGTGTGGTTGCATAGTAGCACACGGTATTGATTATTAATGCTTATGTGAGAAGTCACTCAGTTTGATTCAATTATTGTCAGTTAATAATATTATTATAGTAATAAATTTAATTTTCTAGGGGCATTCAAAACATTTCTACATCCACGTGTTAGCTTGTGGATGTCCTTTATAAATCTAAAATTAGACGGCCGCAACAAACAGATCAATGCTGATTAACAACTAAAATCTGATATCTCCGCGAGAATTGCTGCTTAAGCAATAGTCCTTGTGCAAATAAAAATAATAATTTGGTGGAGAAAAACAAGTGTTATATCCATTTAGAACCGGATCGATTCATAATATACCATA
Source organism: Panax notoginseng (assembly GCA_016801055.1). Taxonomy (NCBI): domain Eukaryota; kingdom Viridiplantae; phylum Streptophyta; class Magnoliopsida; order Apiales; family Araliaceae; genus Panax; species Panax notoginseng. Next base: position 189,790,468 of record CM029012.1, read on the forward strand.
CAGGGCTGAAAAGACCCAATTTTAAGTCATTAATTTTTTGAATTGCACCAAAAAAATATGATAATAAATTTGTCTGGTCTAAATATTACGCCTTCGATTGTAATTTCGTAATATAATAATAGTTGCATCATTCAATATATATAGAGATAAATATAATATAATTAAAATAGAAAGTTAACATTACTGGCTAAAATAATAGACACACATAATGATTTTATTTTATAAAGACAAATTTGTCTTGATATAAATGATTCGTTTTATGAGAAACAGAAGTAACATGATATTAACTGAATTTGTGAAAAAAACTAAAGACATATAGTGATACACATTTATTAAATGATTTTATCTACATCTATATTATAAAGGGATACTAGGGTTTTGGTGTTCTTACTTTATAATAATATCAATTATATTCTCCATTTTTGACTAACAAAATTATAATTTCATAATTATTAACGTAATTTGATACTTTAACTGCGGATTTAGTCTTTAGCTAAAACTCACTTGCAATGTTCAAAAATAAACATCTTATTATCAAGTTACTTTCTTATTTTTCTCTCCACTACTCTCACTTTTTACACTCATTTGTCCACTTTTATATTATTAGTATTATTATTATTTTTCTCTCTTTATAATCCCAAGTGACCGTTACTCACTTTTTTTTTTAATTATTAGTAATTAAAAATAATTAATACACACGTAAAGGCTGTAAAATGAGTAAACAGTTCGGGCTCGATTCGTACTCGCTCGACTCGAAATATAAATGAGTCAAACATGAGCACATTTTAAAGTTCGATAAATTACTCGAACCTCCTCAAATTATAATTTTCTATTGATACTCGGATCATATTCGTTGGAAAAGCCCAAACTGCTCGGGCTCGATTCAGAATCGTGCTCGACTCGGTAGCTAAATGAGTCTTATTCAAACCTTATTTTATATTCGATAAATTTTGTGAATCAAATCTGAATAACTCAATACTCTGGATCTACTCGATTCGTTTACACCCTTACACATAAGTGTGCGGCGTGTGCCCAAGAGATTACTTACCATTATTTCACAGATAGACATTAAAGTTGCATTAGTAACGCAATTGATGAGCTGTTTTATATTTGTACATCAAGTTGTCCAATAATAACGATATCACGATCCCTAGTAGAGGGTGGAGGCTTTATGTTTGGCTCCATGATCACTCTGGGTTTCTGGCTGGTGGGTTTATGGGCTTTTCAGGCGGGAGACCCTCATTTCCATACATTCCACCCCATAAGCATCTTTTGTAAATGGCTCCATGGGTGATATATGACGGGCTTTCTGTTTTTTGTTTTCGTTTTGGGTAGCCATTTCACCCCCACTGTCTATCTAGTACTCCTATTCATAGATATGTGGCCTTTTGTACTCCTTTACCATCATAAAGATTTGGTACTACATAATACGGCCCATGCTAGAATTAACCTTAAAGAGTACAAGTATTATCCGGCTTAAAATGGGGAACGCGGGAAAAATTAAATTAATTATAAGATCATTATTGAAGTTAAATTAAGATATTTTAAACTTAGAATTAACATGAATTTCTTTAAATTTAGTCAATATAATGACAAATATCGTAAATTATCTAAAAAGTGCTACTCTTTATTTTTTTGATAACTTTTAATGAATTTTCTCAATTTTAAATTTAAAAATATCTAAAATTGACTTTCAAAAATCAATAATAATCTTATAACTTAGAACGGAGGAAATATTTGTTTTGGTGTTTGTAAATCCCATTTAAGTACACATTTTGAAGGTAAACACTTAATATAACAAATCTGTTAAACTTGCCTTTCAAATCTGTTATAGTTTTATACTCCATTTATATATCTACTTCTGCCCATATTATACTTGCCTTAAAACTAATTATATGATTTGGTATCTAGCTTAACCGTTTGAATCTACTAATTATATTTTAAAACTAGAGATATAATTTAATTTTTGAAATCAAATAATAATATATTAAACTTTAAAAGTGATGACTTAAAATAAATTTCTTTTTTAATTAATAATTATAATAATTATAACAATTAAAATTAAATAAATTCACATCAATTTAAAAACCAACTTTTTATCATTAATTTTGGAAGGGAGGGAGTACACCTGGCAAACGTGCGGGCGGGCGGGCCCGGGCCGGGCCGGGCAGAGCGCGGGCGGGCCAAAAACGTGCCGGGCCAAAAACGGCCCGGGTTTTGGCGGGCTAAAAAAGTGAGGCCCGTGGTCCGGGTTGGGCGGGCCGGACCGGCCCGCGGGCTTTTTCCTATATTTTTTTTTTGCAAAATCTTGATACACCAAAAATAATAATAATAATAATTTTAATTACTTAAATTAACTACATATCTCAATCAATTAAAATTTTAATAGTATTATAATTTTAGATATTAAAATAAAGGCATGATTTATGATAATGATTGATTTACTTTCCAAATAAGTAGGGGGAATGCATAATTAAGGGATAATGATTGATTTACTTTCTAAATGTACTACAATAAGTAAGGGGATTGCATAATTAAGAGATAAAATTATCTATATTAGTGTGTATAGATTTTGGACTTGCAAAGTTGCAATCTAAAAAATTAGTGGTTGATTTGGATTATATATTGTTAGTAATTCAAAGTATATAATCAAATTTGATTCTTTAAAATTAATATAATTTATTTAACTTTTAAAAATAATAAATATTGTAATTAATACTAATATATAGATAATTTTAAATTTTTATAATTATATTATCTAACTTAAACAGTTAAACTAATAATTGTTAGTTTAATAGTTTTATACTTTGAAATTATTAACTACATATCTCAATCAATTAAAATTTTAATAGTATTATAAATTAGTATTATTAATTAATTACCTACATTAACTACATATCTTAATTATAATTTTTAAATATAGTTAAAATTTATTGAAGATTGCATTAAAAATAAATAGTTGTTGTAGCTTAGTTGGTTTGAACTCTTATTTATTTACTTACAAGTCTTGTGTTCAAGCCCTACAAGTAGCAAAATTTTATTAAAAAAAAAAACTCACCTCATGGGCTAAAAAAGTTAAGTCTAAATCCCAATTTTTACGAGCCCACAGTCCTGGACCAATTTTGTCAGGTCTAGGAGGGAGGGAGTATCCCTTTTTTCTTTCACTTGTTATTTTAAGCAAATTTGTTTTTAATGCGCATTTATTACATGATCAAACATAGTACTCCTTTGATTAGTCGATCAATTTGTGATGACACGTTATTATTAAGTACTCCTTCAGTTTTTAAAAAATTATCTTTTTAAAATAAAAAATTTATTTTAAAAAATTTATCGTTTACAACTTTTGAGAGGAATAAATTATTTACTTTCTTATATTACCCATACCTTCTCTCATTGTTCAAATAAATTATCTTCCTTGTATTAATAATTTTAAATTTCCCATAAAGGGATAGTGATAGAATTTCAAACAAATTTTAATTGTTAGTAAATGATAGTATTAAATAGCTTTTTTAATTTATGTGCAAAAATTTTAAACAACAATCGTTTAGGAACGGAGATAGTAGTGTATTATATCTCGAACCTCAAATTTAGCAAATCTTTATCAAATTTAGCAATTTGATATAGCAATGTCTTAATTTTGAATTAAAAACTGACTAGTATATTAAGTTTGGTAAGTATTTAAAATTTTGAAAACCTAATCAATTCTTGTTAAGTATTCAAATAATCTAAGACCGTCGGATCAAAGAATATGGCCGTTGTGATGCTCCCTAGTTCCCCCAAAATTTGAACTGATTCAACTTATATATCAAATGCCAGGACACAATAAAATCACGTAAACAGGGATTTCAAACAAAAAGGGCAAACACTCTCTCTTTCTGCAATTTTTCTTAGAACAGAATCCATGTCCAGAATGATGATGTCGAATCGCAAGCCACCACTTCCAAGATCTCCGATACGCCTTCGCCCTCGTCGCGTTCTCCAATCTAGTACCAACATTATGCAAACCCCGCCAGGTAATTTTAAAATTCATAGCAGAAACTTCATATCTTTCAATCATTTGTTTTCTTTCTAGTTTTTCTTGATTTGAATTGGGAGGGAGCAATCAATGTTAAAACAGGTTCTTTAACGAAAACCCAATTGCCTAAACGCACTTGGGATGCAGAAGAGTTGGAGCTTCGGCCCGAATACCGTACAATTTCTTGCGAATTAAGGGCTTTGGCGAAAATGGTGGAGGAAGAATTCAAAGACAGTGAAATGAGAAATGCTGGAATTGGTGATTCTTCTAATGTGAATGGGAGTCCTCTGTTTCAAAGGGGCAAGTTTTATGAGGAATATTCTGCAAGAAGAAATGAGAGGCTGAAACGGAAGAAGGGTTTAACAGGGGATGAAAAGAAAAATGTTTATGATCTTGGCGTGAGAGTTGAATCTGCGAAAAGAACAGAGACGAAGAAATTCGAGAGCTTGAGGAAAGCGGTTCCCTCTACGCCCCTCACAGAGAGGAGAGAGAATTCGAGATACTCGCTGAGAAGCAGTACTGGCAAGGAAACTAAGAAGCCTCCCCTGTCTGCGAGTGTGACTCAGAGCAAAATTGGAGCGCTAACAAGGATTAGGAAAATATGAGTTGATGAATTTGGAGTTGTTTTTCCCTGGTGAATATGTTTATCCCTATGTGGATTTTCTTTTAGTAGTGGTATACAAGTGAGGAAAAATTAAGTAATTTTGCTGAGAAAACTGATATGGTTTTCTTTAATGGTGATTAGCAGTCTCTGGTTGCCGTTGGATTATTTATTCCAATAATTGTTGGACTCCATGAAACTTTGCAATTAATTAGGTTGCAGTAGATTTTAAGTATTTTTTTGGGTACTTATTAGTCTTCTTATTTCAGAGTGGCACCATTGACAATTCACAACCAGGTTGATCTGTGTTTATTACCAGGCAGGCTTACCTGAATCGGCCTGAACTTTTTTGTTGTTGATATTCTCCCCCCGTTCCATTTTGATTTCATGTGTTTTGAAGAACAATTTAGTAAGTGTGGTTTTCTTTAGCCATCATATCAATTATCAATAGTCGGCTGCACTCCACTCCACTCCCTTTGTTTAACAGCCAAAGATGCTTCTGCCCGGTGACGCACGCATGAAATATAATACTTAGAAAATACTCCCTCCCTTCCAAACTGTAGATCATTATTGACTCAATTATAGGTCCAGAAAAGTGGATGGAAAGTTGGATTTTTGCGCAAAGTGATTAATGAATCTTCAAACTGATAAAAAAAGGATCCTCCCCCCTCTCAAATCCTTCTCAACCAAAAAACATGAGGGAAATGTACAACCGGTAGAGATTCTCGTGTTTTTATCCTACTACTATTCCACCAGTAGAGATTCTCCTCATCAGGACTGATATAATCCAACACCATCATACGTACATAACACACTCAAGATAGGTCAACAAAGCTGTTATTGCAATCACAATCCTAATATATTAATGTCACGTATATGATGTCAAAATTATCACATATTCAGTTCATCACATTCCACTGTACTGTAGAATGAATTTTTATCCTATTAGAATGGTTTATTCACAAAAATGTTATTAAATAGACTTTTTCATTTCATTCCATTCCCTCAATACAAACTTAGCACATCTCAAACTGCTGAAATATTCAATTACATTGGAATATTGGATAGAATGTACAACCAAACAAAAAAAATATAAAGCACTCATTTCACAAAGCCGATTACCTATGTCCCCGCTTACCGAGAAAGGTGACCAATATAAAATTTGTAGAAAGGATGCAATTAGGAACCACCGATACAAGAAAGAAAAAACAGCCTCTCTTTCGTCTCTTTTGGCGAGTTTCTGGGGGCTTGAGGGCTACGCATGGATATTTTTGGAGGGTTGAGGGGCAATGGTGGAGAAACAAGGATAAGTTGTCAATCAGATCTACAGCAGCAGTTATTCGTATCGTTAAAGCTTTCAAATAGACAAAAATGATGGCTCTGCAGAAAGTTGAATTACAAGGAATAGTCGCCGTTCCTCCATTTCAAGTCATAACCAGAAGATATACAAGACCTTTTAGATACTCCACTATTTCTGATCAACCGAGCTTTGAACTCCCATACACTGTCTACAAAAGTAATGGGAACCTATGAACAAGCATAAATTCAAAGTTAGACATCTATGGACATGGCAAATGAATAAATAATCAAGGCAGATTTTAATTCAAATTGACAAGTTCATCACTCTTTCGTAGAAAAAAAAAGAAGCCAAAAAGCAAAAACTTCAAACAGATATATGATATATATGTATGTATTCGGTCAACTTTTAACCTAATATATAAGTACAACAATTACCCTGATGATTAACCAAAAACTAGTTCCCATCACTCTTATATTCAAAAATCAACAGTACTCTGATGATAGCCAAACTAATCACCCTACACCTAAGTAATTTACAAGCCAGATGTTGATATATTCAAATGAATTTAATAAATAGAATTGACACTAATTTTTTAATCTCTAAGAAGGAAAAGGAAAATTATGCTTTTAATAAAGGTCAGAAAAAGTGGTAAAAAGCAAGATTCACGCTAATTGTGTACAAGACAATACCAAGGTTCACCAATGCAATGTGGATGAGAGAGAATTCAGATATAGCAGCTCCGCCAATTATTTACTTGATGAAATTCAAAATGTTTGTAGAGTTTTTTGGCATAAGTAAGCATAGTATAAGCCCATATGCAATGTGTACAAGTTCTACTAACTAGGGAAAAAGCTACATATCTTCACATAACATGTTTGCATATTTTCGCCATTAGATGATGGAGTAAAAATGTAAACCCACCTCTTCAATATCGCACCCTTTTCTTGAAGCCCGAACTATCATCTCCATCTGGAAAACATATCCCTTACTAACGCAAGACCTTATGATGATGCCCTCTAGCACAGATTTCTGATAAAGCCTTTAAAACAAACAAATGTCAGTATCTCATAATTGAGACATAAGAGTGTGAGGAAACAGTAACTCAATATTCTAGATCATGTACCGGAAAGATCCAGTTAAGTCAGATACACCAGGCAAAAGCAGTGTACGCGCAAGAACATTCGCTCCCCTACTTGTCAGTTTGCGCCTAAGGTTCCATCCATGCACACCACCACCTTTAACATATCGAGTTCCAGTTACAATACTTGCACCTGTCTCCATCTGCTTTCTGAATTCAAAAATGTTAAAAGTTAATGAGCAGATGTTGACAGAAAATTCAAAACTTAAGGCCAAAGTTACTTGATGAGGCTTGGCAGGTATTTTGGCTGGGTAAAACAGAAATAGGAATCCAAATAAAGGGCATGAATTAAATGAGAAAGAATGAGCAAGTAGCTTCAGTAAATACTCATCAAAAGAAAAGTATCTTCAGTAAATGGACTACAAAAGCAAGAATTTAGTAAATGCAATAAAAGAAACATATGCCCAAATATTCCACAGAAAACCTGAAAGTTTTGATTCTGATATAACTTTATTAAACCCTTGTAATTAAAACCCTGACTATTTTGTTATTTCTTCCTACATTTTCCTCAATACGCGTTTTATATGATGGGTCTGGAAGGGGAAAAAACTGGTTAGTTTTAGGGGAATTAAAGCACAACCGATAGATGATTTAATTTTCCAACTAAACTTGTAACATCTATTGTATGTAAAAAAAATAAAACTTACATGGTGTGACAAATCAGAATCCATGATTACAACAAAATTGCCTGATGCATGCTTCAAACCATGAATATAGGCAATACCTGAAATCACATATGTATAAAAACTGCTTCTGTGGTTTTCAAATTGGATTTTAAACTAAACTAAAATAAAATTTCTACCTAATCCAAGCTTCTTCAGCCGAGCTCTTAATAGCTGCCATCATAGAAAGGCAATAGTATGGTCGTGACAGGGTCAAACTAAGAAACGTAAATGAGTTGATTAACCATCATTGTACTTACAATACGATCTTCTCCATACACCCGCTGCAACTGTTTGACAATGTCTTGGGTTCCATCAGGACTTCCATCATCCACAATGATGATTTCAAAGTCAACAACCCAAACCAGGCAGCAAGGAATGTCATCAAAACCAAAAAAGTTCAGTACCCAGAGCAAAAGCAGTGTAGTTCAATTTTCACATACTTATTACCGAACAGATTTAGATTGTTAAGTAGCGAATGCCACTAAGCCTTCACTCAAGAACACCACAAATGTGATACAATAGATCCTGTCATTTGGGTTGTATATGCAAGTCTTACAAACTTAATAAAGACAAAGAAAACAAAAAAGAAATATTTTTTTCACTTAAAAAAACTGACAACAGCTATATTATTACTATTTACTTTTATAAGTAAAAAAAATATGTCAACTTCTCTAAGTATGAACCAAAATATAAGCCAAGTATGGGTCCACATTTGCCAATATATTGCACCTCAATATGACTATAATTCAAGAACGCTTGCTAATTTGTTGTTCATTAAAATCGATGCGCTCAGATTAAGACATATTAAAAGAAAAAAAATCAAAGAGGCATTTGAGCTAGATATTCACATGCAAGAGATTCCACAACATATAGAACTAGATCCATCAGCAATTACCACGCTGACATCAATCTGTAAATTATCTTATAAAATAACCCATTCCATTAGGCCGCAGACCTTCAGCACCAAGCAGAGCGGTCTTGGGTTTTCTAAAGCCCAGGGCAAAAAATTTCAAGTGTGCCCCTTTATAAAAATTAAATAAATAAATTATCAACTACTTATTTTTATTAAAATTATAAGAATTTACAAAAGATAAGAAAGAACTCTATAAAATGTCATCGAAGCAAAGAATCATCACATGTACCTACAAAATAAAAATATCAATGAAATCGATAAAACTAATGAAATACCTACAGTAGTTGGCAAATTTTACTGATTACACCATTGAACTTTTAATTTTTCAAATTACCCCATTAAACTAATTAAAAATGATTATTTTAAATATTTTTAAAAATTATTTTTATTTTCAATAAAAAATATTAGAAACTTCAATTTTTTTTCTTCATAAAATGAGTAAAGTTTCATAAAATATAGATTTAAAAAAATTAAAGTTTTATGAAACCTTACTGATTTTAAAAAAAAAATCTTTTTTTCCTTTTGAAAATAAAGTTTATTTTTTTGAATCTATGTTTTATAAAATTTAACTCATTTTTTTAAAATATGAAGAATTTTTCAATTTTTTTCTTGAAAATAACATTTATTTATAAAAATTATTAATTTCTTTTTTGAAAAAATTGAATCAGTTTTTTTATTTATCTTTTACTGTTTTTTTATTTTAATATCTATTTTTAGTTTTTTTAAAAAAAATTCTAATATTAAGAATGGGTCATTCTGTTAAAAAATTAAGTAAACATTAATTTAATTTAAAATCACTTTAATTTTTTTGAATCTATATTTTATGATACTCTACTCATTTTATGAGAAAAAAAAAAGTTTCTAATATTTTTTACTTAAAATAATAATTATTTTTAAAAATATTTAAAATAATTATTTTTAATTAGTTTGATGGGGTAATTTGAAAAATTAAAAGTTCAATAGTGTAATCAGTAAAATGTACCAACTACAGTGGGTAATTCATTAGTTTTGTAGATAAAAAATTAATGTTCGTTTATTTTTTTTAACGGAATGACCCAATTTCAAAATAATAATTAGTTTAGTGGTGTAATTTAAAAAATTAAAAGTTCAATGGTGTAATCAGTAAAACCTACTAACTACAACGGGTATTTCTTTAGTTTTGCCCAATGAAATCTAAACTACAAAACATCATTTAAAATGTCTTCTTGTTGCACTTTTAGATGCAAAATCATCAATTATACTACCATATTTATTGTTTTCTAACTTCATTTTTAATACATAATATCGCTAATATTTTTATTATTTTATTTTTTTTATACACATAAATACATATGTTTATAAAAAAATTTGGGCCTCTCTCAACTATGGGCCCTGGGCGGTTGCCCTGGTGGCCCTTGCCCAGGGTCGGCTCTGGCACCAAAGTAGCAATCGACACCATACATCAATTCAAAAATATTTTGCCGAAAGGGTAGTATGAGTACAGAAAAACCCTATGATGGAAGCTTTCAAAATCAAGCAGAAACTGTTCAAACACGACCTTGAGAATACATCAGCCCTGTGCCACTTCTTCAACTATTAAAGCCATGTAATATTCAATTTTATTTGTTGATTTCCTTATAATTGGAGACATTTATATTATTCCTAATTTGTAAAGATCTCATCTTTCACAAATGTAATTGTTAATTGGCTTCGTCCAGCTGGCTTCGGACCTATGCAAGGAAAACAAACCGGTGACCCAGTGTTGCTATCGAGGATGCTCTCCGGTGTGAGGGTAAGCATCAGGTCTTTGTGAGAAAGAGATTAACAATGGAGGAGGTCCTTAGAGCTAACAGAAGGATGAATAGTGACTTATTTTTTTACCTGGATGTTCGACCTTGTTATGTGTGCCATCCAAAGTGTTGGTTGATGTGACTGATGAGATAGCTGTCACCAGGTTTTGACGTGACATGCCCAATGCTCTATGCTCTTGTTGTGCATTTAATGTAGACATGGTAAACGAGCCCAAAGCCCGCGGGCCGGCCCAATCCGCCCGTCAAAAAGCAGGCTTATTTTAAAATAACTATAAGTCATTTTAAAATAAATTAATTTGACAAAATATAATGTCTATTTTGTCCCTCTTTTTTATTAATGTCCTATTTAGTAATTATAACTTGTAAGTCATTATGAGCAGAACATATTCATAACTTGTTTTAACTTAATTTATAACTTGTTTTAACTTAATTTTTGATTTATAAGTCAAATTAATATCCATGAGTGACAACTTAATTAACTTATAAGTCAACTTATATTTTAACTTTTAAGTTGTTGCCGAACGAGTTAAAAGGATGAATCAAAGAAATTGGAATAAAAAAAAAAGGATAAAATTTGAGACTCCAAAAGAACAACAAAAAACAGTTTAAAAAATATACAATAACTTTAGTCCTGCAAAATTTGAAATTAAAGATTATCGATTATGAGAGAGAATCTTACGGTATATGATTAAAGACGAGGTAGACAATGAGTGCGATGTTGAGACGTTCGTTGTATGTGGGGACTATAATACTGTACTTGTTCTTCTGCTGCTGCTGCTGCTGCTGCTGCTGCTTTTCTTTCATTTCTCAATCAAAAGATTCAAAACCCTAAACAGAGAGGCGGAGAGAATCAATAATGGATCATGCCGCCTTCTTATTGGATGGAGACTTCTGGACTTAAATTCTAGTTTATCACGCAAAGAAGTTCTGTGCAGGGTGAACTGGCCGGACCCGTAACCATATATCACAGCCGGCCCGAGTCGCCAACCTGGTTACATTACATTAATCAATTCAATTTGGATACAACTTCAACGCATTCAGTTTGACACCTTGGAGTTAAGTTTAATTTCATTAAATCTTCAAACCAACTTATCTAGTAAAAACATATTATATAGATAACTTTTCTTTATTTAAATAAAATTAAAAATAAACAATAATAAATGTTTGCAAAACTTTTTGTTCATGTTGTTTTTTATGAGTTTTATAAATTAAAAGTTCTATATTTAAATTGCTACTCTATCATATATTTACTTATTTATTTATTTATAATTGAAATTCGTCTTTTTAACAAAATATTTAAGGGAAAAAATGATTCAATTTTTTGCCCATTTTTTTCGTAATTATTAAAAAATTCGGTAATAAACATAAGCGTAAGTATATACTACTACGGAAATTTTCCAAAATAAATGACGGTAATCAAGTCATTCACTCCTAATGATTAAATTACAATGAGCTCCTTATTTAAGGAACACTTTTGTAAAAGCATACTTACTATAGGGAGTCAGATTTATAATTTAGTCATAATTACCATCATAATCATCAGATAATTACCATCGGGTCTCGACGTTGTTATGGACCCGAATTCGGCAGTCGGATATAAAATAAGACTAAAAGAGAATTTGCACCGTAAATTTTACACCGATGTTGACTTTTACATCTCAAATCGAAAAAGGTGTCTAAGTACATCCCAAATTTCATTATACATAACAAAACGCACACTTTCCTCACTTAACCGGTCAAAAGTGACCGGCTAATGCGGTAACAAAAGTTCGGGGTGCAAATTGTAACAGTTTAAAAAAATGGCAAAAATAATTAATTTTAAATAAAATAAAATGATTTTAAATATAAGATTTTTTAAAAACAGAATTTTAAAATAGTTAGCATACAATTACCATACAATTAAAAAACAAATTTTTTTTTAAACTGTTATAAATTTTTTTTTAAAACAAAATAAATTTTTTTAACAAATTTTTTTTTTTTAACAAAAAATTTTAAAACTGCTATAAATTTTTTTTAAACCTGTTATAAATTTTTTTTTAAACTGTTAAACTTTTTGTTTTAAGACAAAATAATTTTTTTTAACTGTTTTTAACAATTTTTTTAAACTGTTTTTAACAATTTTTTTTTTAGACTGTTATAAATTTTTTTTTAAACTGTTATAAATTTTTTTTAAAACAAAATAAATTTTTTTAACTGTTTTTAACAAATTTTTTTTTTAAAACAAAATAAAGTGTTTTAACTGTTTTTAACAAAAAAAATTTTAAACTGTTTTTAACAAAAAAAATTTAAACTGTTTTTAACAATTTTTTTTAAAACTGTTTTTAACAATTTTTTTTAAACTGTTATAAAAAAATTTTAAAACTGTTTTTAACAAAAAAAAACTAAAACTGTTATAAAAAAATTTCTAACTGTTATAAAAAAAATTTAAAAACAAAATAAATTGTTTTAACTGTTTTTAGCAATTTTTTTAAACTGATTTTAACAAATTTTTTTTTAGACTGTTATAAAAAGTTTTTTTAAACTGTTATAAATTTTTTTTAAAACAAAATAAATTTGTTTAACGGTTTTTAACAAATTTTTTTTAAACTGTTAAAATTTTTTTTTAAAAAAAATAAATTTTTTTAACAAAAAAAAATTTAAACTGTTTTTAACTATTTTTTAAGCTGTTTTTAACAATTTTTTTTTAAACTGTGATAAAAAAAATTTAACTGTTATAAAAAAAAAAATCGTTTTAACTGTTTTTAGCAAAAAAATTTTAAACTGTTTTTAACAAATTTTTTTTAGACTGTTATACTTTTTTTTAAACTGTTATAAAAAAAATTTTAAAACAAAATAAATTTTTTTAACTGTTTTTAACAATTTGTTTTAAACTGTTTTTAACAAATTTTTATTTAAACTGTTATAAACTTTTTTTTTAACTGTTATAAATTTTTTTTTAAAACAAAACAAATTTTTTTAACTGCTTTTAGCAATTTTTTTTTAAACTGTTTTTAACAAAAAAAAATTTAGATTGTTATAATTTTTTTTAAACTGTTATAAATTTTAGTTTGTTTTAAAAAAAAATTGTTAAAAAAAGTTTAAATTTTTTTAAACTGTTACAATTTGCACCCCAAACTTTTCTTACCGCCTTAGCCGGTTATTTTTGACCGGTTAAGTGAAAAAAATATACGTTTTGTTACGTATAATGAAATTTGGGGTGTATTTAAATATTTTTTTTAGTTTAAAGTGTAAAAATTAATAACGGTGTAAAATTTGGGTGCAAATTCTCTTTTTAGTCATTAAATAATTCCCATCTCCCGCTTTTGAGTAAAGCCAAGCTTGGGGTTTAACAGAGCAAACACAAAGCTTTTCAGGGAGGAAGAGAGAGAAGAAGAGGGGTGGGTAGGTATAGCCATGAGTAGGAGTTTGGGGATACCGGTGAAGCTTCTACACGAGGCAGCTGGTCACATAGTGACCGTCGAACTGAAGAGTGGTGAGCTCTACAGGGGAAGCCTGATCGAGTGTGAAGACAACTGGAATTGCCAACTCGAAAACATCACTTACACTGCCAAGGTACTTCTTTTTCAAAACATATCAATCCACAACTAGATTTTAGCGAAGTTTTAGGGTAATTTGCGTGTTTATTCTATTCTTCTTCCGTAGTGTTTTTTTGTACCCTAGATTATTTGCACTTTTCCCCCTCAGAAAGGATAACCCCCATTCCATGATCTAAGCTGATAGTCGAGTGGCTTTACGCCGGCCGTTTGTTCCTTGAGAAATTAAAATTAACTTATAACTCTGAGTAATTAGGCAGTGGGGTGTTTTGCTCACTCTTTTTTCCAGTTCTCGAAGTAGTGAAATTTTTAAAGCTTGAAAATTAGCATTCTTTTGTTTTGATATTTACTCAAATTTGTATTGTTTGATCTCAGACTATTCCTTTCTATCCAATTGCTGTGTGTTGATAATTCATTCAGTTTAGCATCCTACGGCATATATTTTATAGATTTTAGGGTTTCTGTTAAAGTTCCTCCCTAGCATACTTGAGGTTTTTGTTACATAAGTTAAAGTCTCCACTCTCCAGTTCGTCTGCTGAGGAAAGTTGTCTGAATAAAAGAAGAATGACCCAAAGAAGACTGACAGCCAATGATGTCAAAAATAAAAACATATAAGAAAGAACTTAAGAGACAGGATGCAGTAATACAACTATTTAGAGAATTCTTTCCATTTTTTCTAAGCATAGACCTGATTTTACAAAAACAAATTTTTTTTTATTACATGAGCATTCTTGGTAATTAAACCAGTATTTGGGGGGCCACAGGGACTATTCAAAGAGTTCTTCTATAAGCCAAAAGTCAGTTGTAGTAGACCTATGGATCATGTACTATCTGGGCCAACAAGACACTAATGAAATTATGTTATAGCTTCCTGTTCAGCCAATGTTCTTATGCTTGTATAGAAATATTAGATATGATTTTGTTTGCTTTGTTTGTCACCTCATAGTGCTTAAATCTGACCCTGTATGCATTCAATGTTATTTGCCCCATATTTTTGCTTCACAATCTTTGCAATCGTTTGTTATTGCCTTATTGGTGGTTCCAGTTATATGACTAGCTTGGGGAGGCATTAGGTAACACACATTTAGCCCTATTATTTTGCAAATGCTAATCAGATATACTTATGTTTTGTTTCATGATCTGTACATTTGACTTCATCAATTACTTCAACTCAATTGTAGGATGGGAAGGTGTCACAACTTGAGCATGTTTTTATCAGAGGCAGCAAAGTCAGGTCAGTATTCATTCTTTAAGGTGATTATTTATTTTTAAGTGCATTAGTTTGTGACATCAGTCTGAAAGTAAGGTGAAACCTCAACAGGTTCATGGTGATCCCAGACATGCTTAAGAATGCTCCAATGTTCAAGCGTCTGGAAGCTAGAATCAAGGTATCCTTATCTCCTACATGTGGCTTATTCTTTCTGGCAAGTGTGTTTATTTTCTTCTCTCATGTCCTTTACTTTCTCTGATTTATTTGACTTCATCTATGACAGGGCAAGCGCTCTTCGATTGGAGTTAGTAGGGGCCGTGCTGTTGGTATGCGAGCTAGAGTAAGTGTTTTTTTGTTGTACTTTTACATAGCTATAGTAACTAGGTGAAACATGGGATTTAATGATAACGTGTTATTAATCATATGACATGTATAAATAGTACTAGAGGAACCAGCAAATTCGAGTGAAATAGGTTTTTGCCTTGAACCTACTGGATTGCAGTTCCTTTTCTTTAATTGCTATGTGGTGACGGTCTGAATATTAAATCTTTTTCTTTTGTGCAGGCCCAGGCAGCTGGTCGTGGAGCTCCTCCTGGTAGGGGTGTTGTACCCCCACTACGGAGATAAAACTAAGTCGTTGAAGTGGGATGCCCTGAAGACTTGCTCTGATGATGCTTCATTGTAGCTGTTTGGCTCTTATGATTACTTTGGTAGGTCCTTGATTTTGTAAGTTGAGTGGGTCTCTAACAAGGAGAATAACTTTTATCTGACGTATATCACGTATCTACCTTGTTGCAATGATATAGAAAATGCTCAAATTTCCCAGATTATGATATTAAGTGACCTGCCTGAGATCAACAGGGCGCAGTCTTCCTTTCAGCTTCCAATAGTGACAACATCTTCAACACGTGGGCATCTCTAGTTCTCTACTACAGTACTACTAGTTACTGCATTACTGAAGTTGTTAGTTGTAGACTTGTAGCAAAGAAATAGATACTTTGGAGTTATATTTGGGCTCTATAGAATTATGAATTTTTGACACATCTTATGATGCTACCATAGTCGGTTTGTGTTAAACTTGAGGGCATTCTAGAAATATTATGGTGGTTATTAACTTTTGAGATTGTATTGCTGAGCCAAAATCGTCAGATATGGGGCTGCAAATGAATTGAGTCGAGCAAAGACTTGTTCAACCTTTTTGCTGCTTTGGCTAAACTTAGATGTTCATGAACTCCTGCTTAATAACATTTAAAATATTTAAATGGTCAGAAGTTACTGTTTTGAACAAAAAAAATTCAGTAATGATATTGTGATCGGCATAAAATGTAGATAAAGTCGTATTATGGAATTGGAACAACAGGTATGGCTCTTTTTTTCTTCCTTTACCTTATTTTTTTTTTTTGGGGGGGGGGGGGGGGGTGGCGGGAACAGAAATAAAGATGGAACCATACCTGTTGTTCCAATTCCAGTAATCATCTTAAGTGTCTCCTACCAAATCTGGTGCAAGTGATCAACAAAATGCCCAGGACTCAAATGCCCACACAATTCTCTTCCGTTGCCTTTCAAAACTATTTGTCCGTGTTTGGATTTGTTTAAAGCCGATGTTATTCGTATTCTACTTGAACAAATTATCTTTGTTGTTTCCTTTTAAGGATTAGCCAACCGAAATATGTTTGAACAATGTTACCTGTAGAAATATAAAGATGAGAGGATACACGGGCCTTGTTTTATTCACATGCTTTATTCTCAAAATGAGGGCTGGACATGATGAGTTTTAAGGTACCGCCCTTACCGGAGAACAAGTATACTAACTACTTGTAACGCTTTCAAGTTAACAAAAATAACCATAGAGTTCCAACAAGCAGATGCAAAATGACCAAGGGTTGGTATAATCTATGGTGGGAGCTGTCAAACTATGAAAAAACGGAATGGAAGGAGAGCACTGGAGCCATTAATGGGACATGATGCAAATTGAGCTGGCTTGCACATAGTTTGGTCGTTCTCGTCTCTCTCAAGTTTGTCCAGCTCTTCCCATCCCCAGATCCCTGATAGGGGTCTCAGAAATAGAACTGTTACTTTGTCATCAAGTATACTTCATGTCCAACTTCAGTAACTAAATAGGAAAAATATATGTTTTACGCAAAAAAATCCATCTTCTTATGAAGGCCCTTGAGCCATCCTGTCTCAAAGTGTAATAGTTGCAAATGAGCTGCATCATAAAGCCAATATAACTCAAATTAAAAGTTTAAATAGGAAAAAGTTGAAAAAACTTGGAAACTAGGAACAATCAACAATGTGCTAAAAGCCCAAGCATTCAATTACTCTAGGTTTACACTGATAGAAAAATAATCAAGCAGTAAACAATTAGTCATAACAAGCAACAATAATAATCAAAATGGTTCAGCACCTCAAGTGTCATTATGTTTCTTTCTTGATAAGCCATCTCAGTCATCTATCTAGTAATTCAAAAGTTGGTCTTTTGCTGCTCAAACTTGTGAGCAGGCAAAGTAACTTGGTTTCTAAACTTGGAGAATGACATTTTATTACTCTAAATTTCTATCAGTTGGTTTCCTTTTCTAAAACATGTTAAGAATGTTTGGCTGATAGATAATGTGGTATCAACTCAGACAGCAAAGTACACCAGTCAATGCAATGGAGGCAATGACTCAAGCCCAGCAAAAAAAATCACACAACCTAGTCTCCCCTGAAGCTAAACCAAGCTCTAACTGCTATCCTGAATCCTCAACAGAAATCTAAACTACATGGCTATCATGCACCCTAATTTAACCCCAAAGTTTATATATGAGTCAGTTTTCAACTTGAACCCCAACAAACTTGCATCTCAATTGCAAGGGAACTAACCAAAGTGAAAAACAATCAATCAAGTTTGCAAACTTTTTATGGTCATGCACCTAAAAATACTACTCTCTTTCCAATATACTTTTCTACATTGTAAAAGATTCGATACAAATTATGGAGCACATAGTGAGACCTCTTTTAAAAGGCATGACATCCTCAAACAATGGAATTTTTTCATAATTAGAAATAACCCAAGATTGACGTAATAGGTAAAGCAATCATCCAATTTAATTGATAATCATGTATTTAGTAAAGAACTAGGGCATTTATAGGTTTCACTGCCTCTACCACAGGGTGTTTAGTGCTCCGAGTAACCTGAAAATAACGAACGCGCAGAGGGGTTTCCTCTGGATCAGCCTCCAATGGTAAAGTCAGTAATAGCTTCTAGGAGGTTTTAGGATTCTGAGAAAGAGTGTGTGTAAAAAATACATACCAGAGGTCCCTCGTTATTAATAATAATGTTGTAGGCCGTTCCCATCATTTGAGGATGTGGTTTGTTGGCGATAAGCCCAAATATAATTGAATATATTTAGATAAGAGTATGGACATATTAAAATTGATCTCTCAATTATTTGTTGAGTTGTGGACATATCGGGTCCGAGCAACATGTTAGACATCCATGCATGCAGGGTTGGTAATAAATTATACATCACAAGTCAGGCAGGATCCATACATTGGACTTGGGCAATCATAGACAGGCTCGGGCACGTCATAAGCTATCACTCCCTAACAAGCCCCCAATCCTGAAGTGTATTTATAATGCGTTTTGGGAGTAGATAATACTGTGCCATATTCGGACCCATAAAGAGTGTCGGGTTATATGTTTTTTTTTTGCTAAAATTAAACTATATTAAAGAAAAGGAAAGGTACAAAATTAATGGGGCATACCCCATTCAGTGACCATCATAGTACATGCCAATGACAACAGTAACCAAATGCTAAATGCAAAACAATAATGCAACTTAAACCAACTTATACATAATACCCAAAGGGAGAGTGTCAGGCTAAAACAATTAAAACAATGCAACTTGATTCAACAAAGCAATAGAAGAGTAGCAAGGCACACTCGCATAAGAGCAATAGAAAGAGATAGCAGCAGCAGTAAACAAGGCATAAGAGTGCAGTAAAGAAGCAAGGGCAGGTCAAACCAAACAATCCAGCTCAAAAAACCCAAACACAGCAAGCCAACCACCATAGGAAGCCAGCCAGGAAGACAACCACCATAGCAAGCCAACCAGTAAGCAAGCCAACCACCAAAACCACCCGCAACAAGGAAGAATTGTTACAAGGATCAACAACACAACATAGCATTGCATTGCAATGGAAAAGCAGAACAAAACAAGAACAGCCCATCATAGCTATGGGATCCCCAAAACGAAGTGCAGAATACAGTATAACAAAGCAAGGTGACCAAAATTAGATTTAGCTCTATGAAAACTAGCATAAGAGTGCAGCCTACATTTAATTAAAATCAGAGTATTTTGCACTAGGGTTCTAGCAGGGCAATAAGCATTATCATGAAGCCTAGCATTGTGCTCTCGCCATAAATTATAAACAAACATAGCAAAAGCAAGGTGCAGCAAATGGTGGGGAAATTTACTCCGGGTGCGAGAAATAAGAAAACTCGTGATAGCAGATCAGTCTCGGCTGAAGCCCCTCCAACCACAGAATCTGAGAACAGGGATAAGAACTTGGAAGGAGAAAGGACAATGAAAGAAAAGGTGATCAAAGTTTTCGGGAGAAGCATTGCAGAGCAAACAAGTAGGGTCCAAATGGATCCCATAGCTAATAAGCCGATCTTTTGTCCCAAGCCTTCTGTGGAAGCACATCCAAAGCAAAAAAGAAAAACGAGGGGCTAAACTCTTATGCCAAGCAATTTTGTACCAGTCGAGAGTCGACCCATGCTGTCTAAAGAAGTTCCAGATTGTAACCGCTTTAATCCCACTAATATTGAGGGAATCCCAATAGTGTCCTGGGCTGTAGGATTGCAAGGAGTAAAGTAGTCGAATGACTGCCGGAAGGCAATAAGGACCGCACAATTAGGAGGCAAACTCCAAGACTCGTTATGAATAATCAAACTGACTTTTGCGGAGTGGCCAAGCCTAGAATGCAAGATGAGAGGATGACTTTTAGAATTGGCCAGAGGAGAACCAACAAGCCATGGGTCAAACCATAGACTAGTGAGAGCACCATTACCAATTTGATACTTAATGAATTGAATGGCAATGGGTCTTAGCTTTAACACTTTCCTCCAAACCCAAGAGCAATCGGGGGGAACATGGGTACACCAGAAGTACTTGTCCTTTAAGAGAAAAGCTCTGGCCCAAGAGACCCATAAGGAAGAAGAAAGAGGATTGATAACTTTCAGAAGAAGGAGGATTAGGAGAGCATGATTCCAGTCCTTTAGAACTTTAAGTCCGAAGCCGCCTTCAGAAACTGGAAATGAGATTTTGCTCCATGCAACCTTTGCCCCATGCTTTTGCAGAGAAGATCCATTCCATAAAAAATGAGACATACTGCGTTGTATTTCTCTTAGAAATGCAGTAGGAAGAGCAAAGTGGGCGGACCAATAGGTTTGGATTGCGAAAAGAACCGACTTTATCAGCTGTAATCGACCCGCATAAGATAAAAATTTATTAGTCCAAGAGTTGATTTTATTTTGATCTTTTCCAGAAGAGATTGGCAATCAGACATCGTGAGCTTAGATGTGATTAAAGGAACACCAAGAATTTTTGCAGGGAATGTACCCCGTTGGAACCCCAAACAAGAGATGATGGCATCAGCCTGATTAGCAGGGACATTGGAAAGAAAGCATAAGCTCTTGGAAGCATTAATATGCAGACCAGAAATAGTAGAAAATTGGTCTAAGCATAGCTTGAGGATATTAGCAGACTAGCTATCATCGTGACTGAAGAGGAGCAGATCATCCGCAAAACATAGATGAGAAATTTTAACTTGCATAGTTTTCCAATGGTGCCTAAAGTCCGGGGACTTTGAGTTCCTAAGGATGATGATAGAGATCACTTCCATTGCAATGACAAAAAGATAAGGGGATAACGGATCTCCTTGCCTTAACCCTTTAGCGCCTTTAAAATAGCCACAAAGATCCCCATTAACCTATACAGAAAACCAGGTGGTGGTAATACACGATTTGATCCAATACATAAATTTAGGGGGAAATTTGAGGAAGGCAAGAACTTTGAGCAGAAAGTCCTGAGACAAAGAATCAAAAGCTTTCTTTAAATCAATTTTCAGAGCACATCTAGGGGGGCCAGAAGATTGATTATAACCCCTAAATAATTCCTGGCCAACCAGGATATTATCCCCAATTCTCCTCCCAGGAACGAAAGCAACTTGAGAAGGGGAAATAATGTTAGGAAGAACCCTTTTTAACCTCTCACAATGATTTTGGATATGCATTTATAAGTAGTGTTACAACAAGATAGAGGGCGGTAATCATTCATGGTTGAGGGGTTATGGACTTTAGGAATCAAAGCAATGACATTAATGTGTTTATACCAAGCCCCCAATGCATGCATGTGCTATTAATTTGCATGCATGGTTCCTCACATTTTTGTTTTCTTTTATGGAATTTGCATACTAAGAAAGAAAGTGCTCCAAATCCATGAACGTTGAGACAGACACACCACCTACCTGCAATTTTGTATCCATGCATCTCTCTAGTGGCCAGGGGCAGACCTAAGGCTAGGGCAGGGGGGGCACCTGCCCCCACTGAATTTTCACCTCTTCATATTATATATATCCTACAGTTATTAATATATTCGCAAATTTTAAAGCACGGTGAAACAAAATAAGTAGAGTACTACAGTTATATTAGTACACTACTATTATGTTATTCAAAAAAATAATATACTACTATTTTGTTAAAATAAAATACTACTATAAGAACTTAAGTATTTTATTATCTTGATCAAATTACTTCTCCTGAATACCAAGAAGGTAAAAAATAGAGGAGTTGCAGTTACTAAAAATTGTGAAAAATTTCGTTTAGAGTTTCTATAATTTACTCGAATTTTCCAAAAAAAAAAAACAGTGTCTAGTAAATATTCCAAAATTATGTAGACAGGTGTCATTTCATTAGTAGTAGTAGTATAAAATTCGAGATCAACATCATTATATTTATTTTCTACCAATAATGTTGTCGGCTGTTGTTGAACAATTCATCAGTCACTTAATCAAATTTAAACATTTTAAAGTATATTAAAATGTTTATCTATCATGTTGATAAGATGGTAGCATATTCTTTTTTTCATTAACATAGTAGTAGTATACTAATATAACTGTAGTACTCTACTTATTTTATTCCACTAAGCCTTAAAATTTGTGAATATATTAATAAATGTGGTCTGTATATATATATATATATATATATATATATATATATATATATATATATATATATATATATACACATGAAGAGGCAGAGGAATTGGAAGAAGGCGCGTAAATGTTATTGAAATATGATATTTTTGTAACTATTAAAAATGGGGCTATCATGCAACAATTTCAAGCAATAAAACCTCGAAAAATGTTATTGTAAACAACATTTGAGGATTATTTAGTTTTGTGATTCATTTTATTAAATTAATTTTAATTTTGAATTTGACCCCACTGAATTTTAAAACTGGATCCGCCCTTGCTAGTGGCTGCCAACAAATATACATGTACAAGATACCCTTAATCTGTTAGGAGGTCATTTGGTTGTTATAAAAGGAATTCATATGTTTTCAAAGGAGGATATCATAACCATGTGAGCTCGGGCATGCAAGAGACTATGTTCATGCATGGTTCGGGCTATCATGCACCATATGTTAAGTTCGGCATCGTGATGGACATGGACCATTTGGGTTCGGGATTAGAGTTCACCATTATGGAACTTGGGCACTTTCTCGTATGTTGAGCTCGTGCAGCATACATGAAATAACTAAGAATGGGAGGATGTGTTAGAATGAATTCTTTGACCATCGAGAAGGAAAGTTTAATAAGAGCTAGTAAAGCCAATAGTAGATAGTGGTTAGTGGTTAACTTACAGCTAGTCGATAAGTGATTGTAAAGCGAAGGTTGTCAAACTATGGTTTGTTCCAGTTATACTAGTACTATAGTAAAGCTAGTTCCTCCCTACGGCCTGCTCCTCTCTGCAACCCAAGTGGAGAAATTTAAATTTCAAGGCTCATGCTCGGGGTCACATAGTAGATAACAATAAATAGGTCGGGCTAGGCAATTCCCCCCACTCCCGAACCCTTACATGTCATATTCAGGGACCATATACGGGTTCGGGATGCCGAGTTTTTTTTTGTATGCTAAAAAATAAATTGTTTCACAATCACCTCATCTTTTCTTTTGTACATAAAGGTTCATACGTACCAAATGAAAGTCACCCATGGGGTCCGGATTTGTTGAATTGTAGAAATACCGCCAGGCGACCTAGGTCCACCTAGGTCATGAGCCAGACGGTCAGAAGTGAGGTGCCTAGGTTGGGAACCTATGTCAGATGTTGGTCGGGTGCTCATTGTCAGGCTCCTAGGTCGGACTCCGAGGTTGAGCGCCTATGTCGGGCATTGAGGTCGAGAGCCTATGTCGGACATAAGTCGGGCACTCATGTGAACCACCAAGGTCAGACCCCTAGCTCGAGCGCCTAGGTTGGACCACCGAGGTTGGGTACCTATGTGGGGAACCTCTATCGGCTGGACGTCAGATGTGGGATCGGGCGCATAGGTCGAACTATCCAGGTCGGGTGCCTATGTGGTGAGACCTAATTTCAAGGTCGGTATTGAGAAGACTAGTCGGGCATTGGCATTGGCGCCTTACTATTGAACACGACTGCGCGGAGAATTTGCGCTTGTTTCTACTCTACGTTCGATACGCAAAGTTTATACATGTGTCGCTGCTTACTTGACTTTAATTTGCATGGAGTTTCTCTTTTATTTCTATCCTGATTTCAGGATTTTTATAAAAGAACTTGGGCTTTAATTTGCATGGAGTTTTTGGTTTGCTTGTACTCGAGGTCTGAGATTTTTCAAAAGGTGAGTTTAGCCTTCCCGAATAACAACTTACTATTTAACATAACTATGCAAGGAATTTGTTTACTTGTTTTACTCAATGTTTTTCGTACGTGAAGTTTATACAAGTGTCATTCCCTACTCCGACTTTAATTTGCACGGAGGTTTCCCTTTGTTTGTACCACGAGGTCTGGGTTTTTACAAAGGGTGGATTTCTGTTTATGATAGAAGTGTTCTTACTCACAAGGTGTTTGTACTTTTGTGCTTAAGCTAATGATTTGAACAAATGGTGAGTCTTGGTATAAAATATTACACTTTTATTGATAATTCGGGAATTACGAAAGTATTACCGATGGTATTTTCTAACTCAAATTTCTTTAATCTACTGTTGATGATCATCCTTAATTGAGATGTATGTAATTGCTATATGTTCTCCTAGGATTTATGCTCATAGGGAGTCATTTCTCTAGTATGGGACCTTTCCTAATCTTAAGCAAAAAAATTTATATCCTCTGTCTCACCTTTGAGTTCCCCTAGGGTTTCTGTAAAGCTTTCCTCAAACTTCTCCATCTCGATATTTTCAATCACCATGCATATTTCTTTTCCCTTGCCCTTCTCCAGCTCGGGCTCTACATGCTTCAATTCATCAACATATATTTTCCTAGATATTTTCTAGCACCCATATACCACCCCTATCCCGAACTCCATCGGGAACTTCGTCTTCAAGTGTGGGATTGAAGTGACTGCCTATAATGTTGTCAAGGTGGTTCTTTCGAAGATCACATCGTAAGTCGAGGGGACCTTTACCACATAGAACTTCGCCCTGTAAGGGGCTTACCCGACCACTATCGTCAACGTTATACTTCCTGCAATATCGACTCCTCCTTACATGGCTCCATCTACATTCCCAGTAGGTCTATTCTACTTAAAGTATGGTGATACAAGATATTCACCAAGCTCCCGTTATCCACCAGTATTTTGCTTACTTAGTCTGTTATCAAGGCATAAAATTATGGTGTACTAGCCGAACTCGGGTGGGCCTAAGGGCCTATATTCATTGACATACTAAAGTGAGGGCTTAGTGCATACCCATGCCCGAGACGGGAACATTCCACAGGAAGGACGTGACACAATCTTATTTATCTATACTCCCAAACCATATTGAAAATACGCCTTAGGAGTGGGGGCTTGTTAAGGAGTGATAACCCGGTTCCCTAAATCACTATGTATCCCGACTTGTTGACAAGCCTGAGTCCAAACTTGGGATCCCCTATTATATGCCCAACCTCATTGGCTCTCAAGTTCAATGTATACTAACCATGCATAGGCATGCACGAGGTCATCATGTAATAAGTATGGCACCACGCATGGATGCATGGAGGCTGCCCACCTTAGGGTGGCGCATGAAAAAGCTATCTTAGCATAATGCCCGACTCCCGTGCTGAACTCATGTTGCCCGAAGCATAATGCATAAGACATTCTACAATTCAACAAATAATTGGGACATCAGTTTGGGTACTTTTGGACTTTCATCCAAATAAATTATTCAGAATCATATTTGGATTTATCATGAATATAACCGTATCCGAGAATGACATAGACACGTGACCTTAACATTTGACTATTTATAACGAATCCCAAAACCTCCTAAAAGTTATTTTTGACTTTACCGGAGGTGGATCCCCCTCTACGCATTACTCGGAGCACCAAATGTCCGGTGGTAGAGGCAGCGAAAAGTAGCTTCATCACTGAGTAATGGCATTCAACAAGTTATCCTCCAAACAATAACTAAAGAGACTTATACCTGGTGATCTTGTCTAACCACGAACTAATCTTTTGATCCACAATGAGAGGCCCGGCAAAGGATGTTCTCTGACGCATAACAATTTTATTCCTTCTGGTTCTAAAGAATTCATAGTGAAAGAGATCTAACATTATTTTGATCCATCATACGTCATACCTGGTAAGTCCTTGATGCCAAAACCTTAGGATCAGTATATCTTGAAACAGGACTGCTGGCAGTTACAGTAATTCTATGAAACATGTAAATTTGGAATTGATCAAATTGCAAAAGGCAGTATTGGAGTATCAAGAGAGCGAAATGGTGGAATGAAGGCTTTACCGTAGATAGAGCAGGATTTACCCATTGATGGTCCCCATATGATGTGCCCGCATAGTATAGAAACTCCATCGCTATCCCCATCACATATGTACTGGAACTCCCTAAAAGTAGATCATCTATGATGAAGCCTTACAGTGTAAAATGTAACTCAAGTCATTTGTTAAAAGATGATCAGAGATGTTCACATGATGGACAGCTTACATTAAAAAGCTATCCATATTAAAGTCAACAACCATATAAAATAGAGAAGTAAAGAGTGTAACAGGCAGAGCTAGCAATACAACACTACTATCATGAAGACAACATCCACTTCTAATAGTTGCATCAGGAATCAGTTACTTTTGCCACAAGGGAGGGGTGAGTGCTACACAAATTTTCATTCGAATTGTTGCGTAGCATCACATAACAAGAAAGTAAAATTATGCAGTCTGGGTTCAGTCAAAATTTGTCATTATATGTCGAAACAAAGTCCAGATTTGGTATTTAGAGAGTTCAAATAACTCAACCTAAAATGTTCAAATCACATAAGAACAGATTTATAATTTTATATATAAAAAATCATACATGCATATGTATAACCTATTAGGTTCATAACTGTACTAGTCAATTTGGTAAACATAGGATGGGTAATACTATTTCTGGGCCTTGGTTCAAGGGTTTTGGTGTGGAGGGAGGGATACACCGTATCCCTTTGCATGTCAAATTTTTTTCTCCCAAGACTTTAGGGCATAACATGTAGAAACTTCTAGCCCACAATGTCACAATGAAATAAATCACTAGTGTATTTATCAAACTGCAGAGAGTTGGGACTCCACCACAAAAAAGGTGTACATAAATGTGAACCCGGGGAAGTAATAAGAGAGGTAATGCCGTATTGGTGAAACAGCCATGGTAGAGGTGAATGGCAATAGCAGTCTACAAGACCTTTTCAATCTATAATACATCAACATCAAATAAAAAAAATTCAAGAAGTCCAACTGGTTCCACTTATTCTCTACGTCGCTAGGCAGGAAGGACTGGATTCATCTGCTATTGAGGGTTTGTTAAACTAGAACTTTGGTTCAAGATAAGTATAACTTATATCTGAGGCTAACTGTGCAATCTACACTTCATTTTCGGCTTATAAGATTTCAAAATTCCTCCTCTATTTATTAATTGGATTTGAGCCTGTATTTCTACTGCTATGTTCTCAGTGAAGCTCAATGGTAGCTTATATAGGTATTTTAACAACGGTCGAGGGCTTCGACAAGGGGACCCTCTTTCTTCTTACCTTTTTGTTATGACCATGGAAGTCATGTCTAGAATTCTTCTCCAAGGCTCAACTCACTCAGATTTCTCTCATCATTGGAGAGCTAAGGCTAATAATACAAGAGTGATTTGAAGTCTGTTCAAATTATGCAAGCAATGCATTCTTGAATTCTCTCTATACTTTGGGCTGCATCCTAATCCTAATAAGAGCCATTGTTATCTTGCTAATGTTCTGGATGATGAAAAAGTTGTTATCCTTGATTGTGTGGGAGATCCTTTGGATGCTATTCTAGTTAAATTTATGGGTGTTCCTCTTATTTCTTCAAGGTTGTCCTTCCACGATTGCATCCAAGAATTATTGCTCGAGTTACCTCGTGGACCAACTGCACTCTTTCCTACTGTGGCAGACTTCAACTTATTAAGGTTATGTTATTCTCTATTCAATCTTATTGGGCAGCTCACTATATCCTTCCGAAGGGAATTTTGACTGTGCTCCAACAGATTTTATGCAGATTTCTATGGAAAGGGGCTTCTCTTGCAAAGTTTGGAGCAAAAGTGGCATGGGATAATATTACTCACCCTACCTCTGAGGGAGGTCTTGGCATTAAAAACCTGTTGGATTGGAATAAGTCTCTTATCCTCTTTCACTTATGGCAGCTTATTCAACCCTAACCCTCTAGATTTTGGGATACTTGGATCCATACCAATATGCTCAAAGACCAAAACGTTTGGGTGATTAAAATTCCAAATGATTGCTCATGGATATGGAGAAAATTCTGAATTTAAGAATTCTTGCACAACAACATATTTTCTACAAGATTGGAAATAGGCAAGCACAAGCCTATGGTTTGATCCATGGTATAACGGTGTTCCTATAGCTTCTTCTCCCACGGCCCCTATTGTTCGTATTTCTAGGCTGGGTCCCTTGGCCAAAGTTAAAAGACATTATCTCGAAGGATAGTTGGCAACTGCCTCAATTCAATCACAACATCATGCTTCAATTTCGGCAAGCTTTTGATTTCAGCAGATCTTTCAATATCTGTGAGGACTTAATTCAATAGGGGACCATCCAGAAAAGGTCTGGTCAAAACTTCTTTGATCTGGCACTCGATCAGATCTAAAAGAACTCATGTCCCGTGGCACAAGCTGATATGGCATAAATTGCAGGTCCCCAGGTTCTCCTTTATTATGTAGATGGCAACTTTATAAAAGCTTCAAATCCTTTATCACATTGCAAAATATTCTCATACTGTGGATCCTAGATGTTATCTTTGCACTCTTTACAATGGCAATCATGCTCATCTTTTCAAAGAATGTGAGTATTCCCGCTCCATCCTTTTGTCTTCCTCAATTTTGGAGGCTGAGCTAATGTGCAAGTTGGTATGCTTTACTTATTTAGGCTATTAGTAATTCGGGAGTTCACAAGCTTATTTTGAAATTACTTATTGCAACGACAGTTTACTCCAGTTATTGCAACAGGTTACTCCAGTTGGGTTGAGCGCAATTTCAAGCGTCACTTCAACCCAAGACTACCATTCGAGATTCTCTCTTCTATTATTCAGTCAAATGCAGATTAGTTTCTTTTGTTAAATTTCAAAAAGCTAAGTTTGTTGATAATTCTCTTTTTATTTGGGATGTATAGTCTGCTCTTGATTTCTAGTTGGCATCTCATATGAGTTGCATATGAGGCTCTCACTATTTTGATATGGTATATGCCCTTTGCTATTGCAAATATTTTCTTTTTAATAGTCTTGAATTTAGCACAAAAAAAAAGACTTTTTCTGCTTCTTCTCAATCATTTTTTCCTTATAAACAACCAAACTTGCTTGACTCACTAAACAATTATACTGAAAGACCAACCGTATTTAGAAAGAACATGTCAATACACTAAAAGTTGCACTAAACAACTTGCTCAATGAACAGACTGAATCTCACACACAGATAAATAGATTCGAATCAAATTAATCAAAGAAAAATGGTGGCAGCTTCACAAAACATGGAAAAACAAAAAGAGGGGGGGTCCACCACCACATTGCTATCAGTGCAACAAATTGCTATGGATCTCCTCAATTGAGCTTTAAAAATCAGGAGCTAGGACAGATAGAGGAGTTGACGGACAGAAAAAATGGAAAATAGAAAACCCAAAAATATCAGATTTTGAAAGTAAAAGTTAAAAACTCAACTCAGATTCTAACTACATTATTAAAAGAAAATCATGGTGGGGGTCTCCTTACCATGCCATTGAACCTTGAAACCATCTCTTTCATCAAAACTGAACTAGAGAACCTGAGCAGATGTTCCTTTCTTTAACCATTTGTGTGAATATTGCAGTAGATCAATAACACTAGAGGGGGATGGGCAAAATTTAGTATAAGGACTTGATTTAGTAAATAAGTTGGATTGGGATCAGAGGATCACCTTCAGAACGTTGGCTATCGACACGTGTCATGGCTCACCTCACATCTTTTGGTTTGCCTAGTCACATATTTTTTCTGAAGTTCTAATGGGAGCTGCAAGAAGAGAAAGGGAAAAAAAGAAGAGGATATTTTCTTTCCCGGAGATTGGAATTATATTTTCACATTGTTTTATGTATAAATATCAAAAATGACAATTACAATAAAATAAAATTTACAAAAGGACACATTCAGACATACTTAATTTGACAAGTTTTTCCCATTCTTGATTTTTATCAAAAAAAAGTTACAGTTATGACATTATTAGAAATAATTTGTCTATTAGATAATATCTCAGTTTTTATTTATCTCATTTTTATGATTTTCATATGAATCCTTTCTCAAATGAAATAAAGCCTTTATTGTTTATTTGAAACAAATATTAAAAAAAAAAACCCACCAAATTTAACATCAAGTTTGTAACTAGAAGTTAACCATAAAAAATTATTGACTTATCGAATTATCAAATCGAAGTCATTATCATGTAGATGCTAGAAAAGTCATAGTCATAAGGTAATAAGTGATTTCTAGCTCATTTATATTTTTACAAGTCATTTTGATAGGTATACAAAGATTTCTCACATAAATAATAAGTAGCTTGTAAACTATTTTTTTAATTTAAAAAAGCTTATAAATATAATAACTCTTTTATATTAATTGTTAGATTTGATAACATATAATCTGATTATGCTAAACAAATTTCTTGTAATACTGATATTATTTGCCAATGATAAATTATAAAAATAAAATATACATATTATCAAAAGCCTGAGGAGGGAAACTTTATAATGTTTAAACAATAACATCCTAGCATATCCAGAAAGAACATCTACTGGAAACGAGACTCAGGATTATCTATAGTAATTAGTAAAGTTTTGTGGTATGGAAGTTCCAACCACCACCACCATCCCCGGGGCAACTTCTGTTGCTCAATTTCAGCCCCACCCAACCCAAGTCAAAGTTAATTGCTCCTTCCTTCTCCATTGCTTAGAATCCACCCTCTAACAGATAATGAGCAGGTTCTGATCTCGCAGCATAGCCATATTTGGATGTGCTGTACTTTCGGTGCACACCTGTGAGCTTCCCAGTGGCTGCATTCTGATGAAAAGTAACCATCATCTTCGAGCATTCCCTGTAAACAGTCAAATAAACAAAACTAGTTAGTCAACTAATCTCATCAACCGTCACTTGTATTTAGTTGGTTCTCAAGGCTGAAACCACTTACAGCAGTTCATATTCATGGTAATTGGTATGCTTCTCACTTGTCTTGCTCCACTGCTTTGCCCTGCCAAGAGTACACTGAGCAGTAAAAACAGCAGCAGCTGCTAGCAGAGAGGGTGGAAACTTGAGCATCTCGTACTCCACCAGGCAAAGCTCGGTTATAAAGAAGGCCAGAAGCTCCAGCTGGTCCATCAAACCATGTTCATGAGGATTTCCTAATTGCCTTGCTGTGCTATGCTAGGTATAAAATCTACAAATCTACAAGCATTGAATTACCATACAAACCTTGTTGTCACATTGAGCAGCTTTGAGAAACCTCCTCAAAAACACATATGGAGTGGGAACTGATAGGTTAAACTGCAGTGTGTTGACCATTAATTTTTCCTGTAGGCGACGGGAATTCAGATATTATAGGCCAATTATACTTGGATTATAACAGAAAAACTATAGCACTAACAGAACATTTATTGTAAAACTTACCATATCAAGCACCTCATTTCTGGTATAAGCCTTGTCAGATATCAAGATGAAATCATCCACAACAGGAACAGATACTTCTTCATATTTGCAAGCGAGAAGCATGGATGTGACCCCAACAAGCTGAAGTTTCTTTCTCACTATAGGGTGCACAGAAATGAATCTATCTATCAGATTGACTGTCAGATACAAGGTCTCTTCCATCAATTCGAACTTGTAATGAACCTGTTCAATTCTTTAAAGAGTTAATGATGCTGCATATTACATTTTGTAACACCATTATAGATTTTATACTGACCTCAATCAGCCAGTCAATGAGAATCCCTCTCATCCTTTCATTGATATCAGATTGACGAATCATGTAGTTTGGTGGGACACAGCTAGAACTCTGCATTAAAGGGTTTAAAAAATAATAACTAAAAAGATCAACAACAGTGAGGACATCATTGGCTAGAACCCAGTACGAAAGTTACATCCTACTAAAAACTTCCACTCAAACAATCAGTGAATTTGGCCAAAAGTTAGAAAATTTTCAGATATGTAATATCATACACAGAATCAAGTGACAATAACTATCTAAATGGGCAGTGTCTTGTCCTGCTTATGCCCAAAATTCTCAGGCGTTCCGAGAGAGAGACCCTATTGGTAAAAGACATGGCTCATAATACTTTATTCTTCAACATATTGACTCAGTAAAATTTCTAATTTTTTAAGGCAATTAGTGATACAATGTTGAAAAGATAATATTTTACATTGAGACAACAAATCTTGAAATTTAGTAAATTCTTCATAAATCTATTAGGCTCCAAAAATATCAGGCGAAGTAAAGTTCAGTCACCTCTATTCTCTTGTAGTGAGCATAAAGATCATCAATGTACTCAACTACAGCAAGTAGGTTTGTCTTATCACCACTATCTATGTCCAAAATTGGCTCCTCATCTACATCTTCCATCTCAACCTCATCATCCTACATAAAATCATCATATTATTTCTTAAGCTCATTGCCAATAAAATTCTATATCAGAAATGCTAAAAATAAATAAAAATTGAGAAAGATCAGCATACCATCCGGTCTATTTCCTCCATCATTGCCTCTGTGTGTTGCACAAACATCGGCACAGGGAAGTCATCATTGGTCGTGTAATCATCCACATCAATTATGGGACAGTCTTTTACTCCACTTACTTTTGGGAATGATGGGGCTGGTTGCTTTGTTTCCTATTTAATATAATTGCTGATATTTAACCTTGTAAAAAAATAGTTCGATATTTTAGGTAAATAAAGAAGTTCAATGGTTACAAGGAAGCTATACCTGCACCATTGGTTGCTGCTGCTTGCTAGACATTTGTGCAGCCAGCTTCCTAAAAAAAGTACAGAGAAAAAGAAAGAAAACATATATACAACATTAATGCCAACAGGGATAATCCAAATTCATACATATTTGAAAACAAACACTTTACAACCAACAATAAGAAGCATCAGCTACAGACCTAGTCATTGGTCGATGAACCGGAATCGGCTGGTTCTTATATGGAATTACCTGTTTCCTGAATAGCAATAACAATAAAAATGACCCCAAAAGATCAGAAAGGGTACCTCCAAAATAAAAGATATTATAGGAAAATTATAAAAGAAAAGGGTCTCAGAAATTACTCTGACAAGCCACCTCTCTTGCTAACTGCGTATGGGTATGGTGCAGCTTCGACTATATTCCGGTTAATAGAACTCAGTGCCCTCCTATTTTGCCCAATTCCCGCTGTGAATTTCCCACTTCCGGCCCTTAGACCCCCTATTGGTGTTTACAAGCAAAACCCATTATAGATTAGATTAGGGTTTAGCGGTCACATTCATATACATACACAAACAACCAAATACAATGTCTACGCTGATACTTTCTAATAGAGAACAAGCAAATTCATTCTACCTTGAGCATTTGCGGGCCTGATCGCACCGAGACAGTTTTCATCTGATCCAGCCATTTTCACTATCTGCAATTAACAGCTAAAGAGAATGGGAAGGAAGTTCATTTACAAACTGATCAAAGAAATCAAAACCCATAGACAAGAACATTAATCCATTAATTTAAAAATCGAAAGCGTTCATATAATGCAATGAAATCGACGGATCAAGATTTAAGAGAGACGAACAACACCCAATATATTTTTTTTAACATAAACAAAACCCAGATCATAAAATTGAAAAAAATGAGCAATAAAAAATCAAGATTACCTCAAATCTCGGTGTCAATTTCAACGAAACGAGTCAAAGTTGCAGATAAGAAAATACCCTTTTTGTAATCCGCAAAAGAGAGACTAAACAGAAAACTCCATCAATCGAGTGATTAATTTGAAATTTGTCTCTCTATCTATCTGAACACGCTCTCTCACTTGGGTCTTTAGGTTTTGTGTCAATTCCAAGAAAAAAAATGAGAAAAAAAAAATTGTATATGAACTGGATAAACGAAATTGAGTCGTAAACAGCGGATATATGTCCGCACTTGCCCTCTTCACTTTTAAAACCAACGGCTAGTAAATTGTAGCCGCTCGATCCTAAGATCAAAAGCCAAAAGTCGCGTGCCTTCTTAACGGTTGTCTTACCACGTGCTTTCAAATTTTTATTTTGTATTTTCACATTATTTTCTCAATCTTCTTAAAGTTGAGGTAACGCTCTCAGTAATATCTTTTTTTAAGGGGATACTATTTTGGCATGATAATTTTTTTTCACGTGAAACTCATTTTCTTCTCACGTAATAAAAGATTATATAAAAATATCAAAAATATATATAGAAAAATTATTTTCCTACTTTAAATTTCTCAGTTCTGACTCATAAACTTAATAATAATATCCGTATATACTTAAAAATTTCAATTCAATATAAAAAAACAATGAAATGTGTTTAATAGTTAACAATAAGCAAATTACGTAACAATAAGTAAATTACTCATTTTTCACATTTACACTGTTTCGTAAGGAAGTATCAATCTTTTTAGTTCTAGTAGTTGCATCTAGCTATTGGAGAAATTTGGTTTAGATTTTGAATAATTACAAAGTAGCATTTCTATCTCCAGTCGATTTTTATATTTTTCAATGTAGGGAGTATTTATTTATTTATTTTTAAAAATAAAATCTTACAATAAACTTTTTATCAAATTTGATATCATTATGTCGAAATATTGATATGAACTTTTTATCAAATTTGAAACTTTTTGTGTCGGAGTTACTATTCACGTATACGTTACTATTCACGTATACGGCACTATTCACGAATACGACACTATTCACCGAAAAATAAAATTTTCTCTTTTTGTCCAAGATGTCTATTATGGTTACTATCTTTGAATGTATTCATGTTTTGATCTTTATTTTTGAATTCTGCTTCACAATTGATTATTATGAAGTATTATTGATCTTGGATAAACTGTTATACGAATCCCTACTATTTATCATTCTGTCTCACTGGATTCATTTTCTTTAAGATATTTTTCATCAGCCTCAGTCCTAAATGATGATATTACTGAATATCTTTGGCCTGTAGTGCAAAGATGAACAGGTGTTGAGATAAACATGACCGACTGGTGTTACAAGTGAATATCTTTGGCCTGTAGTGCAAAGATGAATATTTGATTCAATATGTATATTGATTGATGTTACAGGGATAAAATATTGATGATGGACTTTTAAATCTTAGAAAATAGTAGAATTCTTTCTCTACTTGACTCTTCTAATGGTTTGTTGTTTCCGCTGCAATTATTGATCTAAAACTTGTTGTCGATTATATTCTATCAGATTTTTCCCTGTTGAATACTAATGATAATTTGTTGTATATTATCTTAGTTATAATATTCTTTACTGGGCTAGTTGAGCTCGCCCTTTTCTTTTTTGTTCTATTTTTCTTGTGACGCCCCCAAAATAGGTCCAATCCATCCAACCCATTCTGAGTCGCCAAATACATGGTACAGAAAATAACTACAACTTTATTATTACAATTGTCGTGCAAAATACGACAACACATATACTGTGAGTTTAAATACAAATATTGTCATCTAGACAGTATTCATACTCAATTAAGTCCTCATTATACTTATTGATACACTATTTTATAAAATAGTGAGTACTACTAAAACAACTGTCTTGAATCATCATTCCACACCCCGACTAGTACTCGCTACATTCTCGCCTCCTGAGAAGAAAAATGGAACAACAAGAAAAAGGGTGAGCTCAACTAGCCCAGTAAAGAATATTATGACTAAGATAATATACAACAAATTATCCTTAGTCTTCAACAGAGAAAAATCTAATAGAATACAATAGACAACAACTTTTAAATCAATATTCGCAGCGAAAAATAATAATTCATAGAAGAGTTACGTAGAGAATGAAATCTACGATTATCTATGAATTTAAAAGTTCATCATCAACATTTTATCCCTGTAACATCAATCAATAAATATCTTGAATCAAATAGTCATCTTTGTACTACAGGCCAAAGATATTCACCAGTTGGTCATCTTCATCTCAACACCTGTTCATCTTTGCACTACGGGCCAAAGATATTCATCAGAAATCATTCATCTTTGCACTACAGGCCAAAGATATTCAGTAACATCATCATTTAGGACTGAGGATGATGAAAAATATTTTAAAGAAAACGAATCCAGTGAAACAAAAGAATAAATATTAATGATTCGTATTTCAGCTATTCCATGTCCAAAAATACCTCATAAATAATCATAGTGGAGTAAAATTCAAGAATGATCAAAATATGAATACAATCAAAGCTAGTATCCAGAATAGATATTTTGGACGAAAAGAAGAAAATTTTATTTTTCGGTGAATAGTAACTTATGAATAGTAACTCGTGAATAGTAACTCATGAATAGTAACCCCGACATGAAAAAGTTCTAAATTTGATAAAAAGTTCCAACCAATATTTCGGCATAATGATATTGAAGAAATAATATCATTTACGAAGAAAATAACATCCCTTACCTCAGCAAAAATAGTACTTTTAGTTGAAATACCGGATATAGGTTATGACTTGAACTTGCACCGTATAGCAATACTCAAAGTATTAGAATACTCACAAGAATACGCTCACTAATATAGAGAGAGAAAGAGAGAGAAACTTGTGTTTCTGGTGTGATTTTCAATTCTAACCTAAGCACCCTATTTATAGGAAAATGCTTAGAACACCAAAGCAGAAAATTTAATATAATATTAATATATTTATCAAATTTTCCTTAGCCCACCTCTAGACATCTGATCTCAACCCATTTATATCGCATGTTAGCCCACTTAAATGCCAAAAAATATTTTTCTTCAAAATAATAAATAAAACTTCCAAAAATCAATTATTTCAGAACTTTAGAACTTCAATAATTCATAATAAATAGCCCTTTTATCATAAAATTCAAATCTCTCGAGTTTTTATAGGAATTTCAATTCTCTACAACTTTGCAGAAGAAAGTTTTTCCAAATTCCAAACAGAAATTGACCGAAATCCATAAACGGACGATTTTACAGTCAATAATAAATTTTCGGTCAAGAATTGTGTCCACCAACACACAAAACATGTGTTAATCATTTAATGCCACAAAAATACTCTTCCTCCTCATATACTCATATATCCCACATTCATTATAAAAATATCACCATCAATATATTATTAAAATAATATATTTAAATGAATTATTTTATCAGAAAAAGATAAAATATTAATTTTCAACAATTGTCACATTAAAAATTTTCTCCATTTATATCCACATAAAATTACTATTTTCCTCATCATATAAATCAATAATTAATTATACACAAATAATATTACAGAACCACAGTACTGGCAACCAGACCGTTCCCAGGAAAGAGGGGGCTTTCCAATAAGGATCTCTCCTTACTGGCGCGCAATTAGATGACCAAACCTCTCCTTAGACAGAACTTTCTAGACATTGCCAATAATGTTATCTAATAATATTATTCAGATAATATGAATTATTGTTCCGATAATAGAAAATACTGTGTAGTGACAATTATTAAAACAACATTAATATAAAATATCAACGCAGCAATTATTGAATAAAATACAATATTAAACAGTAATTACTGTAACAATTATTGAGTAGTGCCTTCTTACGTAAGAATCAATAATTGGTGCAATACAGTGTGCTACTGTGCAACAACGCGTATTACTGTGTTTTAACCACCGTGTATTCCAACAGTATTAACGGTAACAACTACGCCGTTATTTATAAACAACTTGTTTTTGTCATTTTCTTCATCCAATCGCTTTTCGTTATAGGGCCCACAAAAGACTGCGCCGTCGTACGAATATTCTCCGACAGTAATAATATTCCACGACCAAGCGAATATTCCCCGACAACAATGAATATTTTATAACCACTTGCTTATTTAAAATATTTGCGCATTTTACCCATAACTAACCACATTAATCAAATCAACCCTTACTATTTCAAAATAATAAATAGAGGAAATTAAATTTTATTTATTAATAATTTGGGGTCTTACAACCTCCCCTCCTTATGAAATTTCGTCCTCGAAATTGACGTACGTACCTGGTGTTTCGAAAAGATGAGGATACCTCGCTTTCATTTTCGTTTTCAACCCCCAGGTCATTTTCTCAATAGCATGGTTTCTCCACAAAACTTTAACTTGTGGTATGACCTTCGTGCGTAGGACATGCTCTTTCCGATCCAAGATCTTAACAGGTACCTCCTCGTACGTTAAATCTTCAGCTATCTCGTCCGGTTCTAACTCAATAACGTGGTTCGAGTCTTTAACATATTTACGAAGCATAGATATGTGAAAAACATTATGAACACGAGACATGCTTGGAGGTAATGCGAGTCTATATGCCACATTTCCTATTCGCTCAAGAATCTCAAATGGACCAACAAATCTTGGATTGAGCTTTCCTCTCTTCCCAAATCTTGTAACTCCCTTCCATGGTGCAACACGTAATAATACATGATCCCCAATATTAAATTCCACGTCCTTCCGATGAAGATCTGCATAACTCTTTTGTCGATCCTGTACCGTTTGTATATTTTGTCGAATCGTTTGGATCTTCTCTGTAGTAATGCATACCAACTCTGGTCCCAATAATGTTGCTTCACCCACCTCGTCCCAGCATACTGGAGAGCGACACTTTCGTCCATACAATGCTTCAAAGGGAGCCATACCTATACTTGCCTGATAACTGTTATTGTAGGAGAATTCTACCAATGGTAGGTACTTATCCCAACTCCCTTTAAAATCTAGGACACAAAGTCTTAATAGATCTTCAAGAGTTTGAATAGTCCTCTCTAATTGCCCGTCCGTTTGAGGATGGTAAGCCGAACTAAATCGTAAATCCGTGCCCATAGCTTTTTGCAAGCTAACCCAAAATCTTGAAGTGAATCTTGGGTCACGATCCGAAACTATGGATACTGGCATGCCATGCAACCTTACAATCTCATTCACGTACATACTAGCAAGACGTTCAATGGAATAAGTCTCCCGTATCGGAAAGAAATGAGCAGACTTGGTTAGTCTATCAACTATAACCCAAATAGCATTTATACCTTGAGAAACCTTGGGAAGACCTGTAACGAAATCCATGGTAATGTGTTCCCACTTCCATTTCGGGATCTCAAGTGGTTGCAATGGACCCTTTGGCACTTGATGCTCCGCCTTTACACGTTGACAAGTTAAACACCTCGAGATAAACTTTGCAATCTCTCTCTTCATATTGTTCCACCAAAATGTATGTCGAAGATCACGATACATTTTAGTACTTCCAGGATGGATTACAAATGGTGTATTGTGTGCCTCCATCATGATCTTGTACTTCAAATCAGAATCGTTAGGAACACAAAGTCTGGAGTGGACTCGAAGTATTCCTTCTTCATCGATTCTTGCTTCCGGAATAGCACCTTCTTGCACTTTCTTCTTCATACGCATCAGCTCCCGGTCTGTGGCTTAAGCAACTTTAACTTTATCGATTAAAGTTGATTCTACGCGTATGCTTGACATCATCGCACTCGTTCCTGTATATGATCTTCTACTCAATGCGTCAGCTACCGCGTTTGCTTTTTCAGGATGGTATTGGATGGTATGATCGAAATCTTTCAACAGCTCGAGCCAACGTCGGTGTCGCATGTTGAATTCTTGGAAGCTCTTCTCGCATTCCTCGGTCCATTCGAAGTTTGTATCTTTTCTAGTCAGCTGAGTTAATGGAGTAGCGATTTAAGAAAATTCTTTTACAAATCTCCGATAATAACCAGCTAAGCCTAGAAAGCAATGTATTTCGATTACTGACTTAGGTTGCTCTCAACTGTGACTCATATCCCAATCTTGGATAGCACGTCACAATGACACCTATCAGTTTACTATCGCACGAATATGGCGTCCCCTACGGAGAGTCTGGATTCAGTGCATTCCACATAGGAAGTCACCAGATAAAGGCTCGGTTATCAACTTCTATAGTTGGGTTTTTAACTCCTGAAGTCCAATAGGAGCCATTCGATATGAGATTTTAGAAATGAGTTTTGTACCAGATTCAAAGATGATACAAAATTCAATATCATGCGTAAGCCAAGAAATTCTTCAGGAAATACGTCAAAAATTTTACTAACAACAGAAATATCATTCAAATCTGACGTATTTTTGTTCAAGTTCATAACATAGCTAAGAAAGCTTGACATCCGTTTTTTAATAAACGAATGACTTTACGGCTTGATATGAAAGAGTTTGACTTCAATGGTTTGGTTGCTTGAATTTGAATAACAGGTTGCTTGGGAATATGAAAACTAACAACCTTACGAAAGTAATCAATTTTGGCATGATGAGTAGTTAACCAATCAATTCCTAAAATCACATCAAAAGAAAATATCTTTAAAGAGATAAGGTCAACAGGTAATGTGATGGTGCCAACTTGGATCAAACAAGATTTATAAACAGTGGATGTGATGAAAGTTTTCCCTAACGGAGTCTCCACAGATAAATCAAAGTCTAATTTCTCCGGAGTCAAGTTTAAACGTTGAGCACAAGCAGGAGAGATAAATGAATGGGTAGAACCGGTATCTAATAAGGTATAGACTTCGCAAAAATTTATAATTAACTAACCCGTGCTAACTTCGTTCGGGTTCCTCGTATTCTGACCAGTCACGAAAAACGCTCTTCCAGGAACCGTTGACTTTGACTTTTCTGGGACAACTTTTTGAGTCACCACCCCCGTTGGACTTGGTTTCGCTACAGTGCAATCTCGAGCGATATGTCCTTCCTTTCCACAGCTATAACATACCTTAAACTGTTGTGGGCAGTTTGGGCTGATATGTCCCTCTTTTCCACATTTATAGCATATGACTGGTGGTCGTTCTTCTCCCTTGGAACCAGTTGCTGCTGGTGCTGACGTCTTCGTATTGTCATTATTGAATCTCCTCTTTTTAAAATCTCCTCCCGACTCCCTTCTTCTATTTTCATAGCCACGATTACCACCAGAGTGGTTGCCGTTCTTGTCTGTATTTTTCTTTCTCCGCTGGTTATCATTGTTCTGATGACTGTTGTCACCGATATGATCCTGGTTGTGATCCCTCGGTTGACCGTACTCGTTATCTCGCTCTAATAATTGAGCCCTGTTGACAACATCTGAATAGAGAGAAAATTTATGAGAAATGAGATATTGACGTATGCCGGGTTTCAAACCTCTCAGAAACATCCGTGTCATATGTTCCTCATTCTCCACCAAATGAGGTGCAAACCTGGACAACTCTGCAAACTTCGCCTCGTACTGGGACACCGTCATGTTATTCTGCTCCAGTCTAATAAACTCTACCTCCTTCATATGACGAATACTTTTAGGAAAGTACTTGTCATTGAATAGTTTCTGAAATGTCTCCCAAGACATGCTGAGTGCGGCTGGATGGGTACGCTTCACAGACTCCCACCAGTAGTCTGCCTCCCCACGGAACATAAAGGTGGCGAATGGAACCTTCTGTTCCTCCGTGCATCCCAAGACATCAAATATCTTGGTAATTTGCTTGACCCACGTTTTTGCCATGATCGGATCCGGCTTTCCCTTAAATTCTGGTGGTCCCAACTCTTTGAACTGCTTGGCTGTGACCAGCTGTGCGTTGCCATTATTTCTTCCTATATTTTGAACAGGAATCTCCTTCGTGTGGTTTTGCATGAATCGCAAAAACCTTCTAAACATCTCATCGTTCATCGTCTGCTCATTGGTGTTGTTCACAGGAGGAACATTGCCAGCCTGTTGCATGTTCTCCTCGTTGGTGAGTACATGTGTCTCCACGCTTTCATTTACTCCACTGTTAACATTCTCAATCGACATTCTCAAATACTGCCATAAAACAAGGGTTAATTTAACAAATTAACAAATCACATAATATCCCTATATTATGACCGACCAACAAATAAGCTTAGGTAGGACACACTAGCGAAGGATTTACTCGTCTCTCCCCTCCTAGTTCTATTCCTCGATCTCCGCCAGAGATCATATCCCTAAGCTCTGATACCAATTGTGACGCCCCCAAAATAGGTCCAATCCATCCAACCCATTCTGAGTCGCCAAATACATGGTACAGAAAATAACTACAACTTTATTATTATAATTATCGTGTAAAATACGACAACACATATACTGTGAGTTTAAATACAAATATTGTCATCTAGACAGTATTCATACTCAATTAAGTCCTCATTATACTTATTGATACACTATTTTACAAAATAGTGAGTACTACTAAAACAACTGTCTTGAACCATCATTCCACACCCCGACTAGTACTCGCTACATTCTCGCCTCCTGAGAAGAAAAATGGAACAACAAGAAAAAGGGTGAGCTCAACTAGCCCAGTAAAGAATATTATGACTAAGATAATATACAACAAATTATCCTTAGTCTTCAACAGGGAAAAATCTAATAGAATACAATAGACAACAACTTTTAAATCAATATTCGCAGCGGAAAATAATAATTCATAGAAGAGTTACGTAGAGAATGAAATCTACGATTATCTATGAATTTAAAAGTCCATCATCAACATTTTATCCCTGTAACATCAATCAATAAATATCTTGAATCAAATAGTCATCTTTGCACTACAGGCCAAAGATATTCATCAGTTGGTCATCTTCATCTCAACACATGTTCATCTTTGCACTACGGGCCAAAGATATTCATCAGAAATCATTTATCTTTGCACTACAGGCCAAAGATATTCAGTAACATCATTATTTAGGACTGAGGATGATGAAAAATATTTTAAAGAAAACGAATCCAGTGAAACAAAAGAATAAATATTAAGGATTCGTATTTCAGCTATTCCATGTCCAAAAATACCTCATAAATAATCATAGTGGAGTAAAATTCAAGAATGATCAAAATATGGATACAATCAAAGCTAGTATCCAGAATAGATATTTTGGACGAAAAGAAGAAAATTTTATTTTTCGGTGAATAGTAACTCGTGAATAGTAACTCATGAATAGTAACTCGTGAATAGTAACTCATGAATAGTAACCCCGACATGAAAAAGTTCTAAATTTGATAAAAAGTTCCAACCAATATTTCGGCATAATGATATTGAAAAAATAATATCATTTACGAAGAAAATAACATCCCTTACCTCAGCAAAAATAGTACTTCTAGTTGAAATACCGGATATAGGTTATGACTTGAACTTGCACCGTATAGCAATACTCAAAGTATTAGAATACTCACAAAAATACGCTCACTAATATAGAGAGAGAAAGAGAGAGAAACTTGTGTTTCTGGTGTGATTTTCAATTCTAACCTAAGCACCCTATTTATAGAAAAATGCTTAGAACACCAAAACAGAAAATTTAATATAATATTAATATATTTATCAAATTTTCCTTAGCCCACCTCTAGACATCTGATCTCAGCCCATTTATATCACATGTTAGCCCACTTAAATGCCAAAAAAAGTTTTTCTTCAAAATAATAAATAAAATTTCCAAAAATCAATTATTTCGGAACTTCAGAACTTCAATAATTCATAATAAATAGCCATTTTATCATAAAATTCAAATCTCGCGAGTTTTTATAGGAATTTCAATTCTCTACAACTTTGCAGAAGAAAGTTTTTCTAAATTCCAAACAGAAATTGACCGAAATCCATAAACGGGCGATTTTACAGTCAATAATAAATTTTCGGTCAAGAATTGTGTCCACCAACACACAAAACATGTGTTAATCATTTAATGTGTGACGCCCCCAAAATAGGTATACAACACCCATTCTGAGTCGTCAATAACATGGTACAGAAACAACTACAACTTTATTAATACAACATAAAAACTTTGAGTGTAAATATAAATATTGTCATCTAGACAATATCCACACTCAAATAAGTCCTCATTACAATTATTGGTACAATACTTTACAAAAAAAATGGTGATGACTACTAAAACAACTTCCTAGAACCTTCATTCCATACCCCGACTAGTACTTGCCACATTCTCGCCTCCTGAGAAAAAAATAGAACAACAAGGAAAAGGGTGAGCTCAACTAGCCCAGTAAAGAATATTATGACTAAGATAATATACAACAAATTATCGTTAGTCTTCAACAGGGAAAAATTTAATAGAATACAATAGACAACAAGTTTTAATTCAATATTCGCAGCGGAAAATAATAATTCATAGAGAAGTTACGTAGAGAATGAAATCTATGATTATCTATTAATTTAAAAGCCCGTCATCAACATTTTATCCCTGTAACATCAATCAATAAATATCTTGAATCAAATAGTCATCTTTGCACTACAGGCCAAAGATATCCATCAGTTGGTCATGTTCACCTCAACACCTGTTCATCTTTGCACTACGGGCCAAAGATATTCATCAAAAATCATTCATCTTTGCACTACAGGCCAAAGATATTCATTTATATCATCATTTAGTACTGAGGATGATGAAAAATATTTTTAAGGAAACGAATCCAGTGAAACAAAATAATAAATATTAAGGATTCGTATTTCAGCTATTCCATGTCCAAAAATACCTCATAAATAATCATAGTGAAGTAAAATTCAAGAATGATCAAAATATGGATACAATCAAAGCTTGTATCCAAAATAGATATTTGGACAAAAAGAAGAAAATTTCATTTTTTGGTGAATAGTAACTCGTGAATAGTAACTTATGAATATTAACTCGTGAATAGTAACTCGTGAATAGTAACCCCGACATGTAAAGTTCCAAATTTGATAAAAAGTTCAGATCAATACTTCGACATAATG
This sequence comes from Panax notoginseng, assembly GCA_016801055.1. Taxonomy (NCBI): domain Eukaryota; kingdom Viridiplantae; phylum Streptophyta; class Magnoliopsida; order Apiales; family Araliaceae; genus Panax; species Panax notoginseng. The sequence continues at coordinate 189,835,310 of CM029012.1, forward strand.
ATATTGAAGAAAATAATATCATTTAAGAAGAAATAACATCCCTTACCTCGGAAAGACGGTACTTCTGACTGGAATACTAGATATAGTGCTGAAGGAAACTTACACCGTATAGCAACACTCAAAGTATCAAATACTCACAAGAATACGCTCGATATAGAGAGAGAAATAGAGAGAAACTTTTGTTCATGGTGTGATTTCAATTCTAACCTAAGCACCCTATTTATAGGAAAATGCCTAGAACACCAAAGCAGAAAATTTAATATAATAATAATATATTTATCAAATTTTCCTTAGCCCACCTCTAGACATCTGATCTCAGCCCATTTATATCACATGTTAGCCCACTTAAATGCCAAAAAACGTTTTTCTTCAAAATAATAAATAAAACTTCCAAAAATCAATTATTTCAGAACTTCAGAACTTCAATAATTCATAATAAATAGCCCTTTTATCAGAAAATTCGAATCTCGCGAGTTTTTATAGGAAATTCAATTTTCTACAACTTTTCAGAAGAAAGTTTTTCCAAATTCCAAATAGAAATTGACCGAAATCCACAAACGGACGATTTTACAGTCAATAATAAATTTTCGGTCAAGAATTGTGTCCACCAACACACAAAACATGTGTTAATCATTTAATGCCACAAAAATACTCTTCCTCCTCATATACTCATATATCCCACATTCATTGTAAAAATATCACCATCAATATATTATTAAAATAATATATTTAAATGAATTATTTTATCAAAAAAAGATAAAATATTAATTTTTAACAATTGTCACATTAAAAATTTTCTCCATCTATATCCACATAAAATCAATATTTTTCTCATCATATAAATTAATAATTAATTATACATAAATAATATTACAGAATCACAGTACTGGCAACCAGGCCGTTCCCAGGAAAGAGGGGGCTTTCCAATAAGGATCTCTCCTTACTGGCGCGCAATTAGATGACCAAACATCTCCTTAGACAGAACTTTCTAGACATTGCCAATAATGTTATCTAATAATATTATTCAGATAATATGAATTATTGCTCCGATAATGTAAAATAATGCGTAGTGACAATTATTGAAACAACAGTAACATAAAATATCAACGCAACAATTATTGAATCAATAAAATATAATATTGAACAGTAATTACTGTAACAATTATTGAGTAGTGCCTTCTTACGTAAGAATCAATAATTGGTGCAATACCGTGTGCTACGCGTATTACCGTGTTTTAACCACCGGGTATTCCAACAGTATTAACGGTAACAACTACGCCGTTATTTATAAACAACTTATTTTTGTCGTTTTCTTCATCCAATCGTTTTCTGTTATGGGGCCCACACAAGGCTGCGCCGTCGTACGAATATTCCCCGACAACAAGAATATTCCACGACCAAACAAATATTCTCCGACAACAATGAAATTTTATAACCACTTGCTTATTTAAAATATTTGCGCATTTTACCCATAACTAACAACATTAATCAAATCAACCCTTACTATTTCAGAATAATAAATAGAGGAAATTAAATTTCATTTATTAATAATTTGGGGTCTTACAACCTCCCCTCCTTATGAAATTTCGTCCTCGAAATTGACATACGTACCTGGTGTTTCGAAAAGATGAGGATACCTCGCTTTCATTTCCGTTTCCAACTCCCAGGTCATTTCCTCAATAGAATGGTTTCTCCACAAAACTTTAACTTGTGGTATGACCTTCGTGCGTAGGACATGCTCCTTCTTATCCATGATCTTGACAGGTACCTCCTCGTACGTTAAGTCTTCAGCTATCTCGTCCGGTTCTAACTCAATAACATGGTTCGGGTCTTTCACATATTTACGAAGCACATATATATGAAAAACATTATGAACACGAGACATACTTGGAGGTAACGCAAGTCTATAGGCCACATTTCCTACCCGGTCAAGAATCTGAAATGGACCAATAAATCGTGGATTGAGCTTTCCTCTCTTCTCAAATCTTGTAACTCCTTTCCATGGAGCTACACGTAATAATACATGATCCCCAATGTTAAATTCCACGTCCTTTCGATGAAGATCTACATAACTCTTTTGTCGATCCTGTGCCGTTTGTATACGTTGTCGAATCGTTTGGATCTTCTCTGTAGTCATTCGTACCAACTCTGGTCCCAACAACGTTGCTTCTCCCACCTCATCCCAACATACTGGAGAGCGACACTTTCATCCATACAATGCTTCAAAGGGAGCCACACCTATACTTGCCTGATAACTGTTGTTGTAGGAGAATTCCACCAATGGTAGGTACTTATCCCAACTTCCTTTGAAATCTAGGACACAAAGTCTTAATAGATCTTCAAGAGTTTGAATAGTCCTCTCTGATTGCCCGTCCGTTTGAGGATGGTATGCCGAACTGAACCGTAAATCCGTGCCCATAGCTTTTTGCAAGCTAACCCAAAATCTTGAAGTGAATCTTGGGTCACGATCCGAAACTATGGATACTGGCATGCCATGCAACCTTACAATCTCATTCACGTACATACTAGCAAGACGTTCAAGGGAATAAGTCTTCCGTATCGGCAAGAAATGAGCAGACTTGGTTAATCTATCAACTATAACCCAAATAGCATTTATGCCTTGAGAAACCGTGGGAAGACCCGTAACAAAATCCATGGTAATGTGTTCCCACTTCCATTTCGGAATCTCAAGTGGTTGCAATAGACCCTTTGGTACTTGATGCTCCGCCTTTACACGTTGACAAGTTAAACACCTCGAGATAAACTTTGCAATCTCTCTCTTCATATTGTTCCACCAAAATGTATGTCGAAGATCACGATACATTTTAGTACTTCCAGGATGGATTGCAAATGGTGTTTTGTGTGCCTCCATCATGATCTTGTACTTTAAATCAGAATCGTTAGGAACACAAAGTCTGGAGTAGACTCGAAGTATTCCTTCTTCATCGATTCTTGCTTCTGGAATAGCACCTTCTTGCACTTTCTTCTTCATCCGCATCAGCTCCGGGTCTGTAGCTTGAGCAACTTTAACTTTATCGATTAAAGTTGGTTCTACATGTATACTTGACATCATCGCACTCGTTCCTGCATATGATCTTCTACTCAACGCGTCAGCTACCACGTTTGCTTTTTCAGGATGGTATTGAATAGTGTGGTCGTAATCTTTTAATAGCTCGAGCCAACGTCGTTGCCGCATGTTGAGTTCTTTTTGAGTGAAGAAATATTTGAGGCTTTTATGGTCTGAATATATCTCCACTTTCTCCCCATATAGATAGTGCCTCCAGATCTTTAGCGCGAAAACGACTGCTGCCAACTCTAGATCATGAGTAGGATAATTCCTCTCATATTCTTTAAGTTGTCGCGAGGCATAGGCTATGACTTTCCCACGTTGCATGAGAACACATCCTAACCCTTTGCCTGAAGCATCGCTGTAGATAACAAATCCATCCGAACCAGATGGTATTGTCAGAACAGGTGCCGAAATGAGTCTCCTCTTAAGCTCTTGGAAACTCTTCTCGCATTCTTCGCTCCATACGAATTTGATATCCTTCCGAGTTTGCTGAGTTAACGGGGTAGCGATTCGAGAAAACCCTTCTACGAATCTCCGATAATAACCAGCTAAGCCCAGAAAGCTACGTACATCGGTCACCGTCTTCGGTTGCTCCCAGCTTTGTATTGCTTCAATCTTCGCCGGGTCCACAGATACTCCATGTTTCGACACCACGTGCCCTAGGAATGCTACTTCCTCAAGCCAGAACTCGCATTTCTTTAACTTAGCATATAACTTGTTTTCACGCAACCTTTGGAGTACCAGCTTCAAATGGTGCTCATGATCTTCTCGGCTTTTGGAATATATAAGGATGTCATCAATAAAGACAACAACGAACTGATCCAAATAATCCTTGAATACTCGGTTCATCATATCCATGAAAGCCGCAGGAGCATTAGTCAATCCAAAAGACATGACTAGGAATTCATAATGCCCGTACCGAGTTCTAAAGGCAGTCTTCGGAATATCCTCAGTTTTAACCTTCAACTGATGATATCCAGAACGAAGATCGATTTTTGAAAAGAATTGTACTCCTTGTAACTGGTCAAACAGGTCATCAATACGAGGTAGCGGATACCTATTCTTGATAGTGACATGGTTTAATTCCCGGTAATCGATACAAAGTCGCATACTCCCGTCTTTCTTCTTTACAAATAAAACAGGAGCACCCCAAGGAGATGTACTAGGACGAATAAAACCGATGTCCAACAACTCTTGTAGTTGGACTTTTAACTCCTGAAGTTCAATAGGAGCCATTCGATATGGGGTTTTAGAAATGGGCTTTGTACCAGGTTCAAGATCAATGAAGAATTCAACTTCACGTTCTGGGGTAGACCGGGAAGTTCTTCAGGAAATACGTCAGGAAAGTTACTAACAACAGGAATATTATTCAAATTTGACGTGTCTTTATTCAAATCCATAACATGGGCTAGGAAAGCTTGACATCCGTTTTTCAATAAACGAATGGCTTTATGACTTGATATGACAGTGATTGATTTTAATGGCTTTGTTGCTTGAATTCGAACAACAGGTTGATTAGGAATATGAAAACTAACCACCTTACGAAAACAATCAATTTTGGCATGATGAGTAGTTAACCAATCAATTCCTAAAATCACGTCAAATGCAAGTATCTTTAAAGAGATAAGGTCAACAGGTAAGGTGATGGTGCCAACTTGGATCAAACAAGATTTATAAACAGTGGATGTGATGAAAGTTTCCCCTAACGGAGTCTCCACAGATAAATCAAAGTCTAATTTCTCCGGAGTCAAGTTTAAACGTTGAGCACAAGCAGGAGAAATAAATGAATGGGTAGCACCGGTATCTAGTAAGGTATAAACTTCACATGAATTTATGATTAGCTTACCCGTGATCATCTCGTTTGGGTTCCTCGCATGTTGACCAGTCACGACAAACGCTCTTCCAGGAACCGTTGACTTTGACTTTTCTGGGGCAGCCTTTTGAGTCATCGTCCCCGCTGAACTTGATTTCGCTATCGTACAATCTCGAGCGATATGTCCTTCCTTTCCACAATTATAGCATACCTTGAACTGTTGTGGACAGTTTGGGCTGATATGTCCCTCTTTTCCACATTTATAGCATATGACCGGTGGTCGTTCTCCTTCCTTGGAACCAGTTACTGCCGGTGCTGACGTCCTCGTATTATCATTGTTGAATCTCCTCTTTTTAAAATCTCCTCCCGACTCGCTTCTTCTATTTTCATAACCACGATTACCACCAGAGTGGTTGCCATTCTTGTCTGTACTTTTCTTTCTCCGCTGGTTATCATTGTTCTGATGACTGTTGTCACCGATATGATCTTGGTTGTGGTCCCTCGGTTGACCATACTCGTTATCTCGCTCCAACAATTGAGCCCTGTTGACAACATCTGAATAGAGAGAAAATTTATGAGAAATGAGATATTGACTTATGCCGGGTTTCAAACCTCTCAGAAACATCCGTGTCATACGTTCCTCATTCTCTACCAAATGAGGTGCAAACCTGGACAACTCTGTAAACTTCGCCTCGTACTGGGACACCGTCATGTTATTCTGCTCCAGTCTAATAAACTCTACCTCCTTCATATGACGAATACTTTCAGGAAAGTACTTGTCATTGAATAGTTTCTGAAATGTCTCCCAAGACATGCTGAGTGCGGCTGGATGGGTACGCTTCACAAATTCCCACCAGTAGTCTGCCTCGCCACGGAACATAAAGGTGGCGAATGGAACCTTCTGTTCCTCCGTGCATCCCAAGACATCAAATATCTTGGTAATTTGCTTGACCCATGTCTCCGCCTTAATCGAATCTGGCTTTCCCCAGAATTCTGGTGGTCCCAACTCTTTGAACTGCTTAGCTGTGACCAGCTGTGCGTTGCCATTGTTTCTTCCTATATTTTGAACAGGAATCTCCTTCGTCTGGTTTTGCATGAATCGCAAAAAGGTTCTAAACATCTCATCGTTCACCGTCTGCTCAGTGGTGTTGTTCACAGGAGGAACATTGCCAGCCTGTTGCACGTTCTCCTCGTTGGTGAGTACAGGTGTCTCCACGATTTCATTTACTCCACTGTTAACATTCTCAGTCGACATTCTCAAATACTGCCATAAAACAAGGGTTAATTTAACAAATTAACAAATCACATAATATCCCTATATTATGACCAACCAACAAATAAGCTTAGGTAGGACACATAGCGAAGGATTTACTCGTCTCTCCCCTCCTAGTTCTATTCCCCGATCTCCGCCAGAGATCATATCCCTAAGCTCTGATACCAACTGTGACGCCCCCAAAATAGGTATACAACACCCATTCTGAGTCGTCAATAACATGGTACAGAAATAACTACAACTTTATTAATACAACATAAAAACTATGAGTGTAAATATAAATATTGTCATCTAGACAATATCCACACTCAAATAAGTCCTCGTTACAATTATTGGTACAATACTTTACAAAAAAATGGTGAGGACTACAAAAACAACTTCCTAGAACCTTCATTCCATACCCCGACTAGTACTTGCTACATTCTCGCCTCCTGAGAAAAAAATGGAACAACAAGGAAAAGGGTGAGCTCAACTAGCCCAGTAAAGAATATTATGACTAAGATAATATACAACAAATTATCGTTAGTCTTCAACAGGGAAAAATTTAATAGAATACAATAGACAACAAGTTTTAATTCAATATTCACAGCGGAAAATAATAATTCATAGAGAAGTTACGTAGAGAATGAAATCTACGATTATCTATGAATTTAAAAGTTCATCATCAACATTTTATCCCTGTAACATCAATAAATGAATATCTTGAATCAAATAGTCATCTTTGCACTACAGGCCAAAGATATCCATCAGTTGGTCATGTTCACCTCAACACCTGTTCATCTTTGCACTACGGGCCAAAGATATTCATCAGAAATCATTCATCTTTGCACTACAGGCCAAAGATATTCATTTATATCATCATTTAGGACTGAGGATGATGAAAAATATTTTTAAGGAAACGAATCCAGTGAAACAAAATAATAAATATTAAGGATTCGTATTTCAGCTATTCCATGTCCAAAAATACCTCATAAATAATCATAGTGAAGTAAAATTCAAGAATGATCAAAATATGGATACAATCAAAGCTTGTATCCAAAATAGATATTTGGACAAAAAGAAGAAAATTTTATTTTTTGGTGAATAGTAACTCGTGAATAGTAACTTATGAATAGTAACTCGTGAATAGTAACTCGTGAATAGTAACCCCGACATGTAAAGTTCCAAATTTGATAAAAAGTTCAGATCAATACTTCGGCATAATGATATTGAAGAAAATAATATCATTTAAGAAGAAATAACATCCCTTACCTCGGAAAGACGGTACTTCTAACTGGAATACTAGATATAGTGCTGAAGGAAACTTGCACCGTATAGCAACACTCAAAGTATCAAATACTCACAAGAATACGCTCGATATAGAGAGAGAAATAGAGAGAAACTTGTGTTTCTGGTGTGATTTCAATTCTAACCTAAGCACCCTATTTATAGGAAAATGCTTAGAACACCAAAGCAGAAAATTTAATATAATAATAATATATTTATCAAATTTTCCTTAGCCCACCTCTAGATATCTGATCTCAACCCATTTATATCACATGTTAGCCCACTTAAATGCCAAAAAACGTTTTTCTTCAAAATAATAAATAAAACTTCCAAAAATCAATTATTTCGGAACTTCAGAACTTCAATAATTCATAATAAATAGCCCTTTTATCAGAAAATTCGAATCTCGCGAGTTTTTATAGGAAATTCAATTCTCTACAACTTTACAGAAGAAAGTTTTTCCAAATTCCAAACAGAAATTGACCGAAATCCATAAACGGACGATTTTACAGTCAATAATAAATTTTCGGTCAAGAATTGTGTCCACCAACACACAAAACATGTGTTAATCATTTAATGCCACAAAAATACTCTTCCTCCTCATATACTCATATATCCCACATTCATTATAAAAATATCACCATCAATATATTATTAAAATAATATATTTAAATGAATTATTTTATCAAAAAAAGATAAAATATTAATTTTCAACAATTGTCACATTAAAAATTTTCTCCATCTATATCCACATAAAATTAATATTTTCCTCATCATATAAATCAATAATTAATTATTCATAAATAATATTACAGAATCACAGTACTGGCAACCAGGCCGTTCCCAGGAAAGAGGGGGCTTTCCAATAAGGATCTCTCCTTACTGGCGCGCAATTAGATGACCAAACCTCTCCTTAGACAGAACTTTCTAGACATTGCCAATAATGTTATCTAATAATATTATTCAGATAATATGAATTATTGCTCCGATAATGAAAAATACTGCGTAGTGACAATTATTGAAACAACAGTAATATAAAATATCAACGCAGTAATTATTGAATCAATAAAATACAATATTGAACAGTAATTACTGTAACAATTATTGAGTAGCGGCTTCTTACGTAAGAATCAATAATTGGTGCAATACCGTGTGCTACGCGTATTACCGTGTTTTAACCACCGGGTATTCTAACAGTATTAACGGTAACAACTACGCCGTTATTTATAAACAACTTATTTTTGTCGTTTTCTTCATCCAATCGTTTTCTGTTATGGGGCCCACACAAGGCTGCGCCGTCGTACGAATATTCCCCGACAACAAGAATATTCCACGACCAAACAAATATTCCCCGACAACAATAAAATTTTATAACCACTTGCTTATTTAAAATATTTGCGCATTTTACCCATAACTAACAACATTAATCAAATCAACCCTTACTATTTCAGAATAATAAATAGAGGAAATTAAATTTTATTTATTAATAATTTGGGGTCTTACATAATGCCACAAAAATACTCTTCCTCCTCATATACTCATATATCCCACATTCATTATAAAAATATCGCCATCAATATATTATTAAAATAATATATTTAAATGAATTATTTTATCAGAAAAAGATAAAATATTAATTTTCAACAATTGTCACATTAAAAATTTTCTCCATCTATATCCACATAAAATTACTATTTTCCTCATCATATAAATCAATAATTAATTATACACAAATAATATTACAGAACCACAGTACTGGCAACCAGACCGTTCCCAGGAAAGAGGGGGCTTTCCAATAAGGATCTCTCCTTACTGGCGCGCAATTAGATGACCAAACCTCTCCTTAGACAGAACTTTCTAGACATTGCCAATAATGTTATCTAATAATATTATTCAGATAATATGAATTATTGTTCCGATAATAGAAAATACTGTGTAGTGACAATTATTAAAATAACATTAATATAAAATATCAACGCAGCAATTATTGAATAAAATACAATATTGAACAGTAATTACTGTAACAATTATTGAGTAGTGCCTTCTTACGTAAGAATCAATAATTGGTGCAATACAGTGTGCTACTGTGCAACAACGCGTATTACTGTGTTTTAACCACCGTGTATTCCAACAGTATTAACGGTAACAACTACGCCGTTATTTATAAACAACATGTTTTTGTCGTTTTCTTCATCCAATCGCTTTTCGTTATGGGGCCCACAAAAGACTGCGCCGTCGTACGAATATTCTCCGACAGTAAGAATATTCCACGACCAAGCGAATATTCCCTGACAACAATGAATATTTTATAACCACTTGCTTGTTTAAAATATTTGCGCATTTTACCCATAACTAACCACATTAATCAAATCAACCCTTACTATTTCAGAATAATAAATAGAGGAAATTAAATTTTATTTATTAATAATTTGGGGTCTTACATTTCTTCTCAAGAGGTGAGAACATAGCAGGATCTAGTCGGGGTATGGAGTGATGGTTCTAGAAAGATGTTTTAGCTGTCCTCACTATTTCTGTAAAATAGTGTTTGAATAATTGTAATGAGGACTTACTTGAGTGTGAATATTGTTTAGAAGACAATATTTGTATTTAAACTCACAGTATGTGTTGTCGTATTTTGCACGACAATTGTATTATTGAAGTTGTAGTTTGTTTTTTGTACCATGTATTTGGCGACTCAGAATGGGTGTTGTATACCTATTTTGGGGGCATCACATGACAGGTTTGACGTAGTATTTAATATTATAATTTGACATGTGTTAGCTGCTGACGTGACGTCTTTTGATTTTTTTCCAAGCCCCTTTCTATTCAAAAATTTGGACTTTGAACCCCATACGCCACATGTGCGTTGACCTACTGACGTGGCACACGTGACAGGTATGTTGTAGTATTTAATATTATAATTTGACATGTGTTAGCTGCTGACATAACGTCTTTTGATTTTTTTCCAAAAAATTGCCTCCCCTCTCGCTTAGAACATTAGTCATATTACCACTGGAGCAATACAAGTCATCTATTAATATCTTGCAAGGATTAATATTTATATCAAAACATGAGATTTCTCCCAAAAAATTAAAATACTACACAGAATATCATCTTGCTTAACATGAAATTGTTTGTTTGACTTTTTTCCTACAAATAAATTTGAGACATGAAAATTAAATATAAACATTTTACAATTTTACCAAATTATGAAAATTTCAGAAAATACAATATATAAGAATTTATTTGAGGCATATTATAACTAAAATACAGAAAATATTATTAATTTGCTAAAATAAATAAGATTTTAATGAGTACAATATTGGTTTTTAATATTAAAAAATTTAAAAAGAAAAAACAATATAGAAGAATCTATTTGAGGCATATTATAACTAAAATACATAAATATTATTTATTAAGAATATATATTGCTCACGTATTTTTATATCAGAAAAATGGGATTTGATGGGGCGTTCGATTTATCTATGGGTTCAGAGAGAAGATAAGATGGGATTTGATTCATATGAATCTATGATGAACATGATTTCCAGTACATGACTTTTAGATTTTCTTTAGTTCTGTTTATTAATTAATTAGGATACATGTTCATTTGATTATGGTGGGTTTGTTTAAATTATTATTTGCTTAATTAATTAATTTAAATTGTTTGTTATGTTTAATTAGTTCAATTTATCTTTTATATAGTTGTTTGCTGTGGAAAAAGGTTTGATTTAATATAATTTAATATCAAACTCAATTTCTCTCCTCGTCAACATAAAATGTAGGTGCCACGTATATTTTCCGTTAAGATTTTAACAGAGTTGACAATTTTTTACAGTTCAATTAGGAAAAATGAATTAACCCACGATAATTAATTAGTCAATGATAAAGGGTGTCAGTATTAGAAACTGACATGGCCAGACATTTGACATTGCAACTCACGAATCAAGAATTTAAAAACACAAGTATTTGTTTTATTAGTACCACCAGATATCAATTTGTATTTTTTGGAATAGTATCATAGATCATTATTAGTTCTCAATGAATAATTTTCTACATCTATGCACTTGGCATACATGGAAAGGCGTAATGAACAAAAATCAAAACGATGTTGCACTAATGTGAAATGTCTAATTATTATTGGAGTATTATTATAATTACTATTATTATTATGAATTATTATTATTATTATTATTATTATTATTATTACTATTACTATTATAATTATTATTATTATTATTTTAGTACTATTATTATTATTATTATTATTATTATTATTATTTTTGTATTATTATAATTATTATTATTATTATAATAATAGTACTAAAAATATTCATCTGTCGTCAAATTAGGTGAATAAATATATATTATTGATAATTTTTTAAACAAATATTATATATTATGTAATATTGTGGATTAACTTTCATAATTTGGTAAAATCGTAAAATGTTTAAATTTAATTTTCATGTCTCAAATTTATTTGTAGGAAAAAGGTCAAACAAAAGTTTCCTAATGTTAGGCAAGATGATATTCTGTGTAGTATTTTAATTTTTTGGAGGAAATCTCTTGTTTTGATATAAATATTAATTCTTGCAAGATATTAACAAATGATTTGTGTTGCTCCAGCGGTAACATGACCTATATTCTAAGCGAGAGGTTTCAAGTTCGAATCTGAGGAGAGGCACACATGTCAAATTACAATATTAATGTGCCCCCAAATATCAGAAGGGGCTCAATATCCGTACGACGGTACAATTATTGGTGGACCCCACAACGGAATTATTGTCGGATTGAAAAAACGGCAAAAATATTTTATTAAAAATAACGGCGAAAGTTTTACCATTGATACTGTTGAACTACTCGGTAGTAAAAGTACAGTAATACGTGTGGTTGCATAGTAGCACACAGTATTAATTATTAATGCTTATGTGAGAAGTCACTCAGTTTGATTCAATTATCGTCAATTAATTTATTTAGCGATAATGAAGTTTTGTTTTATTCGTATTATTAACGTAATAAAACAGAAACATCTTTTTATATAAAACAGAATACTTTATTAAAGTTATTCTATAAATAGAATATATATATATTTTATTATGCATAGTATTTTGTATAGTTTTTGTATAGTAAAAATCTGTTTATATAATAGAATATATTATATTTTATTTAAAAGATTTTTCTTTAAATATGGACCGTCAGATTAAAGTAAATCAATCTGGACCGTTCATGAATAGTTACTATGCATTCTAATTTCCTATAAATAGAAGCTCATTCCTTCATAATTTCTTACGAATTCCCTGAAACTCTAGAGAGAGAAATTATAGAGAGAGTTCTTCTTCTATAATCTTGAGCGTATTTCTTTAGAGTTTAAGAAAGCTTTGAGCGTAGTGCAAGTTTTCTTCGAGTATATCCTCGCCCTACCAGTCGGAATACTCTTCTTTCAAAGGTAAGGGATATTATTTGTTGTACCCGTAAGGGGTATTATTTTTTTTGTATTCATGAAGAGAACTTCTGTTATTCCATTATTTATTATTCTGTTGGAATAACCTGTATACGCGGTCTACCCTATACTTGGTGACATTCTTCTATTATTCTGTTGGAACATCCTGTCTGTGTGTTTTACACCGGACCTGGTTCCGTCTTTATTATTATTCTGTTGGAACATCATGTCTGTGTGTTTTATACCGGACCTGGTTCTGTCTTTATTATTATTCTGTTGGAATATCCTGTCTGTGCGTTTTACACCGGGCCTGGTTCCATTATTTATTATTCTGTCGGAATATCATGTCTGTGCGTTTTACGCCGGACCTGGTTCCGTCTTTATTATTCTGTTGGAACATCCTGTCGGTGTGAATTTCACCTGACCTGGTTCCGTTATTATTATTCTGTTGAAATAACCTGTCTATGCGAAGTACCGCATGCATGGTGATTTCTTTTGTTATTCCATTCTTTATTATACTCAGTTGGTTAAAGTTTTGACTTCTATACTCCATGAAATTAGTAAAATATCCTTGATATTTGCGCTTCATCCAGTATCTTTTCATGAAAATATTCTTCTGAGCATTCTTGAATTTTACTCCACAAAGCAGTATCATATTGACAATTTGGACATTATTGGTTCCTGGATAAATTAATTCTTGAACTTGTTTTATTGAATTCTTATATCATTGTCATCATCCTCATGTTTATATTATGTTGAAAGTCATCTGTGGCCTGTAGTGCATAGATGGACTTGGTATGATTATGACCAGAGATTATTCGGTGTAATCATGACCGTAATGTTACAAATGATGTGGATAAAGTCATCTGTGGCCTGTAGTGCATAGATGGACTTGATATGATTATGACCAGGGATTATTCGGTGTAATCATGACCGTAATGTAATGATTGATGTGGTAAAAATCTTCATTTATCGTAGTTCATTGATGGATAGTTTTTTGTATGATTATGACTATGGATTCTCTTTGGCCGTAGTGTAAGGACGAATTATTTTATGGCATGATCAGGACCGTTGATGAAAACACGATTATCTTTAACTGTAGTGCATGGATAATTCGTGGTCGTGATACTAAAGAATATCCTTGGCCGTAGTGTAGGGGTGATTCGATGATGTGAATTATTTATTAAGCTGAATCCCAGCGATAAAAGTCATGAAAAATCGTTTAAATCATAAAAGATAGTAGATTTTATTCTCTACTTGACTCTTTTAATGGATTTCTTGATCCGCTGCAGTTAAACTTGATGTATATTGTATTTTATCAGTTTAACATTGTTGAAGACTAATGATAATTTATTTTGCATTATCTTAGTCATAATATTTCTTACTGGGCTAGTTGAGCTCACCCTTTCTGTGACGCCCCAAAACAGGTATACAACACCTATTCTGAGTCGTCAATAACATGGTACAGAAACAACTACAACTTTATTAATACAACATAAAAACTGTGAGTGTAAATACAAATATTGTCATCTAGACAATATCCACACTCAAATAAGTCCTCATTACAATTATTGGAACAATATTTTACAAAAAAAAATGGTGAGGACTACTAAAACAACTTCTTAGAACCTTCATTCCATATCCCGACTAGTACCTGCTACATTCTCGCCTCCTGAGAAGAAAATGGAACAACAAGAAAAAGGGTGAGCTCAACTAGCCCAGTAAAGAATATTATGACTAAGATAATATACAACAAATTATCGTTAGTCTTCAACAGGGAAAAAATTTAATAGAATACAATAGACAACAAGTTTTAATTCAATATTCGCAGCGGAAAATAATAATTCATAGAGAAGTTACGTAGAGAATGAAATCTACGATTATCTATGAATTTAAAAGCCCATCATCAACATTTTATCCCTGTAACATCAATCAATAAATACTTGAATCAAATAGTCATCTTTGCACTACAGGCCAAAGATATCCATCAGTTGGTCATGTTCACCTCAACACCTGTTCATCTTTGCACTACGGGCCAAAGATATTCATCATAAAATCATCAATCTTTGCACTACAGGCCAAAGATATTCAGTAAATCATCATTTAGACTGAGGATGATGAAAAATATTTTTAAAGAAAACGAATCCAGTGAAGCAAAATAACAAATATTAAGGATTCGTATTTCGATTTATCCATGTCCAAAAATACCTTATCATAGTGAAGTAAAATTCAAGAATGATCAAAACATGGATACAATCAAAGTAGTATCCAGAATAGATATTTGGACGAAAAGAAGGAAATTTCATTTTTCGGTGAATAGTAACTCGTGAATAGTAACTCGTGAATAGTAACTCATGAATAGTAACTCCGACATGAAAAGTTCCAAATTTGATAAAAAGTTCAGATCAATACTTCGGCATAATGATATTGAAGAAAATAATATCATTTAAGAAGAAATAACATCCCTTACCTCGGAAAGACGGTACTTCTGACTGGAATACTAGATATAGTGCTGAAGGAAACTTGCACCATATAGCAACACTCAAAGTATCAAATACTCACAAGAATACGCTCGATATAGAGAGAGAAATAGAGAGAAACTGTTTTCTGGTGTGATTTCAATTCTAACCTAAGCACCCTATTTATAGGAAAATGCTTAGAACACCAAAGCAGAAAATTTAATATAATAATAATATATTTATCAAATTTTCCTTAGCCACCTCTAGACATTTGATCTCAGCCCATTTATATCACATGTTAGCCCACTTAAATGCCAAAAAACGTTTTTCTTCAAAATAATAAATAAAACTTCCAAAAAGCAATTATTTCGGAACTTCAGAACTTCAATAATTCATAATAAATAGGCCTTTTATCAGAAAATTCGAATCTCAAGAATTTTTATAGGAAATTCAATTCTCTACAACTTTGCAGAAGAAAGTTTTTCCAAATTCCAAACAGAAATTGACCGAAATTCACAAACGGACAATTTTACAGTCAATAATAAATTTTCGGTCAAGAATTATGTCCACCAACACACAAAACATGTGTTAATCATTTAATGTCAAAAAAATACTCTTCCTCCTCATATACTCATATATCCCACATTCATTGTAAAAATATCACCATCAATATATTATTAAAATAATATATTTAAATGAATTATTTTATCAAAAAAAGATAAAATATTAATTTCAACAATTGTCACATTAAAAATTTTCTCCATCTATATCCACATAAAATCAATATTTTCCTCATCATATAAATCAATAATTAATTATTCATAAATAATATTACAGAATCACAGTACTGGCAACCAGGCCGTTCCCAGGAAAGAGAGGGCTTTCCAATAAGGATCTCTCCTTACTGGCGCGCAATTAGATGACCAAACCTCTCCTTAGACAGAACTTTCTAGACATTGCCAATAATGTTATCTAATAATATTATTCAGATAATATGAATTATTGCTCCGATAATGAAAAATACTGCGTAGTGACAATTATTGAAACAACAGTAACATAAAATATCAACGCAACAATTATTGAATCAATAAAATATAATATTGAACAGTAATTACTGTAACAATTATTGAGTAGTGCCTTCTTACGTAAGAATCAATAATTGGTGCAATACCGTGTGCTACGCGTATTACCGTGTTTTAACCACCGGTATTCCAACAGTATTAACGGTAACAACTACGCCGTTATTTATAAACAACTTATTTTTATCGTTTTCTTCATCCAATCGTTTTCTGTTATGGGGCCCACACAAGGCTGCGCCGTCGTACGAATATTCCCCGACAACAAGAATATTCCACGACCAAACAAATATTCTCCGACAACAATGAAATTTTATAACCACTTGCTTATTTAAAATATTTGCGCATTTTACCCATAACTAACAACATTAATCAAATCAACCCTTACTATTTCAGAATAATAAATAGAGGAAATTAAATTTCATTTATTAATAATTTGGGGTCTTACAACCTCCTCTCCTTATGAAATTTCGTCCTCGAAATTGACATACCGTACCTGGTGTTTCGAAAAGATGAGGATACCTCGCTTTCATTTCCGTTTCCAACTCCCAGGTCATTTCCTCAATAGCATGGTTTCTCCAAAAAACTTTAACTTGTGGTATGACCTTCGTGCGTAGGACATGCTCCTTTTTATCCATGATCTTGACAGGTACCTCCTCGTACGTTAAGTCTTCAGCTATCTCGTCCGGTTCTAACTCAATAACATGGGTCGGGTCTTTCACATATTTACGAAGCACAGATATATGAAAAATATTATGAACACGAGACATACTTGGAGGTAACGCAAGTCTATAGGCCACATTTCCTACTCGGTCAAAAATCTGAAATGGACCAATAAATCGTGGATTGAGCTTTTCTCTCTTCCCAAATCTTGTAACTCCTTTCCATGGAGCTACACGTAATAATACATGATCCCCAATGTCAAATTCCAAGTCCTTTCGATGAAGATCCACATAACTCTTTTGTCGATCCTGTACCGTTTGTATACGTTGTCGAATCGTTTGGATCTTCTCTGTAGTCATTCGTACCAACTCTGGTCACAACAACGTTGCTTCTCCCACCTCATCCCAACATACTTGAGAGCGACACTTTCGTCCATACAATGCTTCAAAGGGAGCCACACCTATACTTGCCTGATAACTGTTGTTGTAGGAGAATTCCACCAATGATAGGTACTTATCCCAACTTCCTTTGAAATTTAGGACACAAAGTCTTAATAAATCTTCAAGAGTTTGAATAGTCCTCTCTAATTGCCCGTCCGTTTGAGGATGGTATGCCGAACTGAACCGTAAATCCGTGCCCATAGCTTTTTGCAAGCTAACCCAAAATCTTGAAGTGAATCTTGGGTCACGATCCGAAACTATGGATACTGGCATGCCATGCAACCTTACAATCTCATTCACGTACATACTAGCAAGACGTTCAAGGGAATAAGTCTCCCGTATCGGCAAGAAATGAGCAGACTTGGTTAATCTATCAACTATAACCCAAATAACATTTATACCTTGAGAAACCGTGGGAAGACCCGTAACAAAATCCATGGTAATGTGTTCCCACTTCCATTTCGGGAATCTCAAGTAGTTGCAATGGACCCTTTGGTACTTGATGCTCCGCCTTTACACGTTGACAAGTTAAACACCTCGAGATAAACTTTGCAATCTCTCTCTTCATATTGTTCCACCAAAATGTATGTCGAAGATCACGATACATTTTAGTACTTCCAGGATGGATTGCAAATGGTGTATTGTGTGCCTCCATCATGATCTTGTACTTTAAATCAGAATCGTTAGGAACACAAAGTCTGGAGTGGACTCGAAATATTCCTTCTTCATCGATTCTTGCTTCTGGAATAGCACATTCTTGCACTTTCTTCTTCATACGCATCAGCTCCGGGTCTGTAGCTTGAGCAACTTTAACTTTGTCGATTAAAGTTGGTTCTACGCGTATACTTGACATCATCGCACTCGTTCCTGCATATGATCTTCTACTCAACGCGTCATCTACCACGTTTGCTTTTTCAGGATGGTATTGAATAGTGTGGTCGTAATCTTTTAACAACTCGAGCCAACGTCGTTGCCGCATGTTGAGTTCTTTTTGAGTGAAAAAATATTTGAGACTTTTATGGTCTGAATATATCTCCACTTTCTCCCCATATAGATAGTGCCTCCAGATCTTTAGCGCGAAAACGACTGCTGCCATCTCTAGATCATGAGTAGGATAATTCCTCTCATATTCTTTAAGTTGTCGTGAGGCATAGGCTATGACTTTCTCACGTTGCATGAGAACACATCCTAACCCTTTGCCTGAAGCATCGCTGTAGATAACAAATCCATCCGAACCAGATGGTATTGTCAGAACAGGTGCCGAAATGAGTCTCCTCTTAAGCTCTTGGAAACTCTTCTCGCATTCTTCGCTCCATACGAATTTGATATCCTTCCGAGTCAGCTGAGTTAACGGGGTAGCGATTCGAGAAAACCCTTCTACGAATCTCCGATAATAACCAGCTAAGCCTAGAAAGCTACGTACATCGGTCACCGTCTTCGGTTGCTCCCAGCTTTGTATTGCTTCAATCTTCGCCGGGTCCACAGATACTCCATGTTTTGACACCACGTGCCCTAGAATGCTACTTCCTCAAGCCAGAACTCGCATTTCTTCAACTTAGCATATAGCTTGTTTTCACGCAGCCTTTGGAGTACCAACTTCAAATGGTGCTCATGATCTTCACGGCTTTTGGAATATATGAGGATGTCAGCAATAAAGACAACAACGAACTGATCCAAATAATCCTTGAATGCTCGGTTCATCATATCTATGAAAGCCGCAGGAGCATTAGTCAATCCAAAAGACATGACTAAGAATTCATAATGCCCGTACCGAGTTCTAAAGGCAGTCTTCGAAATATCCTCAGTTTTAACCTTCAGCTGATGATATCCAGAACGAAGATCGATTTTTGAAAAGAATCGTGCTCCTTGTAACTGGTCAAACAGGTCATCAATACGAGGTAGCGGATACCTATTCTTGATAGTGACATGGTTTAATTCCCGGTAATCGATACAAAGTCGCATACTCCCGTCTTTCTTCTTTACAAATAAAACAGGAGCACCCCAAGGAGATGTACTAGGATGAATGAAACCGATGTCCAACAACTCTTGTAGTTGGACTTTTAACTCCTGAAGTTCAATAGGAGCCATTCGATATGGGGTTTTAGAAATGGGCTTTGTACCAGGTTCAAGATCAATAAAGAATTCAACTTCACGTTCCGGGGGTAGACCGGGAAGTTCTTCAGGAAATACGTCAGGAAAGTTACTAACAACAGGAATATTATTCAAATTTGACGTGTCTTTATTCAAATCCATAACATGGGCTAAGAAAGCTTGACATCCGTTTTTCAATAAACGAATAGCTTTATGACTTGATATGACAGTGATTGATTTTAATGGCTTTGTTGCTTGAATTCGAACAACAGGTTGATTAGGAATATGAAAACTAATCACCTTACGAAAACAATCAATTTTGGCATGATGAGTAGTTAACCAATCAATTTCTAAAATCACGTCAAATGCAAATATCTTTAAAGAGATAAGGTCAACAGGTAAGGTGATGGTACCAACTTGGATCAAACAAGATTTATAAACAGTGGATGTGATGAAAGTTTCCCCTAACGGAGTCTCCACAGATAAATCAAAGTCTAATTTCTCCGGAGTCAAGTTTAAACGTTGAGCACAAGCAGGAGAAATAAATGAATGGGTAGCACCGGTATCTAGTGCGGTATAAACTTCACATGAATTTATGATTAGCTTACCCGTGATCACCTCGTTTGGGTTCTTCGCATGTTGACCAGTCACGACAAACGCTCTTCCAGGAACCGTTGACTTTGACTTTTCTGGGGCAACCTTTTGAGTCACCGTCCCCGCTGAACTTGGTTTCGCTATCGTACAATCTCGAGCGATATGTCCTTCCTTTCCACAATTATAGCATACCTTGAACTGTTGTGGACAGTTTGGGCTGATATGTCCCTCTTTTCCACATTTATAGCATATGACCGGTGGTCGTTCTCCTCCCTTGGAACCAGTTGCTGCTGGTGCTGACGTCTTCGTATTATCATTGTTGAATCTCCTCTTTTTAAAATCTCCTCCCGACTCGCTTCTTCTAATTTCATAGCCACGATTACCACCAGAGTGGTTGCCGTTCTTGTCTGTATTTTTCTTTCTCCGTTGATTATCATTGATCTGATGACTGTTGTCACCGATATGATCCTGGTTGTGGTCCCTCGGTTGACCGTACTTGTTATCTCGCTCTAATAATTGAGCCCTGTTGACAACATCTGAATAGAAAGAAAATTTATGAGAAATGAGATATTGACGTATGCCGGGTTTCAAACCTCTCAGAAACATTCGCGTCATACGTTTCTTATTCTCCACCAAATGAGGTGCAAACCTAGACAACTCCGCAAACTTCGCCTCGTACTGGGACACCGTCATGTTATTCTGCTCCAGTCTAATAAACTCTACCTCCTTCATATGACGAATACTTTCAGGAAAGTACTTGTCATTGAATAGCTTCTGAAATATCTCCCAAGACATGCTGAGTGTAGCTGGATGGGTCCGTTTCACAGATTCCCACCAGTAGTCTGCCTCGCCACGGAACATAAAGGTGGCAAATGGAACCTTCTGTTCCTCCGTGCATCCCAAGACATCAAATATCTTGGTAATTTGCTTGAACCATGTCTCCGCCTTAATCGGATCCGGCTTTCCCCAGAATTCTGGTGGTCCCAACTCTTTGAACTGCTTGGCTGTGACCAGCTATGCGTTGCCATTGTTTCTTCCTATATTTTGAACAGGAATCTCCTTCGTCTGGTTTTGCATGAATCGCAAAAAGCTTCTAAACATCTCATCGTTCACCGTCTGCTCAGTGGTGTTGTTCACAGGAGGAACATTGCCAGCCTGTTGCACGTTCTCCTCGTTGGTGAGTACAGGTGTCTCCACTGTAACGACCCCAAAATATGTCCATTCCATCCAACCTATTCTGAGTCATCAAATACATGGTATAGAAAAAAACTGTAACTTTATTACAACAATTGTCGTGCAAAATACAACAACACATATGCTATAAGTTTGGATACAAATATATACCAAATGTGACTCATGTTCTAACCGTGGACATCACCTCACAATGACACCTTACATAAAGGTATAGTCAAAAACTATTTTAGAAATTAGAATCTTTGGGAAGTGCTCAAGAAAACCTTCGTACATGAGAGGCCACGCATCTAGGTTATGATAGATATCATATGGCCACAGAATTATCCTTGGTTGACCCAATAGACCCCAAAGAAAAACGAGAAGATTACTATCATATTCTTCCCAATGGTGAGTCTTCTCTTGACTTATCATTATCTCCACTGTCTCTAATTGAGAATTATACTTCAAACAAACACCAAGATTATATAGGTAGTGCCCATAGATATACTCAGCAAGTGGATGAGCACAACCCTGTCTTATGATGACACGAGGTTGTATGTCATTAGACATCTTGTATGATAGTGACAAAACACCCTTCCAACGTTGGGTTCGCCTCACCCTATTTTCTTCACCAAATATAACTACTAATTGATGACCACCGTTCTATTCCCTTGTTACCCCCGCTCGACCCAGCTACACTCTTATTACCTGAAAGGAATTGTGAAGCAAAAGGGTGAGCACAACTAGCCCAGTAAAGAATATCATGACTAAAGATAAATAAATTATCAATAGTCTTCATCAATAATAAATCAGAGATTTAGAACATATGGTAGATGATAAAAAAATTTCAACCATAGTTGCAGCGGAACATGCAATCCATTAGAAGAGTCAAATAGACTATAAAGTCTATTATCTTCTCCATGTTAAAAATCCACCAACAATATTTTATCCATGTAACATCACTCAACAGTTCCTTTCCACAATCATATGAATAACTCATAATCATAATTGTGACTATAAATTTTTCTTCGCACCCAGGACGAAGAATATTTTCATCACCTGTCTTTACCTGAAACATCAAAGATCATGGTTATACCAAATCACAATTCTTGTTCATAATCATACTAATAATTTCATCTTTGTACTACGGGCCAAAGATATTCGTCAACAGTTTATCTTTGCACTACTGGCCAAAGATATTCAACAACAGTTCATCTTTGCACTACAGGCCAAAGATATTCAACAACATATCATCTTTGTACTACAGGCCAAAGATATTCATCAACAGTTCATATTTGCACTACAGGCCAAATATATTCATCAACAGTTCATATTTGCACTACATGCCAAATATATTAATATCTCAAAGAATTATAATCATTTTAGAATTTATATAAACAATAATTATAACCATGTTGATCAATTCACCTTTGCACTTAAGCTTAAGATATTCAATTATAAATTCAATTGTCATGATCATACCAGTCACAATTCAACTTTGCACTACAGGCCAAAGAGAACCCTAGTCATGATCATACCAATAATCTACCCATCTTTACACTCTAGTGAAAGAGAATTTTAACATCAGGGTTATAAAAATGTTATATATGATAATAAAATCAATATAATCAATACATAGTTTTAATCTCAAGAGTAATATTCATAACTCAACTATAATTTGGTTAGAAAAAGAAACCAATTTTTATCGTGAATAGTAACTCATGAATAGTAACCCCGACACAAAAGATAGAAATTCCATAATAAAATACATACCAATATTTCGGTATAATGATATTGAAAGAATAACATTACTTAAATTTATAAACAATTTATTTTAATTGTTTACACTTTACTAATTAATGCATTTAATCATCATAAAATGCCAACTCTTACAATTTCATCATCAATAACCAAAACCCTCATCAAAAATCTGCATATACCTCATATAGGATTCTCAAGCCATAAAATCCTATTTTCCAATTTTCTTTCTTCACAAAACATATTTAATTCATTTACTCATAACTAGACCATTTTTATGAAAAATACCAAATCAGTTCCAAAAATATTTCTTTTCTGAAATTTAGCATAATATAGTCCCATAGTGAACATATATTTTTCTCAGAATTTTTAAAAGTCATTTACTATTTTTCATATGGCCAAAATAGCCAAATATTTAGACATTTATCAAAAATTATACTTTTGTCTAAAAATTCTGAAATTTACAGAGTATACTTCTATCATACATGTACTCCCAATAAAAATTTCATCAATTTTGGAGTTAACCACAAGGAATTATAAGCTGTTACTTTTAAAATAGTCTTTTCTCATAAAATTCATAACTCTCAATCTATACATCCAAAAATCACCATATTTGGACACAATCAACAAAACTCATCAAAATATCATTTCAAATTTTTCCATAATTTTTGAAGATCAGAAAAATTACGAAACTGAAAATCATAACAACCCTTAAAATCTTTTACTATCCCTTACTATCCCTTACAATCCCTTACCTCAAAAGAGCAGTACTTCTGGCTGGATATCGGATATGATGCTGAAGGAAACTTGCACTGATGAATAGCAACTCACCAAGTATCTAAAAACTCACAAAATATGCTTCATAATATAGAGAGAGAAAGAGAGAAAGCTTATGTTTCTGGTGTGATTTTCAATTCTAACTTAGCCCTCTATTTATAGGAAAATTTTGGTAGGTTTGACCTGCAACCTGATGGCTTTACCTGCTACTATTTCCACCCACCACATTTGAAATATAATTCAGCACATTTCTTCACCAACCACAAGTGGGACCCACCAATTCTAGAATTTTCCACCAAAATGACTAACTCCAAAAATTCAACAATTTCTGAACCAGTCATCTCGTAAAATTCATAACAAATCATACGTTCATTTTTAACGGTTCAAAATTTGTGGACATATACTCAACTTATATATGTATAACATATCCAAAAATTACCACGATCCAACGGTCGGATTAAAAATTATAACCCCCACAAAATATCTCAAAAACCCTGATTTTTAATACCTCCATTTCGACAAAAATACGGATAAAAATCTCAACATTAACTCCTTCATTTTTTAACCACAAAAATATATCCCTCATTTATATCCACATAAAATAAATATTTTCTTATCATATGAATCAATAATTAATTATTCACAAATAATATTACAGAATCACATTTATGACAACCAGGCCGTTCCCAGGAAAGAGGGGGCTTTCCAATAAGGATTTCTCCTTACTAGCGCGCAATTAGATGACCAAACCTCTCCTTAGACAGAACTTTCTAGACATTGTCAATAATGTTATCTAATAATATTATTCAAATAATATGAATTATTGATCTGATAATAGAAAATACTGTGCAACAACAATTATTGAAACAACAATAATATAAAATATCAACGCAGCAATTATTGAATCAATAAAATAAAATATTGAACAGTAATTACTGTAACAATTATTGAGTAGTGCCTTCTTACGTAAGAATCAATAATTTCAAAAATACTGTGCAATACCGTGTGCTACTGTGCAATAACGCGTATTACTGTATTTTAACCACCGGGTATTCTAACAGTGTTAACGGTAACAACTACGTCGTTATTTGTAAAAACTCAAATTTGTCGTTTTCTTCATCCGACAGTTATTCGTTATGGGGCCCAAAATAGCTGCGCTGTCGTACGAATATTCCCCGACAGAAAGAATATTCCACGACCAAACGAATATTCCCCGACAACAATGAATATTTTATAACCACTTGTGTATTTTGAAAAAAATTTATATATCACCCTTAACTTTAACATTTATCAATTTAACCATTTACTGAATAGAAAAATTGAATAATTTTATTTCATAAAATTCGGGGTCTTACATCCACGGTTTCATTTACTCAACTGTTAACATTCTCAGTCGACATTCTCAAATACTGCCATAAAACAAAGGTTAATTTAACAAATTAACAAATCACATAATATCCCTATATTATGACCAACCAACAAATAAGCTTAGGTAGGACACACTAGCGAAGGATTTACTCGTCTCTCCCCTCCTAGTTCTATTCCCCGATCTCCGCCAGAGATCATATCCCTAAGCTCTGATACCAACTGTGACTCTCATGGTGCTTCAACCACAGCACCTCACAATGGTACCTATCAGTTTGCCACCGCAGAACGGCGTCCCCTACGGAGAGTCTGGCTTTGGTGCATCCCCCATCAACAGGAAGTCACCAGCGAGAGGCTCGAGGCTCTTTACTTATAGCTCTGATACCAACAGTGACGCCCCCAAAACAGGTATACAACACCTATTCTGAGTCGTCAATAACATGATACAGAAACAACTATAACTTTATTAATACAACATAAAAACTGTGAGTGTAAATACAAATATTGTCATCTAGACAATATCCACACTCAAATAAGTCCTCATTACAATTATTGGAACAATATTTTACAAAAAAAAATGGTGAGGACTACTAAAACAACTTCTTAGAACCTTCATTCCATACCCCGACTAGTACCTGCTACATTCTCGCCTCCTTAGAAGAAAATGGAACAACAAGAAAAAGGGTGAGCTCAACTAGCCCAGTAAAGAATATTATGACTAAGATAATATACAACAAATTATCGTTAGTCTTCAATAGGAAAAAATTTAATAGAATACAATAGACAACAAGTTTTAATTCAATATTCGCAGCGAAAAATAATAATTCATAGAGAAGTTACGTAGAGAATGAAATCTACGATTATATATGAATTTAAAAGCCCATCATCAACATTTTATCCCTGTAACATCAATCAATAAATATCTTGAATCAAATAGTCATCTTTGCACTACAGGCCAAAGATATCCATCAGTTGGTCATGTTCACCTCAACACCTGTTCATCTTTGCACTACGGGCCAAAGATATTCATCATAAAATCATCAATCTTTGCACTACAGGCCAAAGATATTCAGTAACATCATCATTTAGACTGAGGATGATGAAAAATATTTTAAAGAAAACGAATCCAGTGAAGCAAAATAACAAATATTAAGGATTCGTATTTCGATTTATCCATGTCCAAAAATACCTTATCATAGTGAAGTAAAATTCAAGAATGATCAAAACATGGATACAATCAAAGCTAGTATCCAGAATAGATATTTGGACGAAAAGAAGGAAATTTCATTTTTCGGTGAATAGTAACTCGTGAATAGTAACTCGTGAATAGTAACTCGTGAATAGTAATCCCGACATAAAAAGTTCCAAATTTGTTAAAAAGTTCAGATCAATACTTCGGCATAATGATATTGAAGAAAATAATATCATTAAAAAAAAATAACATCCCTTACCTCGGAAAGACGGTACTTCTGACTGGAATACTAGATATAGTGCTGAAGGAAACTTGCACCGTATAGCAACACTCAAAGTATCAAATACTCACAAGAATAGGCTCGTTATAGAGAGAGAAATAGAGAGAAACTTTTGTTCATGGTGTGATTTCAATTCTAACCTAAGCACCCTATTTATAGGAAAATGCTTAGAACACCAAAGCAGAAAATTTAATATAATAATAATATATTTATCAAATTTTCCTTAGCCCACCTCTAGACATCTGATCTCAGCCCATTTATATCACATGTTAGCCCACTTAAATGCCAAAAAACGTTTTTCTTCAAAATAATAAATAAAACTTCCAAAAATCAATTATTTCGGAACTTCAGAACTTCAATAATTCATAATAAATAGGCCTTTTATCAGAAAATTCGAATCTCACGAGTTTTTATAGGAAATTCAATTATCTACAACTTTGCAGAAGAAAGTTTTTCCAAATTCCAAACAGAAATTGACCGAAATTCATAAACGGACAATTTTACAGTCAATAATAAATTTTCGGTCAAGAATTATGTCCACCAACACACAAAACATGTGTTAATCATTTAATGCCAAAAAAATACTCTTCCTCCTCATATACTCATATATCCCACATTCATTGTAAAAATATCACCATCAATATATTATTAAAATAATATATTTAAATGAATTATTTTATCAAAAAAAGATAAAATATTAATTTTCAACAATTGTCACATTAAAAATTTTCTCCATCTATATCCACATAAAATCAATATTTTCCTCATCATATAAATCAATAATTAATTATTCATAAATAATATTACAGAATCACAGTACTGGCAACCAGGCCGTTCCCAGGAAAGAGGGGGCTTTCCAATAAGGATCTCTCCTTACTGGCGCGCAATTAGATGACCAAACCTCTCCTTAGACAGAACTTTCTAGACATTGCCAATAATGTTATCTAATAATATTATTCAGATAATATGAATTATTGCTCCGATAATGTAAAATAATGCGTAGTGACAATTATTGAAACAACAGTAACATAAAATATCAACGCAACAATTATTGAATCAATAAAATACAATATTGAACAGTAATTACTGTAACAATTATTGAGTAGTGCCTTCTTACGTAATAATCAATAATTGGTGCAATACCGTGTGCTACGCGTATTACCGTGTTTTAACCACCGGGTATTCCAACAGTATTAACGGTAACAACTACGCCGTTATTTATAAACAACTTATTTTTATCGTTTTCTTCATCCAATCGTTTTCTGTTATGGGGTCCACACAAGGCTGCGCCGTCGTACGAATATTCCCCGACAACAAGTGTGACGCCCCCAGAATAGGTATACAACACCCATTCTGAGTCGCCAAATACATGGTACAGAAAGCAAACTACAACTTCAATAATACAATTGTCGTGCAAAATACGACAACACATACTGTGAGTTTAAATACAAATATTGTCTTCTAGACAATATCCACACTCAAATAAATCCTCATTACAATTATTCAAACACTATTTTACAGAAATAGTGAGGACTGCTAATACATCTTTCTAGAACCATCACTCCATACCCCGACTAGATCCTGCTATGTTCTCACCTCCTGAGAAGAAAAATGGAACAAAAAGGAAAAGGGTGAGCTCAACTAGCCCAGTAAAGAATATTATGACTAAGATAATATACAACAAATTATCGTTAGTCTTCAACAGGGAAAAATCTGATAAAATATAATCGACAACAAGTTTTAGATCAACAACTGCAGCGGAAACAGCAAACCATTAGAAGAGTCAAGTAGAGAAAGAATTCTACTATCTTCTAAGATTTAAAAGTCCATCATCAATATTTTATCCCTGTAACATCAATTAATAATCATCTTTAACCAAATATTCATCTTTGCACTACAGGCCAAAGATATTCATTTGTATCATCAGTCGGTCATGTTCATCTCAACACCTGTTCATCTTTGCACTACAGGCCAAAGATATTCATCAAGTAATTATACATCTTTGCACTACAGGCCAAAGATATTCAGTAATATCATCATTTAGGACTGAGGATGATGAAAAATATCTTAAAGAGAACGAATCCAATGAGACAGAAGGACAAATAGTAGGGATTCGTATAACAGTTTATCCAAGATCAATAATACTTCATAATAATCAATTGTGAAGCAGAATTCAAAAATAAAGATCAAAACATGGATACAATCAAAGATAGTAACCATAATAGACATCTTGGACAAAAAGGAAAAATTTTATTTTTCGGTGAATAGTGCCGTATTCGTGAATAGTGCCGTATACGTGAATAGTGCCGTATACGTGAATAGTAACCCCCGACACAAAAAGTTCCAAATTTGATAAAAACTCATATCAATATTTCAGCATAATGATATTGAAGAAAATAATATCATTTAAGAAGAAAATAATATCCCTTACCTCAAAATATCAGTACTTCTGGTCGGAATACCGGTATAAGGCTGAAAGAAACTTGCTCTGATGAATAGAAACTCTCAAAGTATCTAAATACTCACAAAATACACTCAATAATCTAGAGAGAGAAAGAGAGAAAACTTGTTTCTGGTGTGATTTTCAATTCTAACTTAGCCCTCTATTTATAGGAAAATTTTGGTAGGTTTGACCTGCAACCTGATGGCTTTACCTGCTACTATTCCCACCCACCACATTTGAAATATAATTCAGCACATTTCTTCACCAACCACAAGTGGGGCCCACCAATTCTAGAATTTTCCACCAAAATGATAAACTCCGAAAATTCAACAATTTCTGAACCAGTCATCTTGTAAAATTCGTAATAAATCATACGTTCATTTTTAACGGTTCAAAATTTGTGGACATATACTCAACTTATATATGTATAACATATCCAAAAATTACCACGATCCAACGGTCGGATTAAAAATTATAACCCCCGCAAAATATCTCAAAAACCCTGATTTTTAATACCTCCATTCCGACAAAAATACTGATAAAAACCTCAACATTAACTCCTTCATTTTTAACCACAAAAATATATCCCTCATTTATATCCACATAAAATAAATATTTCCTTATCATATGAATCAATAATTAATTATTCACAAATAATATTACAGAATCACATTTATGACAACCAGGCCGTTCCCAGGAAAGAGGGGGCTTTCCAATAAGGATTTCTCCTTACTGGCGCGCAATTAGATGACCAAACCTCTCCTTAGACAGAACTTTCTAGACATTGCCAATAATGTTATCTAATAATATTATTCAAATAATATGAATTATTGATCTGATAATGGAAAATACTGTGCAGCAACAATTATTGAAACAACAATAATATAAAATATCAACGCAGCAATTATTGAATCAATAAAATAAAATATTGAACAATAATCACTGTAACAATTATTGAGTAGTGCCTTCTTACGTACGAATCAATAATTCAATATACTGTGCAATCCGTGTGCTACTGTGCAACCACGCGTTATTACTGTTTTTTAACCACCGGGTATTCCAACAGTATTAACGGTAACAACTACGCCGTTATTTATAAACAACTTATACTTGTCGTTTTCTTCATCCAATCGCTTTCCGTTATGGGGCCCACACAAGGCTGCGCCGTCGTACGAATATTCCCCGACAGCAAGAATATTCCACGACCAAACGAATATTCCCCGACAAAATGAATATTTTATAACCACTTGCTTATTTTGCAAAATTTGCACATTTCACCCATAACCAAAGTATTATATCAAATTAACCCCTTATTATTCACAATAATATTTAGAGAAAATTTGATTTTATTCATTAATAAGTTGGGGTCTTACAACCTCCCCTCCTTATGAAATTTCGTCCTCGAAATTGACGTACGTACCTGATGTTTCAAAAAGGTGAGGATACCTCGCTTTCATTTCTGATTCCAACTCCCAGGTCATTTCTTCAATAGCATGGTTTCTCCACAAAACCTTAACTTGTGGTATAACCTTCGTGCGTAGGACATGCTCTTTCCTATCCAAGATCTTAACAGGTACCTCCTCGTACGTTAAATCTTCAGCTATCTCGTCTGGTTCTAACTCAATAATGTGGTTCGGGTCTTTAACATATTTACGAAGCATAGATATGTGAAAAACATTATGAACACGAGACATGCTTGGAGGTAATGCGAGTCTATATGCCACATTTCCTATTCGCTCAAGAATCTCAAATGGACCAACAAATCTTGGATTGAGCTTTCCTCTCTTCCCAAATCTTGTAACTCCCTTCCATGGTGCAACACGTAACAATACATGATCCCCAATATTAAATTCCACGTCCTTCCGATGAAGATCCGCATAACTCTTTTGTCGATCCTGTGCCGTTTGTATACGTTGTCGAATCGTTTGGATCTTCTCTGTAGTAATGCGTACCAATTCTGGTCCCAACAATGTTGCTTCACCCACCTCGTCCCAGCATACTGGAGAACGACATTTTCTTCCATACAACGCCTCAAATGGAGCCATACCTATGCTCGCCTGATAACTGTTGTTGTAGGAGAATTCCACCAATGGTAGGTACTTATCCCAACTCCCTTTGAGATCTAAGACACAAAGTCTTAATAGATCTTCAAGAGTTTGAATAGTCCTCTCTGATTGTCCGTCCGTTTGAGGATGGTATGCTGAACTGAATCGTAAATCCGTGCCCATAGCTTTCTGCAAGCTAACCCAAAATCGTGAAGTGAATCTTGGGTCACGATCCGAAACTATGGATACTGGCATGCCATGCAATCTCACAATCTCGTTCACGTACATACTAGCAAGACGTTCAAGGGAATAAGTCTCACGTATCGGCAAGAAATGAGCGGACTTGGTTAATCTATCAACAATAACCCAAATCGCATCTATGCCTTGAGAAACCTTGGGAAGACCTGTAACAAAATCCATAGTAATGTGTTCCCACTTCCATTTCGGAATCTCAAGTGGTTGCAATGGACCCTTTGGTACTTGATGCTCCGCTTTTACACGTTGACAAGTTAAACATCTCGAGATAAACTCCGCGATCTCTCTTTTCATATTGCTCCACCAAAATGTATGTCGAAGATCGTGATACATTTTGGTACTCCCAGGATGGATTGCAAACGGTGTGTTGTGTGCCTCCATCATTATTCTATGCTTCAAGTCAAAATCGTTAGGAACACAAAGTCTGGAGTTGACTCGAAGTATTCCTTCTTCATCGATTCTTGCTTCTGGAATAGCACCTTCTTGCACTTTCTTCTTCATACGCATCAGCTCTATATCCGTAGCTTGAGCAGCTTTAACTTTATCGATTAAAGTCGGTTCTACTCGTATATTTGATATCATCATGTGGGTACTTGGAGCCTTCATCTCTATCTCCATCCTTTGCAAGTCATACAAAATGGGCCTTTGTGTTAAAAACATTGCACTCGTACCCGCATATGATCTTCTACTCAATGCGTCAGCTACTACGTTTGCTTTTCCAGGATGGTATTGGATGGTATGATCGTAATCTTTCAACAGCTCAAGCCAACGTCGTTGCCGCATGTTGAGTTCCTTTTGGGTGAAGAAATATTTGAGGCTTTTATGATCTGTATAGATCTCCACTTTCTCCCCATACAGGTAGTGTCTCCAGATCTTCAACGCAAAAACGACTGCTGCCAACTCCAAATCATGAGTAGGATAATTCCTCTCATATTCTTTGAGTTGTCGTGAGGCATAGGCTATGACTTTCCCATGTTGCATGAGAACACATCCTAACCCTTTGCCTGAAGCATCGCTGTAGATAACAAATCCATCCGAACCAGATGGTATTGTCAAAACAGGTGCCGAAATGAGTCTCCTCTTGAGTTCTTGGAAACTCTTCTCGCATTCCTCACTCCATACGAATTTTGTATCTTTCCGAGTCAGCTGAGTTAACGGAGTAGCGATTCGAGAAAATCCTTCCACAAATCTCCGATAATAACCAGCTAAGCCCAGAAAGCTACGTACTTCGGTTACCGACTTCGGTTGCTCCCAACTTTGTATGGCTTCAATCTTCGCCGGGTCGACAGATACTCCATGTTTTGACACCACGTGCCCAAGGAATGCTACTTCCTCAAGCCAGAACTCGCATTTCTTCAGTTTGGCATATAGCTTGTTTTCACGAAGCCTTTGCAGTACCAGCTTCAAATGGCGCTCATGATCTTCACGGCTTTTGGAATAGATGAGGATGTCATCAATAAAGACAACAACGAACTGATCCAAATATTCTTTGAATACACGGTTCATCATATCCATGAAGGCAGCAGGAGCATTAGTCAATCCAAAAGACATTACTAAGAATTCATAATGCCCGTACCGAGTTCTGAAGGCAGTCTTTGGAATATCCTCAGTTTTAATCTTCAGCTGATGATATCCAGAACGAAGATCGATCTTTGAAAAGAATTGTGCTCCTTGCAACTGGTCAAACAGGTCATCAATGCGAGGTAGCGGATACCTATTCTTGATGGTGACATGGTTCAATTCTCGATAGTCAATACAAAGTCGCATACTCCCGTCTTTCTTCTTTACGAATAAAACAGGAGCACCCCAAGGAGACGTACTAGGACGAATAAAACCGATGTCCAACAACTCCTGTAGTTGGACTTTTAACTCCTGAAGTTCAATAGGAGCCATTCGATATGGGGTTTTAGAAATGGGCTTTGTACCGGGTTCAAGGTCAATAAAGAATTCAATTTCTCGTTCCGGGGGTAGACCGGGAAGTTCTTCAGGAAATACATCGGAAAATTCTCTAACAATAGAAATATTATTCAAATCTGACTTGTCTTTGTTCAAATCCATAACATGGGCTAAGAAAGCTTGACATCCGTTTTTCAATAAACGAATAGCTTTGTGGCTTGATATGACAGTGACTGATTTTAGTGGTTTAGTAGTTTGAATTCGTATGACAGGTTGGTTAGGAATATGAAAACTAACAACCTTACGAAAACAATCAATTTTAGCATGATGAGTGGTTAACCAATCAATTCCTAAAATCACATCAAAAGCAAGTATCTTTAAAGAGATAAGATCAACAGGTAATGTGATAGTGCCAACTTGGATCATGCAAGATTTATAAACTGTAGATGTAACGAAGGTTTCACCCAACGGAGTTTCAACAGATAAGTTAAAGTCCAATTTCTCCGGAGTCAAGTTTAAACGTTGAGCACAAGCAGGAGAGATAAAAGAATGGGTAGAACCGGTATCTAGTAAAGTATAAACTTCGCAAGAATTCAAGATTAGCTTACCCGTGATCACCTCGTTCGGGTTTCTCGCGTTTTGGCCAGTTACGACAAACGCTCTTCCAGGAACCGCTGATTTCGCCTTATCCGGGACAGCCCTTGGAGTCACCACTCCCGCTGAACTTGGTTTCGCTATAGTACAATCTCGAGCGATGTGGCCTTCCTTCCACAGTTGTAACACACCTTGGATTGTTGTGGACAGTTTGGGCTGATATGTCCCTCTTTCCCGCATTTGTAACATCTAACTGGTGGTCGTTCTCCTCCCCTAAAATTTGTTGTTGGTGCTGGTGCTGCTGCTGATGTCTTCCCGTCATTGTTGAATCTTCTCTTTCTGAAATTTCCACTTGACTCACCTCTCCTATTATCATGGCCACGATGACCACCGAGTGGTTACCGCCTTTGTTCGTATTTTTCCCTCCTCGTTGGTTATCATCGCTCTGATGATTGCTGTCACCGGTATGACCCTGGTTGTGGTCCCTCGGTTGAGTATACTCATTATCTCTCTCTAATAATTGGGCCCTGTTGACAACATCTGAATACAGAGAAAATTTATGAGAGATAAGATATTGACGAATCTCAGGTTTTAAACCTCTCAGAAACATCCTTGTCATTCGTTCCTCATTTTCGACCAAATGAGGTGCAAACCTGGATAACTCTGCAAACTTCGCCTCGTACTGGGACACCGTCATGTTGTTTTGTTCCAGTCTAATAAACTCAACCTCCTTCATATGACGAATACTTTCAGGAAAGTACTTGTCATTGAACAGTTTTTGAAATGTTTCCCAGGACATGTTGA
Source organism: Panax notoginseng (assembly GCA_016801055.1). Taxonomy (NCBI): domain Eukaryota; kingdom Viridiplantae; phylum Streptophyta; class Magnoliopsida; order Apiales; family Araliaceae; genus Panax; species Panax notoginseng. Next base: position 189,870,077 of record CM029012.1, read on the forward strand.
GTGCGTCAGGCTGGGTACGCTTCACAGACTCCCACCAGTAGTCTGCCTCACCGCGGAACATAAATGTGGCGAATGGAACCTTCTGTTCCTCCGTGCATCCCAAGACATCAAATATCTTGGTAATTTGCTTGACCCACGTTTCCGCCATGATCGGATCCGGCTTTCCCTTAAATTCTGGTGGTCCCAATTCTTTGAACTGCTTAGCTGTGACAAACCGCGCGTTGTTATCATTTCCACCCGTATTCTGCACACGAGTCTCCCTCGTCTGATTTTGCATGAACTGCAAAAAGCTCCTAAACATTCCATCATTCATCGTTTGCTCGGTAACGTTGTTTACAGGAGGAATATTGCCTTCCTGTTGCACGTTCCCCTGGGTAGTGATCAAAGGTGTCTCCACGGTCTGATTTACTCCATTATTAACGTTCTCAGCTGCCATTCTTAAATACTGCCATAAAACAAGGGTTAATAGTCATGTCATATATTATCCCTATACTCTGACCGACCAAATAAACACCAAATAAACTTAGTCAGGTCATACTAGCGAAGGAATTCCCCGTCTCTCCCCTCCTAGTTCTTGTCTCACATCTCAGCCAGGGATCATATCCCTAAGCTCTGATACCAACTGTGACGCCCCCAGAATAGGTATACAACACCCATTCTGAGTCGCCAAATACATGGTACAGAAAGCAAACTACAACTTCAATAATACAATTGTCGTGCAAAATACGACAACACATACTGTGAGTTTAAATACAAATATTGTCTTCTAGACAATATCCACACTCAAATAAATCCTCATTACAATTATTCAAACACTATTTTACAGAAATAGTGAGGACTGCTAATACATCTTTCTAGAACCATCACTCCATACCCCGACTAGATCCTGCTATGTTCTCACCTCCTGAGAAGAAAAATGGAACAAAAAGGAAAAGGGTGAGCTCAACTAGCCCAGTAAAGAATATTATGACTAAGATAATATACAACAAATTATCGTTAGTCTTCAACAGGGAAAAATCTGATAAAATATAATCGACAACAAGTTTTAGATCAACAACTGCAGCGGAAACAGCAAACCATTAGAAGAGTCAAGTAGAGAAAGAATTCTACTATCTTCTAAGATTTAAAAGTCCATCATCAATATTTTATCCCTGTAACATCAATTAATAATCATCTTTAACCAAATATTCATCTTTGCACTACAGGCCAAAGATATTCATTTGTATCATCAGTCGGTCATGTTCATCTCAACACCTGTTCATCTTTGCACTACAGGCCAAAGATATTCATCAAGTAATTATACATCTTTGCACTACAGGCCAAAGATATTCAGTAATATCATCATTTAGGACTGAGGATGATGAAAAATATCTTAAAGAGAACGAATCCAATGAGACAGAAGGACAAATAGTAGGGATTCGTATAACAGTTTATCCAAGATCAATAATACTTCATAATAATCAATTGTGAAGCAGAATTCAAAAATAAAGATCAAAACATGGATACAATCAAAGATAGTAACCATAATAGACATCTTGGACAAAAAGGGAAAATTTTATTTTTCGGTGAATAGTGCCGTATTCGTGAATAGTGCCGTATACGTGAATAGTGCCGTATACGTGAATAGTAACCCCCGACACAAAAAGTTCCAAATTTGATAAAAACTCATATCAATATTTCAGCATAATGATATTGAAGAAAATAATATCATTAAGAAGAAAATAATATCCCTTACCTCAAAATATCAGTACTTCTGGTCGGAATACCGGTATAAGGCTGAAAGAAACTTGCTCTGATGAATAGAAACTCTCAAAGTATCTAAATACTCACAAAATACACTCAATAATCTAGAGAGAGAAAGAGAGAAAACTTGTTTCTGGTGTGATTTTCAATTCTAACTTAGCCCTCTATTTATAGGAAAATTTTGGTAGGTTTGACCTGCAACCTGATGGCTTTACCTGCTACTATTCCCACCCACCACATTTGAAATATAATTCAGCACATTTCTTCACCAACCACAAGTGGGGCCCACCAATTCTAGAATTTTCCACCAAAATGATAAACTCCGAAAATTCAACAATTTCTGAACCAGTCATCTTGTAAAATTCATAATAAATCATACGTTCATTTTTAACGGTTCAAAATTTGTGGACATATACTCAACTTATATATGTATAACATATCCAAAAATTACCACGATCCAACGGTCGGATTAAAAATTATAACCCCCGCAAAATATCTCAAAAACCCTGATTTTTAATACCTCCATTCCGACAAAAATATGATAAAAACCTCAACATTAACTCCTTCATTTTTAACCACAAAAATATATCCCTCATTTATATCCACATAAAATAAATATTTCCTTATCATATGAATCAATAATTAATTATTCACAAATAATATTACAGAATCACATTTATGACAACCAGGCCGTTCCCAGGAAAGAGGGGGCTTTCCAATAAGGATTTCTCCTTACTGGCGCGCAATTAGATGACCAAACCTCTCCTTAGACAGAACTTTCTAGACATTGCCAATAATGTTATCTAATAATATTATTCAAATAATATGAATTATTGATCTGATAATGAAAATACTGTGCAGCAACAATTATTGAAACAACAATAATATAAAATATCAATGCAGCAATTATTGAATCAATAAAATAAAATATTGAACAGTAATACTGTAACAATTATTGAGTAGTGCCTTCTTACGTACGAATCAATAATTGTGCAATCCGTGTGCTACTGTGCAACCACGCGTTATTACTGTATTTTTAACCACCGGGTATTTCAACAGTGTTAACGGTAACAACTACGCCGTTATTAATAAACAACTTATACTTGTCGTTTTCTTCATCCAATCGCTTTCCGTTATGGGGCCCACACAAGACTGCGCCGTCGTACGAATATTCCCCGACAGCAAGAATATTCCACGACCAAACGAATATTCCCCGACAAAATGAATATTTTATAACCACTTGCTTATTTTGTAAAATTTGCACATTTCACCCATAACCAAAGTATTATATCAAATTAACCCCTTATTATTCACAATAATATTTAGAGAAAATTTGATTTTATTCAGTAATAAGTTGGAGTCTTACAACAAGAATATATTCCACGACCAAACAAATATTCCCCGACAACAATGAATATTTTATAACCACTTGCTTATTTGAAATATTTGCGCATTTTACCCATAACTAATCACATTCATCAAATCAACTCTTACTATTTCAGAATAATAAATTTAGGAAATTAAATTTTATTTATTAATAATTTGGGTTCTTACACTTTCTTTCACTGTTCTCTTCAGAAAATGAGAATATAGTTGGGACGAGTCAAGAAACGGAGTGATGGTCCAGAGGATAGCATTAGTAGTCCTCACTATTCTGTGAAATAGTGTGATAATAATTGTAATGAGGACTCCTTTTGAGTTTGTATAATCTCTAGTAGACAATATTTGTATTCAAACTCACAATTTATGTTTTGTCGTATTGTACACGACAGTTGTATTAGTAAGTTATATTTGAATTATGTACCATGTATCTGGCGACCCAAGATGGGTGATGTATACCTGAATTTTGAGGGCGTCACAGTTGGTATCAAAGCTTAGGGATATGATCCCTGGCTAGAATGTGAGAATAGAACTAGGAGGGGAGAGACAGAGAATTTCTTCGCTAGTATGACCTACCTAAGTTTACTTTTTATTTAATTGGTCGGTTAGAGTATAGAGATAATATGTGATATGTTAATTAACCCTTATTTTGTAACAGTATTTGAAAATGGCATCTGAAAATGTTGAGATAAGCAATGGAGCACAGGAGACCGTTGAGTCTCCACCGATCAATAATCAGGACAATGTGCAACAGGATGGCGATAATCCTCCTGTAAACAAAAACACTGATCAATTGACTACCGACGGTACGTTTAAGAGATTTTTAGAATTCATACAACATCAGGCGAAGGCGGCTCCTGTTCATAATGCAGGAGGAAACAATGGCAACCCACGGTTGGTCACCGCTAAGCAATTCAAGGAGCTGGGACCACCAGAATATTTGGAAAAGCCAGAACTGTAAGACCCCAACTTATTACTGAATAAAATCAAATTTTCTCTAAATATTATTGTGAATAATAAGGGGTTAATTTGATATAATACTTTGGTTATGGGTGAAATGTGCAAATTTTACAAAATAAGCAAGTGGTTATAAAATATTCATTTTGTCGGGGAATATTCGTTTGGTCGTGGAATATTCTTGCTGTCGGGGAATATTCGTACGACGGCGCAGTCTTGTGTGGGCCCCATAACGGAAAGCGATTGGATGAAGAAAACGACAAGTATAAGTTGTTTATTAATAACGGCGTAGTTGTTACCGTTAACACTGTTGAAATACCCGGTGGTTAAAAATACAGTAATAACGCGTGGTTGCACAGTAGCACACGGATTGCACAGTATAGTTGAATTATTGATTCGTACGTAAGAAGGCACTACTCAATAATTGTTACAGTGATTACTGTTCAATATTTTATTTTATTGATTCAATAATTGCTGCATTGATATTTTATATTATTGTTGTTTCAATAATTGTTGCTGCACAGTATTTTCCATTATCAGATCAATAATTCATATTATTTGAATAATATTATTAGATAACATTATTGGCAATGTCTAGAAAGTTCTGTCTAAGGAGAGGTTTGGTCATCTAATTGCGCGCCAGTAAGGAGAAATCCTTATTGGAAAGCCCCCTCTTTCCTGGGAACGGCCTGGTTGTCATAAATGTGATTCTGTAATATTATTTGTGAATAATTAATTATTGATTCATATGATAAGGAAATATTTATTTTATGTGGATATAAATGAGGGATATATTTTTGTGGTTAAAAATGAAGGAGTTAATGTTGAGGTTTTTATCCATATTTTTGTCGGAATGGAGGTATTAAAAATCAGGGTTTTTGAGATATTTTGCGGGGGTTATAATTTTTAATCCGACCGTTGGATCGTGGTAATTTTTGGATATGTTATACATATATAAGTTGAGTATATGTCCACAAATTTTGAACCGTTAAAAATGAACGTATGATTTATTACGAATTTTACAAGATGACTGGTTCAGAAATTGTTGAATTTTCGGAGTTTATCATTTTGGTGGAAAATTCTAGAATTGGTGGGCCCCACTTGTGGTTGGTGAAGAAATGTGCTGAATTATATTTCAAATGTGGTGGGTGGGAATAGTAGCAGGTAAAGCCATCAGGTTGCAGGTCAAACCTACCAAAATTTTCCTATAAATAGAGGGCTAAGTTAGAATTGAAAATCACACCAGAAACAAGTTTTCTCTCTTTCTCTCTCTAGATTATTGAGTGTATTTTGTGAGTATTTAGATACTTTGAGAGTTTCTATTCATCAGAGCAAGTTTCTTTCAGCCTTATACCGGTATTCCGACCAGAAGTACTGATATTTTGAGGTAAGGGATATTATTTTCTTCTTAATGATATTATTTTCTTCAATATCATTATGCTGAAATATTGATATGAGTTTTTATCAAATTTGGAACTTTTTGTGTCGGGGGTTACTATTCACGTATACGGCACTATTCACGTATACGGCACTATTCACGAATACGGCACTATTCACCGAAAAATAAAATTTTCTCTTTTTGTCCAAGATGTCTATTATGGTTACTATCTTTGATTGTATCCATGTTTTGATCTTTATTTTTGAATTCTGCTTCACAATTGATTATTATGAAGTATTATTGATCTTGGATAAACTGTTATACGAATCCCTACTATTTGTCCTTCTGTCTCATTGGATTCGTTCTCTTTAAGATATTTTTCATCATCCTCAGTCCTAAATGATGATATTACTGAATATCTTTGGCCTGTAGTGCAAAGATGTATAATTACTTGATGAATATCTTTGGCCTGTAGTGCAAAGATGAACAGGTGTTGAGATGAACATGACCGACTGATGATACAAATGAATATCTTTGGCCTGTAGTGCAAAGATGAATATTTGGTTAAAGATGATTATTAATTGATGTTACAGGGATAAAATATTGATGATGGACTTTTAAATCTTAGAAGATAGTAGAATTCTTTCTCTACTTGACTCTTCTAATGGTTTGCTGTTTCCGCTGCAGTTGTTGATCTAAAACTTGTTGTCGATTATATTTTATCAGATTTTTCCCTGTTGAAGACTAACGATAATTTGTTGTATATTATCTTAGTCATAATATTCTTTACTGGGCTAGTTGAGCTCACCCTTTTCCTTTTTGTTCCATTTTTCTTCTCAGGAGGTGAGAACATAGCAGGATCTAGTCGGGGTATGGAGTGATGGTTCTAGAAAGATGTATTAGCAGTCCTCACTATTTCTGTAAAATAGTGTTTGAATAATTGTAATGAGGATTTATTTGAGTGTGGATATTGTCTAGAAGACAATATTTGTATTTAAACTCACAGTATGTGTTGTCGTATTTTGCACGACAATTGTATTATTGAAGTTGTAGTTTGCTTTCTGTACCATGTATTTGGCGACTCAGAATGGGTGTTGTATACCTATTCTGGGGGCGTCACAGTTGGTATCAGAGCTTAGGGATATGATCCCTGGCTGAGATGTGAGACAAGAACTAGGAGGGGAGAGACGGGGAATTCCTTCGCTAGTATGACCTGACTAAGTTTATTTGGTGTTTATTTGGTCGGTCAGAGTATAGGGATAATATATGACATGACTATTAACCCTTGTTTTATGGCAGTATTTAAGAATGGCAGCTGAGAACGTTAATAATGGAGTAAATCAGACCGTGGAGACACCTTTGATCACTACCCAGGGGAACGTGCAACAGGAAGGCAATATTCCTCCTGTAAACAACGTTACCGAGCAAACGATGAATGATGGAATGTTTAGGAGCTTTTTGCAGTTCATGCAAAATCAGACGAGGGAGACTCGTGTGCAGAATACGGGTGGAAATGATAACAACGCGCGGTTTGTCACAGCTAAGCAGTTCAAAGAATTGGGACCACCAGAATTTAAGGGAAAGCCGGATCCGATCATGGCGGAAACGTGGGTCAAGCAAATTACCAAGATATTTGATGTCTTGGGATGCACGGAGGAACAGAAGGTTCCATTCGCCACATTTATGTTCCGCGGTGAGGCAGACTACTGGTGGGAGTCTGTGAAGCGTACCCAGCCTGACGCACTCAACATGTCCTGGGAAACATTTCAAAAACTGTTCAATGACAAGTACTTTCCTGAAAGTATTCGTCATATGAAGGAGGTTGAGTTTATTAGACTGGAACAAAACAACATGACGGTGTCCCAGTACGAGGCGAAGTTTGCAGAGTTATCCAGGTTTGCACCTCATTTGGTCGAAAATGAGGAACGAATGACAAGGATGTTTCTGAGAGGTTTAAAACCTGAGATTCGTCAATACCTTATCTCTCATAAATTTTCTCTGTATTCAGACGTTGTCAACAGGGCCCAATTATTAGAGAGAGATAATGAGTATACTCAACCGAGGGACCACAACCAGGGTCATACCGGTGACAGCAATCATCAGAGCGATGATAACCAACGAGGAGGGAAAAATACGAACAAAGGCGGTAACCACTCGGTGGTCATCGTGGCCATGATAATAGGAGAGGTGAGTCAAGTGGAAATTTCAGAAAGAGAAGATTCAACAATGACGGGAAGACATCAGCAGCAGCACCAGCACCAACAACAAATTTTAGGGGAGGAGAACGACCACCAGTTAGATGTTACAAATGCGGGAAAGAGGGACATATCAGCCCAAACTGTCCACAACAATCCAAGGTGTGTTACAACTGTGGGAAGGAAGGCCACATCGCTCGAGATTGTACTATAGCGAAACCAAGTTCAGCGGGAGTGGTGATTCCAAGGGCTGTCCCGGATAAGGCGAAATCAGCGGTTCCTGGAAGAGCGTTTGTCGTAACTGGCCAAAACGTGAGAAACCCGAACGAGGTGATCACGGGTAAGCTAATCTTGAATTCTTGCGAAGTTTATACTTTACTAGATACCGGTTCTACCCATTCTTTTATCTCTCCTGCTTGTGCTCAACGTTTAAACTTGACTCCGGAGAAATTGGACTTTAACTTATCTGTTGAAACTCCGTTGGGTGAAACCTTCGTTACATCTACAGTTTATAAATCTTGCATGATCCAAGTTGGCACTATCACATTACCTGTTGATCTTATCTCTTTAAAGATACTTGCTTTTGATGTGATTTTAGGAATTGATTGGTTAACCACTCATCATGCTAAAATTGATTGTTTTCGTAAGGTTGTTAGTTTTCATATTCCTAACCAACCTGTCATACGAATTCAAACTACTAAACCACTAAAATCAGTCACTGTCATATCAAGCCACAAAGCTATTCGTTTATTGAAAAACGGATGTCAAGCTTTCTTAGCCCATGTTATGGATTTGAACAAAGACAAGTCAGATTTGAATAATATTTCTATTGTTAGAGAATTTTCCGATGTATTTCCTGAAGAACTTCCCGGTCTACCCCCGGAACGAGAAATTGAATTCTTTATTGACCTTGAACCCGGTACAAAGCCCATTTCTAAAACCCCATATCGAATGGCTCCTATTGAACTTCAGGAGTTAAAAGTCCAACTACAGGAGTTGTTGGACATCGGTTTTATTCGTCCTAGTACGTCTCCTTGGGGTGCTCCTGTTTTATTCGTAAAGAAGAAAGACGGGAGTATGCGACTTTGTATTGACTATCGAGAATTGAACCATGTCACCATCAAGAATAGGTATCCGCTACCTCGCATTGATGACCTGTTTGACCAGTTGCAAGGAGCACAATTCTTTTCAAAGATCGATCTTCGTTCTGGATATCATCAGCTGAAGATTAAAACTGAGGATATTCCAAAGACTGCCTTCAGAACTCGGTACGGGCATTATGAATTCTTAGTAATGTCTTTTGGATTGACTAATGCTCCTGCTGCCTTCATGGATATGATGAACCGTGTATTCAAAGAATATTTGGATCAGTTCGTTGTTGTCTTTATTGATGACATCCTCATCTATTCCAAAAGCCGTGAAGATCATGAGCGCCATTTGAAGCTGGTACTGCAAAGGCTTCGTGAAAACAAGCTATATGCCAAACTGAAGAAATGCGAGTTCTGGCTTGAGGAAGTAGCATTCCTTGGGCACGTGGTGTCAAAACATGGAGTATCTGTCGACCCGGCGAAGATTGAAGCCATACAAAGTTGGGAGCAACCGAAGTCGGTAACCGAAGTACGTAGCTTTCTGGGCTTAGCTGGTTATTATCGGAGATTTGTGGAAGGATTTTCTCGAATCGCTACTCCGTTAACTCAGCTGACTCGGAAAGATACAAAATTCGTATGGAGTGAGGAATGCGAGAAGAGTTTCCAAGAACTCAAGAGGAGACTCATTTCGGCACCTGTTTTGACAATACCATCTGGTTCGGATGGATTTGTTATCTACAGCGATGCTTCAGGCAAAGGGTTAGGATGTGTTCTCATGCAACATGGGAAAGTCATAGCCTATGCCTCACGACAACTCAAAGAATATGAGAGGAATTATCCTACTCATGATTTGGAGTTGGCAGCAGTCGTTTTTGCGTTGAAGATCTGGAGACACTACCTGTATGGGGAGAAAGTGGAGATCTATACAGATCATAAAAGCCTCAAATATTTCTTCACCCAAAAGGAACTCAACATGCGGCAACGACGTTGGCTCGAGCTGTTGAAAGATTACGATCATACCATCCAATACCATCCTGGAAAAGCAAACGTAGTAGCTGACGCATTGAGTAGAAGATCATATGCGGGTACGAGTGCAATGTTTTTAACACAAAGGCCCATTTTGTATGACTTGCAAAGGATGGAGATAGAGATGAAGGCTCCAAGTACCCACATGATGATATCAAATATACGAGTAGAACCGACTTTAATCGATAAAGTTAAAGCTGCTCAAGCTACGGATATAGAGCTGATGCGTATGAAGAAGAAAGTGCAAGAAGGTGCTATTCCAGAAGCAAGAATCGATGAAGAAGGAATACTTCGAGTCAACTCCAGACTTTGTGTTCCTAACGATTTTGACTTGAAGCATAGAATAATGATGGAGGCACACAACACACCGTTTGCAATCCATCCTGGGAGTACCAAAATGTATCACGATCTTCGACATACATTTTGGTGGAGCAATATGAAAAGAGAGATCGCGGAGTTTATCTCGAGATGTTTAACTTGTCAACGTGTAAAAGCGGAGCATCAAGTACCAAAGGGTCCATTGCAACCACTTGAGATTCCGAAATGGAAGTGGGAACACATTACTATGGATTTTGTTACAGGTCTTCCCAAGGTTTCTCAAGGCATAGATGCGATTTGGGTTATTGTTGATAGATTAACCAAGTCCGCTCATTTCTTGCCGATACGTGAGACTTATTCCCTTGAACGTCTTGCTAGTATGTACGTGAACGAGATTGTGAGATTGCATGGCATGCCAGTATCCATAGTTTCGGATCGTGACCCAAGATTCACTTCACGATTTTGGGTTAGCTTGCAGAAAGCTATGGGCACGGATTTACGATTCAGTTCAGCATACCATCCTCAAACGGACGGACAATCAGAGAGGACTATTCAAACTCTTGAAGATCTATTAAGACTTTGTGTCTTAGATCTCAAAGGGAGTTGGGATAAGTACCTACCATTGGTGGAATTCTCCTACAACAACAGTTATCAGGCGAGCATAGGTATGGCTCCATTTGAGGCGTTGTATGGAAGAAAATGTCGTTCTCCAGTATGCTGGGACGAGGTGGGTGAAGCAACATTGTTGGGACCAGAATTGGTACGCATTACTACAGAGAAGATCCAAACGATTCGACAACGTATACAAACGGCACAGGATCGACAAAAGAGTTATGCGGATCTTCATCGGAAGGACGTGGAATTTAATATTGGGGATCATGTATTGTTACGTGTTGCACCATGGAAGGGAGTTACAAGATTTGGGAAGAGAGGAAAGCTCAATCCAAGATTTGTTGGTCCATTTGAGATTCTTGAGCGAATAGGAAATGTGGCATATAGACTCGCATTACCTCCAAGCATGTCTCGTGTTCATAATGTTTTTCACATATCTATGCTTCGTAAATATGTTAAAGACCCGAACCACATTATTGAGTTAGAACCAGACGAGATAGCTGAAGATTTAACGTACGAGGAGGTACCTGTTAAGATCTTGGATAGGAAAGAGCATGTCCTACGCACGAAGGTTATACCACAAGTTAAGGTTTTGTGGAGAAACCATGCTATTGAAGAAATGACCTGGGAGTTGGAATCAGAAATGAAAGCGAGGTATCCTCACCTTTTTGAAACATCAGGTACGTACGTCAATTTCGAGGACGAAATTTCATAAGGAGGGGAGGTTGTAAGACCCCAACTTATTAATGAATAAAATCAAATTTTCTCTAAATATTATTGTGAATAATAAGGGGTTAATTTGATATAATACTTTGGTTATGGGTGAAATGTGCAAATTTTACAAAATAAGCAAGTGGTTATAAAATATTCATTTTGTCGGGGAATATTCGTTTGGTCGTGGAATATTCTTGCTGTCGGGGAATATTCGTACGACGGCGCAGCCTTGTGTGGGCCCCATAACGGAAAGCGATTGGATGAAGAAAACGACAAGTATAAGTTGTTTATTAATAACGGCGTAGTTGTTACCGTTAACACTGTTGAAATACCCGGTGGTTAAAAATACAGTAATAACGCGTGGTTGCACAGTAGCACACGGATTGCACAGTATAGTTGAATTATTGATTCGTACGTAAGAAGGCACTACTCAATAATTGTTACAGTGATTACTGTTCAATATTTTATTTTATTGGTTCAATAATTGCTGCATTGATATTTTATATTATTGTTGTTTCAATAATTGTTACTGCACAGTATTTCCCATTATCAGATCAATAATTCATATTATTTGAATAATATTATTAGATAACATTATTGACAATGTCTAGAAAGTTCTGTCTAAGGAGAGGTTTGGTCATCTAATTGCGCGCCAGTAAGGAGAAATCCTTATTGGAAAGCCCCCTCTTTCCTGGGAACGGCCTGGTTGTCATAAATGTGATTCTGTAATATTATTTGTGAATAATTAATTATTGATTCATATGATAAGGAAATATTTATTTTATGTGGATATAAATGAGGGATATATTTTTTTGGTTAAAAATGAAGGAGTTAATGTTGAGGTTTTTATCCATATTTTTGTCGGAATGGAGGTATTAAAAATCAGGGTTTTTGAGATATTTTACGGGGGTTATAATTTTTAATCCGACCGTTGGATCGTGGTAATTTTTGGATATGTTATACATATATAAGTTGAGTATATGTCCACAAATTTTGAACCGTTAAAAATGAACGTATGATTTATTACGAATTTTACAAGATGACTGGTTCAGAAATTGTTGAATTTTCGGAGTTTATCATTTTGGTGGAAAATTCTAGAATTGGTGGGCCCCACTTGTGGTTGGTGAAGAAATGTGCTGAATTATATTTCAAATGTGGTGGGTGGGAATAGTAGCAGGTAAAGCCATCAGGTTGCAGGTCAAACCTACCAAAATTTTCCTATAAATAGAGGGCTAAGTTAGAATTGAAAATCACACCAGAAACAAGTTTTCTCTCTTTCTCTCTCTAGATTATTGAGTGTATTTTGTGAGTATTTAGATACTTTGAGAGTTTCTATTCATCAGAGCAAGTTTCTTTCAGCCTTATACCGGTATTCCGACCAGAAGTACTGATATTTTGAGGTAAGGGATATTATTTTCTTCTTAAATGATATTATTTTCTTCAATATCATTATGCTGAAATATTGATATGAGTTTTTATCAAATTTAGAACTTTTTGTGTCGGGGGTTACTATTCACGTATACGGCACTATTCACGTATACGGCACTATTCACGAATACGGCACTATTCACCGAAAAATAAAATTTTCCCTTTTTGTCCAAGATGTCTATTATGGTTACTATCTTTGATTGTATCCATGTTTTGATCTTTATTTTTGAATTCTGCTTCACAATTGATTATTATGAAATATTATTGATCTTGGATAAACTGTTATACGAATCCCTACTATTTGTCCTTCTGTCTCATTGGATTCGTTCTCTTTAAGATATTTTTCATCATCCTCAGTCCTAAATGATGATATTACTGAATATCTTTGGCCTGTAGTGCAAAGATGTATAATTACTTGATGAATATCTTTGGCCTGTAGTGCAAAGATGAACAGGTGTTGAGATGAACATGACCGACTGATGATACAAATGAATATCTTTGGCCTGTAGTGCAAAGATGAATATTTGGTTAAAGATGATTATTAATTGATGTTACAGGGATAAAATATTGATGATGGACTTTTAAATCTTAGAAGATAGTAGAATTCTTTCTCTACTTGACTCTTCTAATGGTTTGCTGTTTCCGCTGCAGTTGTTGATCTAAAACTTGTTGTCGATTATATTTTATCAGATTTTTCCCTGTTGAAGACTAACGATAATTTGTTGTATATTATCTTAGTCATAATATTCTTTACTGGGCTAGTTGAGCTCACCCTATTCCTTTTTGTTCCATTTTTCTTCTCAGGAGGTGAGAACATAGCAGGATCTAGTCGGGGTATGGAGTGATGGTTCTAGAAAGATGTATTAGCAGTCCTCACTATTTCTGTAAAATAGTGTTTGAATAATTGTAATGAGGATTTATTTGAGTGTGGATATTGTCTAGAAGACAATATTTGTATTTAAACTCACAGTATGTGTTGTCGTATTTTGCACGACAATTGTATTATTGAAGTTGTAGTTTGCTTTCTGTACCATGTATTTGGCGACTCAGAATGGGTGTTGTATACCTATTCTGGGGGCGTCACAAGAACCACTTAAGGCAGAGACATGGTTAAAGCAGATCACCAAGATATTTGATGTCTTAGGATGCTTCGAGGAGCAAAAAGTTCCCTTTGCCACCTTTATGTTGCGTGAAGAGGCAGATCACTGGTGAAAATCTGTAAAACGTACCCAGCCTGACGCACTCAAGATGTCTTGGGAGAAGTTCCAAGAGCTGTTCAATGACAAGTACTTTCCCGAAAGCATTCGTCACATGAAGGAGGTGGAATTTATCAAGTTGGAGCAAAACAACATGACCGTGTCGCAGTATGAAGGCAAGTTTGCCGAGTTATCCCGATTTGCGTCCCAGTTGGTTGATAATGAAGAAAGAATGACGCGGATGTTTTTAAGAGGTTTGAAGCCTGAGATACGTCAATATCTTATCTCTCATAAACTGTGTTTGTATTCAGATATTGTTAATAGGGCTCAGTTATTGGAGCGCGATAACGAGTCAACGCAACTAAAAGAGAGCAGCTGACAAAATGATAATACCGGTGTTAACAGTCATCAAAGCGGTGACAATAAGCATGGAGGGAATCAACATGCCAGAAATGGTAATCACTTCGGTGGTAATCATGGTCAAAACAATAAGAATGGACATTTCAAGAAGAGAAGGTTCAACAATGACATGAAGACGTCGGTACCAGCACCCGTTTCAAAGGAAAAAGAACGACCACCGGTCGTATGTTTCAAATGCGGACATGAGGGACACATCCGTCCAAACTGTACGCAGCAATCCAAAGCGTGTTTTAATTACGGAAGAGAAGGTCACCTAGCTCGATTTTTTCATATGGTGAAGTCAAGTCCAGCTGAGATAGTGATGCCAAAGGATGTCCCAGACAAGCCAAAGCCAGTAGTTTAAGAGAGAGCGTTTTTTTTTCATGACGAAGAACCTGAATAAAATTATCACGGGTATGTTAGTCATAAACTCTTGCAAAGTCTATACCGTGTTAGATACCGGTTCTACCCACTCTTTTATTTCACCTAGTTGTGTTCAATGTTTGAACTTAACTCCGGAGAAGTTACACTTTGATATATCTGTTTAAACTCAGTTGGGAGAAACTTTCGTTACCTCCACTATTTATAAATCTTGTTCAAATCAACACTTTCACGTTATCTGTCGATCTTATCTCTTTGAAAATACTTGCATTGATGTGATTTTTGAAAACGATTGGTTAACTGCTCATCATGCTTTTCGTAAGGTTGTTAGCTTTCATATTCCTAACCAACCTATTATGCGAATTCAAGTAACCAAACCACTAAAGTCAATCATTGTCATATCAAGCCATAAGTAAGAGCCCCGAGCCTTTCGCTGATGACTTCCTTATGTGGAATGCACCGAAGTCAGACTTTCCGTAGGAGTCGTTGTGAATGACGATGAGAAGTTGATAGGTATCAATGTGACGTGTTATCCAAGTCTTGGATGAGGGTCACAGTTTTGAATGATATTTCTATGGTTAATAAATTTTCTGACGTATTCTTGAAGACTTTCTAGCCTACCCCTAGATCGTAAAATCGAAATTTGTATTGACCCAAGTACAAAACTCATTTCTTAAACCCCTCAAATATTTATTTGCTTAAAGCGAATGTAACATGCGCCAAAGACGTTGACTCGAGCTGTTAAAAATTACGATCGTACCATTCAATACCATCGTGAAAAAACGAACGTGGTAGCTGACGCGTTGAGTAGAAAATCGTATGCATTTACGAGTGTGATGTTGTTAACACAAAGACCCATTTCGTATAACTTATAAATGATGAAGATAGAGTTAAAGACTCTAGGGACCCATGTGAAGATAACGAATATACGATTAGAATCGACTTTAATCGATAAAGTTAAAGCCGTGCAAGCTACGGACCCGGAGCTGATGAATACTAAGAAGAAGGTTCAAGAGGGCGTTATTCTAGAAGCAAAAATCGATGAAGAGAGGAAATCTCAACCCTCGATTTAATTGGCCCATTTGAAATCCTCGATCAAGTAGGAACTGTGGCTTATAGACTCGTTTTACCGCCAAGTATGTCGCGTGTTCAAAACAGTTTTTAACGTATTGATGTTACGTAAATATGTGGACGACCCGAACCACATTATTGATTTAGAACCGGACGAGATAGCGGATAGTTTAACGTATGAAGATGTATCTGTTAAAATCCTGTATTGTATTCAACACTCAAAGGTTATACCTCAAGAGTTAGAATCTGACGAAGTGTCCTCATCTGTTCGGCATACCAGGTACGTACAAAAATTTTTAGGGCGAAATTTCATAAGGAGGAGAAATTGTGAGACCCTAGATTTTATGAATAAATATTTAATTTTCTCGAAATATTTTTTTAAAATTATGGTGTGGATTTGAGATAATGTTATAGTTGTGGGTAGTATTTATAAATTTTACAAAGTATACAAGTTGTCATATTTTATTTGATTGGTCGGAGAATATTCTTTTTATCGGAAAATATCCATATGACAGTATAATCATTGGTGGATCCCACAACGAAATTATTGTCGGATTGAAAAAACGACAAAAATATTTTATTAAAAATAACGGCGGAAGTTTTACCGTTGATACTGTTGAACTACTCGGTAGTAAAAGTACAGTAATACGTGTGGTTGCATAGTAGCATACGGTATTAATTATTAATGCTTATGTGAGAAGTCACCCAATTTGATTCAATTATTGTCAATTAATAATATGAATTATTTCGCGATAATGAAGTTTTGTTTTATTCGTATTATTCACGTAATAAAACAGAAACATCTTTTTATATAAAATAGAATACTTTATTAAAGTTATTCTATAAATAGAATATATTATATTTTATTATGCATAGTGTTACATAGTGTTTTGCATAGTGTTTGTATAGTAAAAATCTTTTTATATAAAAAGAATATATTATATTTTATGTAAAAGATTTTTCTTTAACTATGGACCGTCAGATTAAAGTAAATCAATCTGGACCGTTCATGGATTAGTTACTATGCATTCCATTTTCCTATAAATAGAAGCTCATTCCTTCATAATTTCTTACGAATTTCCTGAAACTCTAGAGAGAGAAACTATAGAGAGAGTTCTTCTTCTATAATCTTGAGCGTATTTCTTTAGAGTTTAAGAAAACTTTGAGCGTAGTGCAAGTTTTCTTCGAGTATATCCTCGCCCTACCAGTCGGAATACTCTTCTTTCAAAGGTAAGGGATATTATTTATTGTACCCGTAAGGGGTATTATTTCTTTTGTATTCATGAAGAGAACTTCTGTTATTCCATTATTTATTATTCTGTTAGAATAACCTGTATACGCGGTCTACCCTATACTTGGTGACATTCTTCTATTATTCTGTTGGAACATCCTGTCTGTGTGTTTTACACCGGACCTGGTTCCGTCTTTATTATTATTCTGTTGGAACATCCTGTATGTGTGTTTTATACCGGACCTGGTTCTGTTTTTATTATTATTCTGTTGGAATATCATGTCTGTGCGTTTTACGCCGGGCCTGGTTCCATTATTTATTATTCTGTCGGAATATCATGTCTGTGCGTTTTACGCCGGACCTGGTTCCGTCTTTATTATTCTGTTGGAACATCATGTCGGTGTGAATTTCACCTGACCTGGTTCCGTTATTATTATTCTGTTGAAATAACCTGTCTATGCGAAGTACCGCATGCATGATGATTTCTTTTGTTATTCCATTCTTTATTATACTCAGTTGGTTAAAGTTTTGACTTCTATACTCCATGAAATTAGTAAAATATCATTGATATTTGCGTTTCATCCAGTATCTTTTCATGAAAATATTCTTCTGAGCATTCTTGAATTTTACTCCACAAAGCAGTATCATATTGACAATTTGGACATTATTGGTTCCTGGATAAATTAATTCTTGAACTTGTTTTATTGAATTCTTATATCATTGTCATCATCCTCGTGTTTATATTATGTTGAAAGTCATCTGTGGCCTGTAGTGCATAGATGGAGTTGGTATGATTATGACCAGAGATTATTCGGTGTAATCATGACCGTAATGTTACAAATGATGTGGATAAAGTCATCTGTAGCCTGTAGTGCATAGATGGACTTGATATGATTATGACCAGGGATTATTCGGTGTAATCATGACCGTAATGTAATGATTGATGTGGTAAAAATCTTCATTTGCCGTAGTGCATTGATGGATAGTTTTTGGTATGATTATGGCTATGGATTCTCTTTTGGCCGTAGTGCAAGGATGAATTATTTTATGGCATGATCAGGATCGTTGATGAAAACACGATAATTTTTAGCCGTAGTGCATGGATAATTCGTGGTCGTGATACTAAAGAATATCCTTGGCCGTAGTGTAGGGGTGATTCGATGATGTGAATTATTTATTAAGCTGAGTCCCAGCGATAAAAGTCATGAAAAACTTTTTAAATCATAAAAGATAGTAGATTTTATTCTCTACTTGACTCTTTTAATGGATTTCTTGATCCGCTGCAGTTAAACTTGATGTCTATTGTATTTTATCAGTTTAACATTGTTGAAGACTAATGATAATTTATTTTACATTATCTTAGTCATAATATTTTTTTACTGGGCTAGTTGAGCTCACCATTTCTTTCACTGTTCTCTTCAGGAAATGAGAATATAGTTGGGACGAGTCGAGAAACGGAGTGATGGTCCAGAGGATAGCATTAGTAGTCCTCACTATTATGTGAAATAGTGTGATAATAATTGTAATGAGAGCTCCTTGTGAGTTTGTATAATCTCTAGTAGACAATATTTGTATTCAAACTCACAGTTTATGTTTTGTCGTATTGTACACGACAGTTGTATTAGTAAGTTGTATTTGAATTATGTACCATGTATCTGGCGACCCAAGATGGGTGATGTATACCTGAATTTTGGGGGCGTCACACACGGTCCATAGATTTTTGCCTTTCTAGTCATTTTGGGATAAGACCGGCTGACTTTGTGTCCTCACCTCCGAACCTCCCTTTCTTCATTGTTGGATAATACCACCAGCCTTCGTGTCCCCACCTCCGGCAACCCGATCAGGTGACCCGACCCAAGCTTTCGAGAGTCGACTCTGATACCATATGAAACAACCCAGGTTAAATCTCAAGTTCAAATCAAATCAAATCCATCCAAAATAAGACCTTAAACCACTAACCCAATAATATTTTATTGGGTCATCTTATCCCACCACAGACTCACTCAAAAGGTCATGACTGAATGTATTATTGTTAGTAACTTAATTTCTTATATACAGATAAATTTTTATCATATATTTCGATGTAAGACTAGGATGTTACATATACGATATATCTTACAAATATAGAATAATAAGTAGCATAAGTTGTTGTAATAATTTGACTAAAAAAGACAATTTGATTTATTCTCAGAGTTGTTTGTAGAAGCTCCATTCTCATATAAATGTTATATTATAAGTCACCTTATAATAAGAGTTTTATTATATATAACGATAAATTTGTGTTTATAATACTAACGACTTATGTGTATACATGAAATAAGCATAAATTAAAAACATCTCCCTGATTTATTATATTTTATCACTTAAAGTTTCAGCTAGTTGTAATTCAATTTCGTCATATATTTGTTGAAATATAAATCATTTCCCTTATAGTAATAAAAAGTGAAAAAAATAGAGATATTTTAAGTGGGTAAATATAATTTGGTAATTAATTAGACTAAATGGTTTTTTTTTTATAGATCTTTTTTTAAAAAATCTCAATCGTACAAAAAATAAACTTGAAGATTTATATCTTTTCGTATGATATGAAAATATGAAGTCATAAACATTTGATATCTAGAAAAAAAGAAGAGAACATGTATCATATTAAAAATAGTGAATTGTTATTTTTATAAGTAATAATTGATATTTTCACAAATATGTTTTTACATATGAACGGGACTCATTTATTATTTATGAAAGAATAACCTTATAAAATTATTACTTTTATTTGTAAAAATATTAATTTTTTAAAAATATACTTCAAGACTATCAATTTGATGATTTTTCTTCAATTAAAAAAAAAAAGCCAACAACAATCATCATCGGTTGCGTTTTCTTTGAAGCTTCGTTAATTCTTAATACTAAAAACACTTATATATTAACAAACAAAAATATAAGATAAGTAATGACAAATTTGCATTGAAATAAATAAATTATTATTATTATTATTAGTACTATTATTATAATTATAATAATAATAATTGTTATTATTATTATTAATTATTATCATTATTATAATTTGATTTGGGCGGGAATTTTTAGGGGTGAATTTGATTTGGTCGTGAATTTTTATATTATATTAATAATAATAATTATTATTATAATTATTGTAATTATTATTATTATAATAATTATTTCTCTTATTATCATTATTATTGTTATAAATAGTATTATTCTTATTATTGTTATTATAATATATTTATTTTTTTATTATTATAATAGTAGTAATTATTATTATTATTATTATTATTATTTTTATTATTACTATTATTATTATTATTATTATTGTCATTATCATTATTGTTATTTGATTTGGGCGGGAATTTTTAGTGTGAGATGAAATATGAGCTTTTAGATTAAGTTGAAAGAATTGAGATGAAATATGAACCGTTATTGTGTTTTGTCAAATGAAAGATTCAAAAGGGGTTCTGTTTTATAATAATAGTAATAATATAATAAAATGAAGGATAATAATAATAGTACTACTACTAATAATAATTGTTTAGTCTTTAGGTAATAATTTTTACTATTATAATAATAATAATAATTATTATTATTATTGTTATTATTATTGTTATTATTATTATTATTATCATTATTGTTATTATTATTGTTATTTGATTTGGGTAGAAATTTTTAATGTGAGATGAAATGTGAACCTTTAGATTAAGTTGGAAAAATTGAGATGAAATCTGAATCGTTCTTATGCTTTGTCAAATGAAAGATTATTATATAGATAACTTACACCCTTTAGCGACGGATTGGGCAACAGTTCGGTCCGTCACTATGTATATAACTGTCGTCTTAATTTTTAGCGACGAACAACATATAATTATGGACCGAACATATAGCGACAGACCGAACTGTCACCCAATCCGTCGCTAAAAGGGTATGCAAGGTAGGTTGAATAAAGGCCAAAGTGTATACTGTTGATCCTTTCTATATACATAATAACATATATCCGATATATTTTGTAATTGTAAAATAAAATAAAATAACCAACTTTTGAAAAGGAATTCTATATTTAGCCGCGAAAAAGCGACTCTTCTTCTTCAATTGTGCAAACCCGTAAACTTCGCTTCGATACTCCTCTAAAACAGGGGAAGGAAGAAATTAATCAGTTAAAGTTCTGGCAAATTAGGGTTGGGATAATCTGTCTCAATTAAATTATCGTTGTGATTATATTAGATTAGGTTAATTGATATAGAAATTAATTAATTAATTTGCTTAATCGCTCCAGAAAAGCTTGAATTTCTGGGGAGGATTGTTAGTATCAGGCTCTTCAGATGGTGACGGCTTACGAATGCGAATTAGGAGACTGCAAGTTTTGGGCGGATAAAAAGATAATTATGGATCAACAAGAAGAACAAAGAGACGAATCATCTGAAGTGATCGATGAGTTGATTGGGGTAATTGAATATGTCAAGGCAATTGGGGAATTTCGAGTGACGCAGAGAAAAGAGGGGCATGGCCTGGTGAGGCGATTGAAGCTTTTGATGCCATTGTTGGAGGAGATTAAGGACCTTAATACTACTCCCATTCCCGAGGATTGTTTGGCCTGTTTACGTAAATTGAAGAAGGCTTTTCATTCCGCCAAGAAATTGTTGAAAGCTTGTTATGCTGGAAGCAAGATTTACCTGGTTAGGATTTTTATTTTTCTGATTAATTTGTTTCTGTTTTATTTATTTATTTATGTATGTTTGTGATTAATTAATTAGGCATTTGAGAATGAGGCAGTGATGGTTAGATTTCGATCTGTTTATGAAAAAATAAGTCAAGCATTGGATGGTATGCCTCATGATGAGCTTGGAATATCGGAAGAAGTGAAAGAACAGGTCAGTTCTTACCCTCTCCTATATTTATTGGTGAATTTTGCTGATAACATGTAAACATATTTTCATTCTTCACATTTGGATAAATTCGAGATATACTATATTTTTCCAGCATCATTATATTATAGTTTCTCATTTTGAAAGAGATAATGATTTGTGGTGATGAACATTTTATTACATTAGCCTGTATTTTGTATTGACTTGATCATTCAGCATGTAAATTCTTATGTTCACAAATTATTAGGAATATTTATTAGGGAAAAAGGAGTTCAGCACTTCACTTTGTTGAAATCTGAATATGTATGTGGTTATGCAAACATATCGAAAGGGACAGTTTGAAAGATTATAATAAATGCTTTCAAACAGTTTTATGCGAAGCAGATTTGAAATAAAGGGGATAATAATCTTGCCGGTGAAAATACATAACAATTTCTCCAAATTCTAAGGGAAGCTTTGTAATTCGTTCTAGGTTGAGCTAATGTGCATGCAAATGAGAAGGGCGAAGACGCGGACTGATAGCCAGGATATGGAACTTGCCATGGATATGATGATGGTGTTGTCCTCAGAGAATGACCGGAATGCAGACAGTGTCAGTATAGAAAGGTTGGCAAACAAGCTGGGCCTACGTACTGTTGAGGACCTTAACACTGAAACAGCAGCTGTAAGAAAATTTGTTAAAGAAAAGCGTGGACATAATGCCGAGGCAACTCAGCAAGTCTTGGATATCCTGAGCAAATTTAAACGATTTGCTGGAATTGAAGTTGATGAGGCAAATGTTCATGATGATCCTGTTGTGCCTAAAGCTCTTGACAAATGTCAATCTTTGGCAATCCCTAACGAATTCCTGTGTCCGATCACTCTAGAAATTATGACAGATCCTGTTATTGTTTCGACTGGACAGGTATCAGATGCTCTTAATAGTTAATAGTAATTCACCTCTTCAATGATTTTATTACAGTACGTTAGCAAGTAACATGTATTTTCAGTGAGAAAAATAAAAACTATACTCTTAGAACACAAACGTCTGTTTGGCCATATGATTGATTTCTATCCAGAATTTTGGTAGCCCCTTCCCTTTTCCACTCTTACTCGAGTGTCAATAGTGTATTTACTTTTCTCATGTAGATTAGAAAAATTCTCTGTTACTTGATGTAAACTAAATTTTGAGTTTTCACCTTTTTTTATTTTAGACGTACGAAAGAGAAAGCATACAGCAGTGGTTGGATTCTGATCACCGAACGTGTCCAAAATCGGGGCAACTTTTGACTCACACTTCACTAGCACCAAATTTTGCATTGAAGAACTTAATTCTGCAGTGGTGTGAGAAGAACAATTTTGAACTTCCCAAAAAAGAGGCACCACCAACACCACTGCCTTCAAGCCCTGAGAAGTCCTCCGTTACACAAGACGAGAAAATGTTGTCCTTGGTTGCTAATCTATCCTCGAGTCAGTTAGAGGTGCAGAGAAAGGCAGTGACAAAGATTCGCAGGCTCTCGAGAGAGAGTCCAGAGAGCAGAGTTTTGATTGCCAACAATGGAGGAATCCCACCATTAGTGCAGCTTCTATCCTATCCCGACTCTAAAATCCAAGAGCATGCTGTGACAGCTCTCTTGAACTTGTCAATTGATGAGTCAAACAAGATACTCATATCTAGAGAAGGGCCAATTCCACCAATAATTGAAATCTTGCAGAATGGAACTATTGGAGCCAAAGAGAACTCTGCAGCAGCATTATTTAGCTTATCAATGCTCGATGAGAATAAAGCAACGATAGGGGCGTTAAATGGGATCCCACCGTTGGTAGAATTGTTAAGAAGCGGGACAATTAGAGGTAAAAAAGACGCTGTCACTGCACTCTTCAACCTCGCCCTCGGCCATGCAAATAAGTTGAGGGCTATTGAAGCTGGTATAGTGGCGCCTCTACTCCAGATACTCAAGGACAACCACTTGGATATGGTTGACGAGACACTTTCCATATTGTTACTTCTTTCATCGCATCCAGACGGGAGGCAAGAAATCGGACAGCTTACATTTATTCAAACTCTTGTTGATTTCATTAAAGAAGGGACCCCCAAGAATAGGGAATGCGCAGCAGCAGTTCTTCTTGAGTTGGGTACACACAATTCAAATCTCCTGCTGGCTGCACTGCAGTATGGTGTTTATGAGCATCTAGCTGAAGTTGCTAACAGTGGGACGGATAGGGCTCGAAGGAAAGCAAACTCCCTTTTACAGCTAATACGTGATTCTGAGCAGATTTGATGTTAATAGAGAAAGGTAAAATAAATAAAGGTCAATAAGTGTGCCTTTCTGCAATTATACTCTGTAATATGTATGTTCACTGGGATTCCGAGATGTGTGTTTATTGGTTGTAGTTCACCATTTAGTTCCGGTTCATTTATGTGAATACAAACCAAGCTATTTTATTTGAGATATCTTGCAATTTTTTTCTGTGGCTCAAGGTTTTGTTATTGATCCAAAATTTCTGATGATGAATCATAGCAGACAGATCCAAGAATGGCAAGGAAATTGAAGTATATTTCAATTGAATGTGTAGCTCACTTTGAAGAAAGAAAAAAAACTCAAGAACCTTGGGGCATTTGCTTTATAAAACTGAGATTTCAATAGACAGATGTATATACATTCGATCATCTTATTGTTTATTTTATTTTAACATTTTATGAGGATCAAAACATGTGTATTACATTCTATCAAAGAGGAAAATGCAGAAAAAAATAAAAAGCAAAGCGTCCCCTCCCTGGTTTCCATACGCAAGTACTTAAAAATATTTGTTAGCAATGGGACCGCAGTTGCAGAACCCAAAATTTATTTAATTATGTATATAAAGGCATTATATTTGGTCCTTGATTTGCACCAATCTATCCTTTAATATGGCAACATACTTCGTTGTTTCCTTCTCTGGGTTTCTTCTCAAATATCATACAGCCTTTTTTCATATTGTCAAACACAAACATTTTATATAGATATTAAGAGTGAGTCCAATACTAATTACTCGATATTTGAACGTGCAAATACTCAAAATACTGAGCTTTGGCCATATTTATTTGCAAAAAATATGCTTTATATATATAGTCTCATACTCTCATGAATAGTTTTCTCATTTTATGTTATCAAATGACTTTACGAGACTATGGTGTTTGATTGCATCTTAATGCATATTAACAGTTCACCTCTTAATGTCTCTTTAAGAGCCAATATATTTGTATTAAGAGGACATCTGAATAGTTAAAATATAAATATGAGTCTAAACTATTCAGAAAACCTTTTAATACAAAAATGTGAATTGTTGAGATGCATTAAAAAATAAATTATTAAAATGTATTAAGATACAATCAAACACCATCTATTATGGTCTTTCCTCCAAACAGCCATGACATTCATATTTTCCTCGTCTTACTAAAGAATTTAATCATGAGGATTAATATGAATACGCCTTAATAAAGGTTGTTAACGCCAAGATCTTTGATGACGTCCCAATCACGTAAGACGCCCTAATCCTGCACAGAAAACACGATCAACACCAAAAGCTTGACGGCTGGACCGTCGGGGGATAGCTCCGGCGTGAGAGTCAATACAGGTGTTCAAGGTTTAACAATGGAGGGTGTAAAACGTCTAGTGTGTTGAGCTAAATGAAAAAAAAATGTATATGTCTGTTTTGTTACCTCTTTTTCTTTTGTTAACCTTGCCTCATACGTTCCTCAGACCCGGTTTACTGTTCCCCCCACTACCTCCTGACACCTCTTCCCATCCCCGGTCATCTCAGCCGAAAGTGTGCAGCTTATTTTCCTACCTGCTACCACTGTTACCTCCCGCCGGCAATCGGAGTCCCATCCTCATTAATGCCATGCAGACCGGTGGCAGACGTAACAGTCAACTACTGCCTTTGTGATGATTACTGGTCAAAGATAAGATAAATAATACCTTACGTAATGGATCAACCCCGTGACTAAGCCCAATATTATAGTCAAGTAGCGAGGCCCAAGTTGTTTGACCCAATATGGTAAAGGTGATATAATCCAGAAGACAAGCCCATCCGGCCTGGCCTAGTAGGAAAAGTATTCTGGCCCAACATTGCCCCCCAGTCTTTTATTAAACAGGATGTTTAGTGGAAGACTGACTGTAAATAGCGCGAGTCCACAGGAAGAAAGGGCCCATTAAGCGCCGGCCCACCTTGGATAACCCACCAAAGCCAAAATCGGACGTTACCTTTTCCTCTCCCTCATCATTATCCCCAATTAATGCGCCGCCCTTGGCTCTCGTGCAAATTTTGAAAAAATCACTCGCTATAAAAGCCGCTGCCCCTTCTCCTTGGAGGGTTCCCTGCTATTTCGAATTCATAAGAGCCTATTGTCTTTTCCTCCTCAAATTTCTTCATTTTCTCTGCAAATTCTCAACAATGGCATCCCAGAACCCCGATACAAGTTCTCCTCTTCGTGTCGCCCTCATCTCCACTGTGACCCCTCACTCAAATCCTGACAAAGAGGTTCCGGGCTCAAACCCCCAAGTCGGTGCCGCGAGTAAGGAAGCTCCGCCCATGGAATCACTTCCCAACCCATCTGATTTTTTCCAAAACGAGGAAGACTTTCCTCATGCCAACACCCCCTCCACCATCAATGAAGCTGAGCTCTGCAACATTAGAGCTCGCTATCAAATACCGGATACCCACGGGGTACGGATAGCGGCCCCTCACGAAAGGATGTACCAGCGTCCCGACGGCTGGATCGCCGTTCCGGCAACTTTTCTGGAGAAGGGGGTGAGGTTCCCCCTTCACGCCTTCCTGATCACCCTCCTAGGGTTTGTTGGAGTGGGGTTCGCCCAATTGGTGCCGAACTCGTACATCCATATACTGGCTTACATAGCCTTCTGCTACGAGATAGGAGTTCCTCCTGCTGTGGATTCCTTCTTTACCCTCTTCTTGGTGGGGAAATCTCGGGAGAAAGGCTTCAAGGTGCTAAGTAAGATAGCCCCCAAGCCCAATGCCAGGATCGAGAAGCGGTCTCTAATGGACACTCCTTCGAGCAACCGAGGATGGCATAATAAATGGTTCTTCGTCAACGGGCCCGAAATCTCCTCTGTCCCTGACTGGACCACTTCTGATCGCGTCTCTGCAGACTTCGGAGATATATCCGAGGAGCGTATAAGAGAAATGACGCGCATCATAGAGAAGATACCCCTGAAGGAGTGGAGCTTCGGCCTCTTGGGCAAACAAGCCTGGTTGTATGACCACAAGTTGTCTCTCATCAAGCCGACTTCGACCGATCGGAAGGACTTGGATAGGTACCTTTCTGGCAAGCCTTCATCCCCTTCCATCGAAGTTCCCCAAGAAGAATTTCCGGCCTCGGAGGCCCAGGATGCAGAGGTCTTCCGCGGATCAGAACTTGCTGAGGAGCCTAGCCGACCTCGACAGAAGAAGAGGGCGGTTCGGAAAGTCCGGTCAAATCCTCAAGGAACTCAATCAACCTCTACAGCGAGTATGATTGACTTGCCGGCGACCGAGCGAATGCAGGCTCTCCGGATTAAGAAAAGGAAGACCCACGTGACTCCTCTGTCTGCCGATGAGCTTCGAGTTCCTCGCCCTGCTGCAGTTGAGCCTCCCCCCGTCATCCCCGTGGAGATCC
Source organism: Panax notoginseng (assembly GCA_016801055.1). Taxonomy (NCBI): domain Eukaryota; kingdom Viridiplantae; phylum Streptophyta; class Magnoliopsida; order Apiales; family Araliaceae; genus Panax; species Panax notoginseng. The sequence continues at coordinate 189,897,703 of CM029012.1, forward strand.
ACGTTTCAGAAGATGAGCTCGAAAACCTGAACGAGTCTCCTCTTCTGTCTCGTAAAAGGAAGCAGTCTTCCGAGGATCAACCAGCACCGCCTCCCGAACCATCAGTGCCTTCTCCGCCGAGACCCTCTTCCTCCACCTTCCGGCGAGAAGCTGCATCTTCTCCCACTGTATGGCTGGATTTTAACGAGAACTTTCCTTTTCAGCTGTTCGACTCCTTTGTTCGGGAGACCGATGACCATCGGTTCGGAAACAGCTCGATCAGGGATTTGATCGAAGAGGGCATGAGTTACCAGGCTAAGGTGAGTTGGTTCAATTGAAATATTTAGGAATCATCTGTTTCTTCTACTAATTCATTTGAAATGTCTGCAGACAAATGCTGTCTTCGGGAGACTTCTTCCCCGATACAGAGAGTCTGAAGCCGAAGAAGATGCGGCCAGGCGAGAGATGGCTACTATGACTTCTGCTCTGGAGAGGGAGAGAAGGGCTCATGGTATCACTATCTTCAATAAAGAAGGCCTTCAGAAGGACTTAAATAAGTTGAAAGAACAGTTGGAGACATCCGAGGCCACCCACCAGCTGACCGTTACTACGAACATAGACCTGGTTCGTCGGAATGAGGTTCTTGTTGGGAAGAACGAGACGATGGTGAAGACCACTAAGAGCTTGGCTATACAAGTACACGACCTTGAGGCCAGGGATCTGAGACATCTGAAGGAGCGGGCAAAACTCGAAGAGGAGCTCCGCGAACTTCGGGCTCTGAGAGACATGGGTCCTCCTCTAACCGGAGATCTTCGGAGGGAAATCCAACAAGAATACCAGAAATCTGCCGAGTTGAACGAGGAGATCATCCAGATGTTCTCGGATGGATACGACGAATGCCGAAGCAAAGACAAGGCAAGACTTGTCGCTGCCAAGGTTGAACCGACCATCCTGGACTCTTCGGAAGACGAAGCCGATCTCTGAAGATGGTTCTCTTTCCCTTAGCTGTAGGATTTTTGTAAAGCTTCTATCGCTTTGTAAACATCATTATGTAAATAAAATATCAGTATTATCAGTACCATCCTTTATGACTTCGGTTTTTTCACTGTTAACCAACACTTCAATATGGATTTAATTTGAAAAATGTACAAGCTCCTCCGTGGGCTTAACTTTAAACTGTTAATTAACAACTAAGCAAGTCGTATAACAGATAAGATGAAGCTAAATAACATGGCCTTCCGAATTCAACACTTAGAAAGATTTAGGCAATAATAACAAAGTAAATGAATACTTATTCGTTACCGAAGTGTGAGGTAGGTGTCGCGAGGGATCGGACGAAGTCTGAATGACGATACTTGCCTACCCCGAAGGGCCTGACAAGGTCCTTAGGATCACCTGCCGATGAGGCTATCATCGAATGGTCAGCGAGTCCGCCCGAGCCTCCTTTTTTCGGTGACCATTGATTTTACCACCCTTGGTAAAAAACAATATAGGATCCAGGATTTGACTACCACGCGGGGTATCAAATAAATTGGCTGCCATCGAATGGCCAGCAAGTCCTACCATACCTCCTTACTTCGGTGACCATTGATTTTACCACCCTTGGTAAAAAATAATATAGGATCCAGGATTTGACTACCACACGGGGTATCAAATAAATTGGCTGCCATCGAATGGCCAGCGAGTCCTACCATACCTCCTTACTTCGGTGACCATTGATTTTACCACCCTTGGTAAAAAATAATATAGGATCCAGGATTTGACTACCACACGGGGTATCAAATAGATTGGCTGCCATCGAATGGCCAGCGAGTCCTACCATACCTCCTTACTCCACTGTGACATTGGGACAAATGCGAAGATCAGTTGTGAAAAAAGTGACTTTTTATTGATGATGAACGGTTATGTACAGACTCCCAGTGGACTGACTCGGTTTCTATTGAAAGTACTTTCAGAGCCTGCCTGCGTGCCATGTGTTCTGAATTTCGGATCCATCCAAAGCCTTCAGCCGATACGTCCCGGGCTTCGGTGCTTCGGCCACCTCATACGGTCCTTCCCAGTTCGGCATCAACTTCCCAGTGTTCTGCGGTGTAGACGCTTCGGCCTCTCTGAGAACGAGGTCTCCCAACTCAAATCTTCGGAGCTTTACCCCTTTGTTGTAGTGCTTGGCGACTCTTCTCTGGTAGGCTGCTAACTTGATCATAGCCACTTCTATGACTTCCTCTAACAGGTCCAAGTTGGCCTTTAGTCCCTCGTCATTGTAGATTTCACTGAACTGACTAACTCGAAGACTTGGAGATCCAATCTCAACTGGGACTAAGGCATCAGTGCCGTAGGCCAGTCTGAAAGGCGAGTCCCCTGTTGTTGTCCTCGGCGTAGTCCTATAAGCCCACAATACGCTGAGCAGCTCTTCCGGCCATCTTCCTTTGGCTTCGTCCAATCTGCGCTTGATCCCGTTTAGAAGTGTTCTGTTAGTCACTTCGACCTGCCCATTTGATTGCGGATGAGCCACTGAAGTCTTCCTGTGCTGGACTCCCAGTTCCTTCAGAAAACCTTCAAATTTTGATCCCACAAACTGACGTCCGTTGTCTGATATTACCACTTGAGGGATCCCGAAGCGAAACACTACGAATTCTTTCATAAATTTCAGACACTCCTGTTCCGTTATCAGCCGAAGTGGTTTCGCCTCGACCCATTTGGTCATATAATCAATGGCGACGATGACGAAGCTGACCTGCCCCTTAGCCTTCGGTAACGGACCCAGTATATCAACCCCCCAGACAGCGAAGGGTATAGGAGATAGAATCGAGTATAGCTCTTCCGGTGGCTGATGTGGGATCGGACTGTTGAGCTGACATTTATCACATTTTTTCACGTATTCCGTAGCTTCCTTGAAGATCGTTGGCCAGTAGTACCCCTGCCGAAGAACTTTGTATGCCAGCGACTTAGCCGCCATGTGATCACCGCAGATACTCTCATGAACTTCCCGAAGGGCGTACTCTGCTTCGGACGGGATCAGACATTTCAATAATGGTGACGAAAATGCCCTCCGATAAAGATCTCCGTCAATAAGAACGAAGTTGGCACTTTTGTATTTGACCTTTTTTGCTAACATCTGATCCGAATGAAGGACGCCATCTGCCAAATAATTGATGTAGGGAGTCATCCAGCAGTCACGTCGCTCGACACACATCACTGAGTCATGTTGAACACTCGGCTGCTGTAAGACCTCCAGATAGACTGACCCATTGAAAACGACAGCATCTGTAGTGGCCAACTTTGATAAGGCATCGGCAATAGAATTATCGTTACGCTCTATGCCTTGAAATTCGTGAAAAGTAAAGTATCGGAGTCTGTTTTTCAACTCTGCCAAATACCTGATCATCCTCGTCCCCCGAGCTTCATATTCTCCTGATAACTGCTTGACGACCAACTGAGAGTCACTATAAATAATCAACTTCTGGACTTCTAGGCTCTTCGTCAGCCGAACCCCAACTAGAACGGCTTCATACTCGGCCTCGTTGTTAGTCGCCTTAAACCCGAATCTAATGGCTTGTTGTACCTTGAACCCCTCCGGACTGGTCAGAATAATCCCTGCTCCACTGACATTTACTGTGGAAGACCCATCTACATACAGTGTCCATGCATTCTGACCGTGCTGAAGAAGGGTAACAGTTCGATCAGATGTCTCCGTTTCCTGTGACTCGGCATCTGCCTCGGTGAAGGAACATTCTACCACAAAGTCGGTCAAAGCCTGTCCCTTGATAGCGGTTCGGGGATGGTATTCGAGGAAAAACTGGGACAATTCCATGGTCCATGCCGCCAATCTCCCCGAAACCTCCGGCTTACCCATTACCTTCTTCAGCGGTTGATCTGTGTAGACGATCAGGAGCCTACCCTGAAAGTATTACCGAAGCTTTCGGCTAGCAATTACTAAAGCAAAGGCAATCTTTTCAATATTGGGATACCTGGTTTCGGCGTCTCGTAGGACGTGACTGACGTAATAGACCGGGTGCTGCTTTCCACTGATCTCCCGAATCAACACCGCTCCAATGGCTAAGGGGCTCGCTGCAAGGTAGAGATATAAGGTCTCTTTCGGGGTAGGTTTTACCAATAGGGGAGCAGAGGACAGATAGGTCTTTATGCCTTGGAAGGCTTCTTCACAGGGCGAAGTCCATTGAAAAGTCTTCGCATTCTTTGGCCCCTTCAGTGTGTCGAAGAATGGTAGACACCTCTCTGCGGATTTGGACATGAACCTCCTCAGAGCTGCAACCCTACCGGTCAGACGTTGGACGTCTTTAAATGACTGAGGAGTCTTCATGTCAAGGATGGCTTGAATTTTCTCTGGATTAGCTTCGATGCCCCTCTGACTGACCAGATACCCCAAGAACTTTCCCGCACCGAGGCCGAAGGTACATTTTGCGGGATTAAGCCTCAATTTGTGATGTCGGACAGTTTGAAAATATTCCTCCAGATCATCCAAATGTTTCTGAACCTGCATGCTTTTAACGATCATGTCGTCCACATAAACCTCCATATTCTTTCCCAGCTGCTTGTAGAAGATAAAATTTATCATTCTTTGGTAGGTTGCCCCAGCATTTATAAGGCCAAAGGTCATCTTCTTATAGGCGTATACCGAACAGTGTGTAATGAATGCTGTCTTCGGGATATCTTCCCTGCACATGGATATTTGATGATAACCTGAAAAAGCATCCATAAAGCTTAGTAGAGCATAACCTGAAGTAGCATCAATAAGTTGATCAATATGGGGCAAAGGATAAAAGTCCTTCGGACAAGCTTTATTTAGGTCGGTGTAATCAATGCAAACTCGCCATTTCTGGTTCTGCTTCTGCACCAATACTACATTGGCCATCCACTGTGGGTAGTCGATCTCAAAAATAAAATCAGCAGCCAACAGTTTGGCGATCTCTTCGTCAATTATCTTCTGTCGCTCGGGTGCAAATATCCGTCTCTTTTGCCGAACAGGCTTCTTCGAGGGATCTACCTTCAATCGGTGCTCAGCGACCTTTCTGCTAATCCCAGGCAAAAATGTCCGCATAGCAGCGGAGGAGTTCCATAAGATTTGTCCGGAGAGGCTCTGGTAGACCCAAACTAATTTTCATTGTCTTGCCTGCCTTCCTGAGGATCAACTCAACCTCCTCCGTCTCCCCCGCAGGTGTTACCAATGGCTCGGAACTGCTTTCAGTGAAGGGCTCAATCTCGATTGCCATGGTTTGTTTCTGTTTGCTAACCCCTACTCCGGAAGAGATGCACGCATTCCGATAACAGCGTCGGGCTAGATCCAAATCCCCAGCCACCTCTCCGACTCCGTGCGCTGTAGGAAACTTGATTTTGAAATGGGGGATAGAAGTCACGGCCTGGAGAGCCGTCAGGGTAGGTCTTCCCAGTATGGCGTTGTAAGCCGAGTCTACATGCACAACATAGAATTTACACATTATTTCTGTCTGCTGAGGGGTTGTGCCGAAGACCACTGGGAGCTCGATAGTGCCTGCAACTTTGACCGGATCGTTGCTGAAACCATATAGAGGAGCCTCCTGCCCAACTTCCATCTTTCGCCCTTCAAGATGCATTCTTTGGTACGCGTGAGCGTACAGAATATCCACTGAGGACCCGTTATCTATCATCATACGTTTCATGTCTACCGAGCCCACTTGCGCGGTGATCACTAACGCTCCTTCATGTGGATCAATAGGCTCCAAAGGATAGTCTGCGTCTGTAAAGGATATAATAGTTCCGGGAAATGGTCTATCCATCTTTGGAGAGGCACCTGATATGGACATAACCGAATCTAGATATCCCCTTCTCTTCCTTCCTACCAATTTCCCCGACGTTCCCCCTGTTATTAAGTCGATGACATGCCTTGGTGGCGGGTTCGGGACGGGCTGCACAGGAGGATCCGTTTGAACTGTCTGAACGGTGCGGTCGGCACCTTGGTGACTTTTTTCGGCCACATACTGGACTAACAGGCCGCTCTGGATCTTTCTTTCCACAAAATCCTTCAGATTACAACACTCATTGGTGCCATGGCCTGCAGCTTGATGATAGTTACAATATTTTCGAGGGTTGCCCTGCCCGGTCCTATAGTTGTCCCTCGGTGGCTCAAAGAACGGCTGGTTCCGGATTTGGTCTAGAATCACCGATCTGTCTGTGTTCAGTTTGGTATAAACCTTATTCACCTTCGGGGCGGAAGCAGGCGGACGAGTATCTCCTTGTCGCCACGAGTTGTTGAACTTCTTGGAACGGCTCTCCGATCTATCATTGTACCCCCCAGTCTTCTTCGGATCATCCCGGGTTTTAGGGACATCTGCCTCTTTCATCTGTTCCGTAGAGGAACGCTTCAAGCTACTCATAGCCTCTTCCACAACGATATAACATTCTGCCTTATCGAATGCCTCTGTCAGGCTCTTCGGGTGATTGAACATCAACTTCTTCACCAGCTTCTCCGACTTTACTAGGTCCAGGCCGTTCTGAAACAAACCCACGGCTTGGAGATCGTTCAAATCCGACACCTGACCAACGGCCTCTCGGAACCTCTTCACATACTGACCCAAAGACTCGTTGGTGTACTGCCTGACCTGTGCCAAAGAGCCCGTGGGCTTCCCTCTCCTTCGGTTACTCCCAAAACGAGCGTGGAACTTATCGCAGAGTTCGGACCATGAGGAAATTGAATCTGCCGGTAAATTCACCATTCACTACCTCGCATCCTTTCTCAACGTCGTAACAAACATGTGACATTTAGCAGCGTCAGTGAAATCGTAGTAGTCCATCAACCGGTCAAATGCTTGGCTATGGTCGTAAGGATCTCCCGAACCATCGTAACTTTCCATGTGAGGCAACTTCTTAGAGGTGTCCGCCTTCTCCTTAAGAATATCCGAGGAAAACGGGGATGCTTTCTTTCCCGGAGTATTCTTCACCTGCTGGACCTCGGCCAACTGCTTCTGGAGTGCCTTCAGTTCTTTTACGAGGTACTCTACTCCTTCCAGCTGTGACGACACTTCCTTCTCCGACGACTCTCTCTTTCTTTGAGTAGGTCGGTCGTTGATCATAATACCCCCAACCTTCGAAGGACTTTCGCGACGACGGTCTTCTGAGCAAAGTACCCGACTTTCGGGTGCACGGCCCCCAGATCTGCTTCGCCTCTGGGTCCGATGACTGTGGTGGGAGTGTGCGACAATGAGTGCCCTTTTCATGCTCTCTGGAGTTCGTTCTCTGGATCGGCCTTTCCTACCACTTCGGATCTGCCCCGTAGGGACGTCACGACGGAGTGCTTCCTTCGATCTTCGAGGAGTAGGGCTCCTCGATCTTTCTCTCTCTCGATGTTGGCTTTGAAACCCGCGTTCTGAATGAACCGGCTCCTTCCCGCTGCGATGCACGCGCCTTTCAGACTGGACATAACTGGATGCTTCATCCCTCAACTCTTCCATCCGAGACATTTGCTCGGCTATATCCTGCCTCTGCTTCATGAGTGATTCCATGGCCCTATCTGCCTCTTCTGCCATCTTAGCCAATCGGGAGGTCTTCTCGTCGTGGTCTAGCTGTTTCCGGCCGCGACCGGACTCTTTATCCGTCGTGAAGATTAACTTTCTCTTAGCCTTGCCCACGGCTCTTGGACGAGAGTCTTCATGTGACCGCTTGGAGGCTGTGCTAGCATGAGCACTTATTGTGGGCCCCAAACGATCTCTAACAGAAACTCGTGGTGGTGAATCACCAACAGTCATCGGTTGTCCTTCAGGCGTGTCTGCTCTGCTCTTCCCCATCTTTGAGAGCGTGGAACAAATGAATATTTGTGATTGAAAGCTCTGGAACACTAGAACTCAGCCCTCCTTCTAGCGCCAATGTTAACGCCAAGATCTTTGATGACGTCCCAATCACGTAAGACGCCCTAATCATGCACAGAAAACAAGATCAAAACCAAAAGCTTGACGGCTGGACCGTCGGGGGATAGCTCCGGCGTGAGAGTCAATACAGGTGTTCAAGGTTTAACAATGGAGGGTGTAAAACGTCTAGTGTGTTGAGCTAAATGAAAAAAAAATGTATATGTCTGTTTTGTTACCTCTTTTTCTTTTGTTAACCTTGCCTCATACGTTCCTCAGACCCGGTTTACTGTGCCCCCCACTACCTCCTGACACCTCTTCCCATCCCCGGTCATCTCAGCCGAAAGTGTGCAGCTTATTTTCCTACCTGCTACCACTGTTACCTCCCGCCGGCAATCGGAGTCCCATCCTCATTAATGCCATGCAGACCGGTGGCAGACGTAACAGTCAACTACTGCCTTTGTGATGATTACTGGTCAAAGATAAGATAAATAATACCTTACGTAATGGATCAACCCCGTGACTAAGCCCAATATTATAGTCAAGTAGCGAAATCCAAGTTGTTTGACCCAATATGGTAAAGGTGATATAATCCAGAAGACAAGTCCATCCGGCCTGGCCTAGTAGGAAAAGTATTCTGGCCCAACAAAAGTTAAGGACATGTGAATTTTAGAATTTGTGGAGTACGAACTACACAATCTTCTATGCAGAAGGTAAATAAATATAAAATGATAAATACAGATATTCATATTAAATAATTACTTAACGAAAACAAACCTACACAACTATACATTATATCTATATGCTCATTTTGTTCTTCAAATTTTATTAGCTTAGAAGTTGAGAATTTTAAATGAGATAATCCATATTGTATATATACGATCAATTTACGAAAAAGTAAATCGTCAAATTATATGAAAAATATTATTTGTACCCTCAATGTAGAATTCCTTTTAAGTTTGCAAAAATATACTCTTTTTGTTCTAAAATTAAAAATACATTTTGACTTTTTAAAGTCAATGCGTAAAATTTTAAAATTCAAAATTGATATAAATTATTTAATTTTAGTACAAACAAATATAACAATCGTAAACTAACTATAAAATACTACTAATTATCATCTTTGTTATTTTTAAAATTTAAACAAAATTATATCAATTTTGAATTTTAATATTTTATAAATTGACTCAAAAAAATCAAACTGTAACTTTAATTTTGAAACGTAAATAATATAATATTAAAGAAAGTCCTTTTACGATTAATATACAATGATTTAGGAATAAAATGACTTTCTCAATTTTATTTTCTTGCCTTTGTAGCAGACTAGTAGTATATGAAAACTAAAATGAAAAATGACTTAAATCCAAAAAAATAATATTACGACTCCTAATAGAAAACAAAATAAAACGCGACGTGTCATTTGTTGATTTGCCGATGACGAGTTCAACGACCTTATATACAGTCTCTCTCCCACTCTCACAAGTCACTTCTCCTCCTCCTCCGACGACTTGTTTATGTCAGAGCAGAGGGCTCTCACTTTTCTCTAAAATCACCGTCCGTCGTCAAAATAATGGGTGACGCCGAAGGTAATTGAGGTATTAAAACGGACTCCGGCGTTGGCCACGTAGTTACAATCAACATCCGATCTTCAAACGGTTCGAAGTTCGCGGTGCGGGCCGGAGTCGAATCAACAGTTGGGGCATTCAAAACCCTAGTCGCTCAGAATTGCGATATACCAGCTAAGCAACAGCGTTTGATTTACAAGGGTCGTATCCTCAAGGACGATCAAACCCTAGAGAGTTATGGTAATGACGATTCTATTCTTTTATTCAATATATGGTTTTAATTCATTGTTGATTTCTTTCAAATTACATTTATAACTGTCCAATTGTGAAAGTTGGATTTGGTTTGGTTAGTTTGTTTATTTCTGGACAAATTATAAGGTTCCATTTGTTTTTAAACACGTTACTGTCTTCCATGTGGTTAGTCGTTTGTGGTATCTTTCAATGTTACATGCATGGCGGCATAATTTACTTTGACTCAAGTAGGTAATTGCAGAGGAGTTGTGAAAACAATTAGATTGAAATAACTACTGCGTGGCCGACATACAAAGTAAAAAAGGTTAAGTTTACACAAGTGTCTTGTGAATTGGGAGTTTGGTGTAACATGTCATACCAATTGATGGGTTGAATTAATTTTATAGAGTAGATACTAAAATTTATCAAATATAATACTAGAAATAATAACAATAATGATGAGAGTGTACTGGTTTACCCTCATAATATTTGGCTACTGAGGATGTAAAAGTTCCTCTAAGAGCAAGTATTGTATCATGGTATTATATAATTTTCTCAGAAATTATAGTACCCTGTCCATGACATATTTTTCTTTGGGCACATCATTTCCACTCTCACCCTCTCTCAAATTTTTTTATTATATATTTTAAACCTCATTTTTGTATTATTCTCCTGTTATGAAGGATTGCAGGAAGAACACGCGGTTCACCTGGTTCGTGGCTTTGCCAACAGCACAAGTGTTGGCACTCCTGCTCCTGTAGGTCCAGACAGCACCCCCAACATTGGAAGGGGAGTTAGTTCTAATGAAAATCAGGAATTTGGAGGTGGTCTTGTAGCTTCTCTGTTTACTGGTCTTGATGGTAGCAGACTAGGTGGAACTGGAGCATCTGGTATGTTTGGTACTGGTCTTCCAGGTTTTGAACAAGTGGAGCAACAAATTTCTTGCAAGCCCAATATGATAAACGAATTGATGAACATGCCTGCTATGCAAAATCTAGTCAGTGACTGGTATAATGCACTCTAGTATGATGAACATTCTTCGGATGCGTGAAGTCCTTGATCGAAATCCTGAACTTGCCACATTCTTAATGACCCAAACACTCTTCGTCAAGCAATGGAAACTGCAAGGAACCCTGAACTCATGAGCGAGAGATGATGCGAAACACTGACAGGCCCATGAATAACTTCGAATCTTTGCCCGAGGGATTCAACATGCTAAGGCTTATGTATGAAAATGTGCAAGAGCCACTTCAAAATATTGCTAGTATGACCGGGAACAATGGAACTGGTCCAGGATCAAACCCATTTGCAGCTCTTGTGGGAAACCAAATTCGGGGACAGGTTGAAGATCGATCAACTACCCCTTCAACCATGGGTTCAGATGCTAATAGTGGATCTTCTGTCCCAAATTCTAATCCACTGCCCAACCCATGGAGCAGTACTGGTAAGCATTTTTTAATTACTTCTGCTTTGGAGATAATTTGGTCTTCGGATGTGAATGTATAGGCGAGAATATCTTTAAATTTTTATAATTATTATGACAAGTTATATTTAACTATTGTTACTGTAAACCCTGCTAATCTGTCCTCCAGTAAAACATTAATAGTAGTAGTATTAGAAATTGAGGTGTATATTATTACTAGGCTATTGTTCAGACTTGAGAGTGAGGTGTGAGGGTTTCCATGTGATGGAGTCTTGTGATAGATGAAAACTACCATCTATTGTTTTATTCCATCTTAATCCATGCTAATGTTACTTGGTCTATGTGTATGCTTTTTCATTCATGATTCCTTCACTGCTGTATGATTCCCAGAGCCTTGTATTCTAATGAAAATTTAAGGTTATAATCAATCACATTAGGTTCAAGATGAATGAACAGAATAGGTATGCTCGAGTCTTTCAATTATGGGAGAGGATACTTTTTTTTGTTCTATGCATGTATTTCAAAACTTATAATGTATTTCGAAACTTGTAGAAGTCCCCATGTGGTCATTTAGTTGATCTACAAAACTATATAGGTAAGTATTATAGTAGCTATGCAAGTATGTGATTACCTCAGGCTACTTTCTTCAAGCCAATGACGACTGGACTCCAAAACAGATGCAATTGAGACATGTAAGCATGCAAGTGTCACATTAAATGTGACTCCACATGTTACAATATGAGAAAAAAGTAATAAATGATACTTGGAGATTTATTAAGATGGACAGGATGCTCTGTTTTCTGCTCCACACACATGCAAAGAACACTGCAGTTTACTTGCCATATATTTAAAAAGCTTGATACTCTTTTAATTTTTTGGTTATCTTTTGGATATAGTATTTGGATTATTTGAGTTGAAATACAGCATGAGTGAGTGCCCCATGATTTTGTAATTTTGGCTTCTATTAGCGAGTTCACTCCACCTTGAACACATATGGGTTCAGATTCCCCCTCGCTGAAATCATCTGTGACATTAATGTTTTGAGGACTCTGTTGTTACTTCGAAGCACTCTCCATATATATCACAGTCAGTTGGAAAGTGTTCTAAGAAATACTAAATTTGAATATAGCAAATTGTGGTCGGACAAACAATATTACAAGAATCAATCGTGCCGGTGGTGCAAATGTGCCTGGTATTGGTGACTTTGGCGCGCATGGTCTCTCAGGGATTGACTCAAGGTCTGGTGGCCTGATAGATCCTTCTACGATGATTCAGCTATTACAAAATCCAGCTGTATCACAGATGATAAACCAGGTCTAGCCATATTGTTTTACGCTGGCAACATGTCTAAGAGTTCTAAGTTTGAATTTATTAAAAATTTCTCTTAATTTTAAAATTGTTTTAATTGTTACCAGTTGGTTGATATGGATTCACAACTGCGCGGTATGGTTGCTTTCAATCCTGAAGTGCAAGAAGCAATGCAAAACCCAGAATCATTACTGAGTGAGTTGGCTTCACCAGAGAGATTACAGGTACAATTGTTGTAAGCAGTATTGTCACTAACATTTCTCTCTCTCAACTACGTATGGAATATTGTGTTGTCAAGCGGCTTTGTTGTTGAAATATTTTTTTGAATCTTCCTTCAATTGTGTTTCATCTTTTTCAATACTAGTTTATTGATTCATCAGCAACGTAAAATATATTGGATTTGCAAGAGTGAATTTTGTATGAATCAAGTTACCTTTTCCTTTTCTGTATTTGAGGTTTAAATGTTTGCTTGTATGGCAATTGAAAATTTTCTTCTGCTTCTGCTTCTGCTTCTTCTTTTTTATTTTTTGTTCCTTCTTCCCCCTTTGTATTGATGAATGTATTCTGTTTCTGTTTATTCAGCAAGCAATGGCTTCACTTTCATTTCTGTTTGGTTCACAGTCACTGCAGTCACCTCTGTAAGTCTTGGCATTCTACTGCCGATTCCCAGTATACTTTAATTTGATGCAAAAAAATATATCACGCATTTAGTCTTGTGATCATGTCACCTGTTGATTATTGATAATTATTACTGTATTAAATTCTTGACTGGCTGCTCTTGATCTTAATTGTCTTTTAAATGTTTTGTCTGCAGCGGAACTGGTCAGACTGGGAGGGGAGTAGGTATGTTTTGACAACTCTTTGTTCTATCTCCGTAATGGGTTTCTCAGATGATGGTTATAGTTCTGAGGCATCTATCTGTATTGAGGAATTCCTTTTTTCTGTCCATCTTTGATAATCTCCATACCAGTTTATTTTTAATATACTTCAGCTTGTAAGTGGTTTTACACGGTCTTTTGTTTGTGCATTTCCTTTGACTGCATATATGTGGATGGTTTGGGATTACGTTTATGTCGAGGAGTGAGGAACATGCTATTACTCTCGTTCCAATGAATTTACCTTTTTATTTTGAATAAACAAAATAGTTTTGAAGTACATACTAGTTAACATAAGATTGATAAGCTAATTATTTTCCTTGCAACATATATTTTTATTAGTTGGATTCTTGCAATGAGTAAGGCCCTGTTAATATGGGTTTAGGGTGGTTGATGAAAACTCTTTTCACATTTGGATCTGACGGGCTAATTTTTTATCCTTTTATTTTAGCTTCTCCCAGTACCCAGTTTTAATGATCTGCAGTCTGCATACTTGACAATTTACTAGAGATTTGGACGAGATTTTATAGGTTATTTTCTTACAATTCTTTGTAGTGCCACCCGAAGAACTTTATGCAAATCAACTTTCCCAGCTCCAAGAAATGGGTTTGATCGACACCAGAGAGAACATTCAAGCACTGCTAGCCACATCTGGTAATGTCCAGGCTACGGTGGAACGACTTCTTCAGAACCTTGGTTAATAGATATTTTTTACCTTTACACGGAGTTTATGGTCTACTTGGTTCTAATTGACTTGTAAAATTACTCAATTTAGAACAGTTCCTCTTTGGAAGGAAAATTGACCTTGTAAATTTTATCCTCAATTTGTGCTGGAGAGGGGACCACGTCGGTAGTACTAAGGGGTACTAGGGTTAAGGTTTCACTCAGAGCAAGTATTTGGAATGAAAGGATTTGGTGTTTGTTTAAGGGAGTAGTATGTGCTAGATTTAAATGTGCTAGTTTTAACTGGGAGAGTCTATCTTGAATTTTATTTTCTGAAACAGCAATTTCATATTTTAAAAATAAATAAATATCGTATTATAATTAGTTTAAATTGACCTTATTTTGACTTAAATATTTTATTGAATGACCCCTTATTTGGTTGAAAGTTTGTTTATAGGTGTTCCACAAACTAACATAGATGGCATATTATGTCACAAAGAATTTAAATTGTGTTTCGTTGTGATTGGAATGGATTTTATTTTTAAATTTATGAATTTTATTATTTGAGATTAAGGAATAATTCATTGAGTAATTAGAATAGAATAAATTATTTTAGTCTTCTTATTAAAATCTATTTTAGAGTGGGTTAATTTCAACGCTCCCATCAATTCAAACTCTTAATTTTATGAAATTCTATGAGCATTTTACATTAGAACGTCAAAACTTATTTATAGATTTTATATTAAAAATTTATCTTTGTATATGACTGCCCACCAATTTTTTTGTGTACTTAATTCTATAGTCATATATATATATTAATCCTGTGTGTGCAAATAAAAAATTACAAGTTAATTAGTGAAGAGATAATTTAGGAATGAGAACAAAAGTAGGAGATAAAAAAATGATAATATTTTTTTAAAATCAAAAATATATATATATTGGAATGACCCTGAGGAATGATTTCAGATTTGACAAATGACATCACTAAATAGCAGTTATGTTTAATTAGTAAAGTATTAGTAGTGATTAACAAACTTTTATTATTCACTATTAATCAAATGAACTACTCTATAAATTAAATAATTACTTCTTTCACTCTCCTTTGGAGGCAAAGCTTCATCGTTTGAAAACCCTCTTCTCTCTCTCTGCATCACGCGCCGTCTCTACTTTCTCTCTCCTCGGATCCGTTGCCTCCTTGCAGCAATAGACAAGGGGTAAATCTCTCTCTGTAATCTATATTATCAGCCTCCGCTACCTCAAAACTCAAAACCGAACCCCCGCTCTCTCTCTATGTGTATTTGTATATATGCATGTATAATCGCGCTATATCTGCTTGTTTCCTGGGGTTTTCAACTGTAGGATTATTATTTATAACTGCACATGAATTTTTATTCCATAAATCGATTTCCATTTCATTCTTATATTGAAGTGGGGGTTAATTTTTGGGAATTTGAATGAGCACTTAAAACGGCTTTCTAAATGAAATGTTTAATTACAGGTGATTAATTATGGTCATTTTGTAGTGAATGCATGTGTTAATTATCTGCTAGAATAATCTATAACTATTAGTTTTGATCATTTCTATTTTTGTTTGCTGCTGGAAAATAAACATGACTTTAGGGAACCTTTTTTTTTTTGCTAAATAAGAATTTATTTAAATTCTTATTTAGCAAAAAAAAAATTCCCTATGCTTTTTGTGTGTTTGTTGTTATTAGACCCATTAATACTCCCTCCGTCCCATAAAAAGAGTCCCATTCGATTTTCCTAGTCAACATGATGTGAACTTATTTGATTTTGATTATGTTCTTAAAAGCTCAAGACTTTACTCAAAGTCAGCTGTAACTAGATTATTGAATTGGTAGTGGTTGGTCAGCAGCATTAAAGAAAAGTTTTTTGACTGTTTTACCTCGTCTCTTTTGGCCTACATTCTTCCACATTCTTAGTTATTGTTTTCATTTACTGATAGACTTTTTTGACTTGTTTCATATTTGCTTATTAGTTAGGTTCTTTCAAGTATAAATTTGTTTTCTCATTTGGTTTAGTAAATCTCTTGCTTGTTTGTTTTAATGTAGTGACATGCCTCTTCTGTGCAGTCGTGGATATTTTTTGTTACCCAAGTTGGCTCTTATTTAAGAGATGATTAATTCTGAACTCAAGAACAATAGGCTGGACACCAGCAGGACTGGCATGCATACTTACCATAAGCAGCCACCAATTACAACAAAGAAGGTGGTGCTGACAGATGTTCAAAATGACGATAGGGGTTTGATACGTAACCATCAAGAAAGTTCGCTGTGTGTGGAGGGAAGACTCATTTCAGATACAGTTAAGGTTTGTGGAACTAAGAGGCTCACACCCGAGTCCCCTTCAAGCTACCCTTTTCCTCCACCCTTGAGTAACATTGCTGCAAATGATCATCTCATGTATGCCCGTAAAAAATTTGACTTCGAACCAGAGAGAGGAAGAACTCAGAACAGCACAAAAAAATATTTTAGTAGTTCTGAAATGAGGAATTTTTGCAATTTGCAGCAAGAAATACCCCGTAAACATACTAAGATGAGGGAGAGTAATATACATTGTGTTCCTGTAGTTACACAAAATCAGATGGCTCCAAAGATGATGTTTTCTTATGCCGCCCCATCATTACCCATTTCTCTTGGTAAGCCTGGTAATGGGGTTCGAGCTGCAGAACGTGATTGCCTTGAGGCTTCTTCGGAGGTTCCCCATTTTACTAATTCTAAGCGGGCTGATGGTCAACAATGGGAAGAACGATTCATTGACCTGCAGAAATTCTTGAAGACATGTGATGAGTCTAATAACAGAGATCTCATTCAGAGTATGTTCTTGCTTTCCAGTAGCGCAGCTAGTTAGTTAGATATGTCCCATACATCAGTTGTTTTGACAATTTGGATGCTGCTCTTTTTTCTTTATTTTATGATGATCTTATTAGGGCTTCGACAATTTTCCCCGACCGAACTTAGCATATATGCTTTTGAATTGGAGAAAAAAGCAATTCAATTAACAATAGAGGAAGGTACGCGAATTCAGTTTTTCTCCTTCGTATGGTGTGTTTATTTTACATAATATATAAGAATCTCTCAAATGCAGATTTCTTCTAGGTAGGAAATACTTGTGAATGGCTATAAATAGTATTTATGTGACATAAAAGGTGTAAAGTTAGCGAATTTAATTGAAGTTATATCTCAAGATTCTCTAGGTTTACTCCATATTTCCTATGACAATTTCTTGGCCTATGTTTTATACTACTTGGGACATTCTTCAGTGCATAAATATTTTAAGCCTCAATATCTTCCAACTTGTCATATACCTCCTCGAAACTGTTATCTGTTCACAAACTAACCTTTGTTAAGGAGAAGTCAACAAGATATTGTAGAAAATGTCATTATTGTCTGTTATCGGGCAACATGCCCACTCAGTGGGATTGAGTGGACTACTTGCGGAAAGTAACTTCCCCTTCACTAAAGCTTCCCAAGAAAACGAGTTGCATATGCTGAAAATAGCTGTATCTCGTTTTCTTGAGCAGGCAATTTGTCATTTGAATTTAATTTGGATTTAACATAAGATGGTTAAGGTTGGTTTAATTGTTCGTATTTTTTGAATTTGTGGCTGCTATACATCTGTTATCCTATATTTCTTCCCAATCTAAGATTTGTTTCCATATTGTTTTCTAATTCATTTAACTTGATAAGAAAGTATATCACCAAAAAAAGGAAAAAATGGGATGAGAAAGAAGACTACTGCATTTGGTTTTGATCTTCCTCTATTGCAGGTAAAGAGATGCAACGAATGGGAGCATTGAATATCCTGGGGAAATCTCGTGCCACTATGAATCCACTGCAAATGAATCAATCACCCCAGTCCAAGAAATGAATTAAAAGGGTAGCCTCGTCTACTTAATTTTGGCAAGTTTGAGGTTCACGCAACTACAATTTTGCTTCTAAGATGTAGATTTTGTAGACTAATACAGACATACAGCTATAAGTCTGTAACTTAACAACTTCCCCCCCCCCCCCCCCCCCCAAATTCCTTTTTCTCAAACAAAAACCTCCACTCCTGCTGTTGTTTGTTTCTACCAAACTTTTCAGGTATCCATTGTAAATATGTTTAATGTTTTTCTCATCCCTTCATTACCTTCAGTAAGGGTATCCTTCCTTGCAAAGGTATTTCAAGACTTTGATAATTTTATGCAATTCATGTAGGTCTAACTATGCAACAGGAAATAAGCATGTATATGGGGAACCGTCTACTAATATTGTTTCCTTTTTATGGTATACTTATTTTGATTGATCCTATGATCAAGAATAATATAGCTTTTCAAAAACATGCATGCAATGATGCCAATTATATTATTGGGGTAGTGATGTTTCACAGTTTCAGGTCCAAAAAGTGAGATTTCATTGCTAAAGTACAAGTTCATATTTGCATATGTTGATGTGGAAAATGACAAGTTCTGTATATGTACTTACGGGTCTAAAACGTACCTCTTAAATAGCATATTCTCTTAAATAACATAATTTTATTAAAATTATGTCGTTTTGAATATTCTTTTAAAAAATAAGTGGGGTCGAGAGTGTTATTTTTGTAAATAAAAGGAAAGTAAGTAGGATCACTATCTTTTAATATTATTATATTTTTTAAAAGAATCTTCAAAAACGACGTAATTTTAATAAAAATATGCTATTTAAGAGATATGTTATTTAAAAAGTATGTTTTAGATCCGTTCTGATGTGTATATATATATTGGTTACAAATTACTATACCTTTTGTTGGCATCGATAAAATGTATTGAGGCAGCTCTTAAATTAATAATTTTACGCTTCTTATTATTAAAATTGAGTTTCACGCTTATATTCAGTTTTCATGAATTTATTCTCAACTGCTTATAATTTGGGTAATAAATGTGCAAAATCAAAACAGACAATATTTGAGGGGGAGGGAGGGGATAAGTTAAAATTTGAATGATTATGGCTGGCTATAAGCGAAACACTTGTTTTGCAAAAAGGAAGGACTGGTAGTATGCCACTAGCCAGCCATGTACGTAGATAGATAGATAAGGTTTTCCGAATCCAATTTCAAACCTCTTATGAAACCCACCCACATATTCTATGTATTACTTATGGTCCATATGTATTTTTTTCTCCTTTAAATATATCAGTAAGTCATGGCAGACCGATTTATTGGGCAGAAAAATGGGATATTTTCAGTTTTTTTTTTTTAATTTGTGACTCTCAAAAAAATGTATAGTATTTATTTTAACAAAATTTTTTACAAAATATAGTATTTTAAGTATAATTTGGATACATATACAAAAAATAGGGTTATACAGACATTTTGTAAAAATTCTTGTTGGAATAAATACTATATATTTTTTTAGAGTAACAAGCAAAAAAAAACTGAAAATGTCTAATAAACATGTCCAATAAAAATGTCCCCGTAGGAGCACTCTAAATATCTCTAAATATATATATATATATATATATATATATGCTTTCAACAAATCAAATCGTGGTTATATGGAACAGAATAGACATCCTATTTTGCAAAATTAATTTCAATTTTTAATTAAAAATATCACCAAATGAATTTAAAATAATTTATTATTTTGAAACCAGTGACTATTAATATTTGGAGTTTGACATTGACATTATATGGTAGGATAGAAAAATTGTTGAAGTTAAATACAAAAACTAAGGTTGAATATCACTTCTGTCTCTCTAAGTTGTCACTTATTTTTAAAATCGTCCCTAAAATATTAAATATAATTATTATTTTATTTTTTTAAAAAAAAATTATATTTTCTTTTAAAATATAAAAAATATTAATTTTTTTAAAAAATATTTTATTTTTAAAAAATAAATATAATTATTATCTTTAAAATATTATTTTTAAAAAAAATATTAACAATAACTAGTTTTCAAATAGAATAAGTCTTGGCAGACAGGAAAATTGAACCGGAAAATTGGACCGGTCCAATTTTTATTTTTTTTTGCTAGTGACCCTTAAAAAATGTATAGTATTTATTTCAACATGAATTTTTATAAAATATAGTGTTTTAGGTGTAATTTAGATACATATACAAATACAGGGTTATACAGTATTTGTATATGTATCCAAATTACACCTAAAACACTATATTTTATAAAAATTCATGTTGGAATAAATACTATACATTTTTTAAGGGTCACTAGCAAAAAAAAAATAAAAATTGGACCGGTCCAATTTTCCGGTCCAATTTTCCTGTCCGCGTAGCATTACTGTTTCAAATAATTACTTTATTTTAAAATATTAAAAATAATTATTATATTTTGAAAAAATAATGATGTTGGTTTGGTGTTGAGCTAAGGTAACGGCCCGTTCCATTCTAATTTGGAGGGACAGAAATACCGTACAGTCAAAAAATAATGATGATTCAGTTAGTATGAAATTTATTTTTTAATAAATTAATCAATTGGCGAATAAAATACTGATACGTATAGAGTTTTGCCTATATATCAATATTTTATTAAACAAGACCAATTTACCTAAAAATAAATTTTGATTCTAACTACTTCCCATTCCAATCTTATCTCACCCTCTCTCGGCTCACACATGCTTTCACACACAACGTCCAACATAGCTCTCCGATGCCATATTCTCAGCACACGTTTCAAGGCCTTATAGGTACGTGTCTCGTTATGAGTGACACCTGACACCAGTGGCTGTAGAACAGTTTCAGATAATACCAATAACATACAATAAATACATCCATAAAACTATAAAATTCAGGATAAGGAATCACTATTCACTGAATGACGACCTTCTCCACAATATTTATTTATTTATTTAATATCAAAAACCTAGTCTGAATATTTGTCCATCATAAAAAAAAAAAAAAAGGAAATAAATACTCGTCTCTATATCTAAAACAATACTACTACTATATACCAACTACCAAGGCAAGTACAAGTTACTTTAACTTTAGTTATTTTTATTAATTTTCATGTATTTAATTGTTTATAAATTTTGATATTCCAAAAAATTAACCTAAAAGTTTAAAAGTTATTTTTTTCACAAAATTTTAGTACACATTTATTATTAAAGATATAATATACCTTTTGTCACTAAGAATCAAGTAAAGATAAAAAAATAAATAATTAACTTTTGAACAATCAAGTCATCAAATTTAAAATTAATTAGAATTTCGTTTAAAAATATTATATAATATTTATTTAATTAGTCGTTTTTAAGTTTATCTGTATTTTGCATGAGTTATTAAATTTGTTTACTACTACTCCATTCTTTTAAGAATAAAATTTCTTATTACTCTACTATTTTAGATAATCTCAAGTTAAATATTTACTTATCTTATTTTGTACAATAATTTACTTATAATATATTTAGTATTAATTTTTATATTTTTATTATTTATACATATTTATAAAATATTACTAATTATGTGAAGAAAATTATATATTTAAATATGAATAATTTATTTTTTTTATATGTACAAAAACTTAATTATAACTTTTATCGAGTAGTATAATTTATCTAAGTGTGTCAGTATATGCTCCACATCAGCGGTCTCGAAATGTTCACCACAAATGCCTTTTAAAAGTGTCAGTGGGCCCATATCATATAACGGCTCACACATACGATATTTTGGGTTTTAAGTAATACTCGTTCCATCACTTAATATAATATTTTTTAGAATTATGCACAAATATTAAAAAAATAATTATATAATATTAAATATCTATATTATCTTTATATTAAAAAAAATTATTATTTATTAGACACAAAATAGTAAAAAAATTAAAATTATATTTAATACTTGAGTTAATATTAGAACGTAAGCAATTAATACTTATTTGAAATTTTATAATGTCAAATATTAAAAGATAATTTTTTTTTTCTTTCTAAAACGTCTTATATTAAGTGACGGAGAAAGTAGTACTACTAGTACAGTATTAGTATACGAGCTTTTGGTTTTTGCTTGTACAGAAATAAATGAAAACTTACAACTATATATAATTAAGTTAAGTTCTATCACTACTAAATACAGTAATTATTTTTATTGATCTTCTGAAAAAAAAATACATATACAGATATGTGTGTTACTTATATTAATTAATAATAACAGACTGGTGCTTAGGAAATAAAATAAGAGCAATCCAATGTAGACTATTTCAACCACTTGTAATGGATACTCTGGCTTTATCAGTTATTAATTACTCCCTCTAATGAATTTTTTTATTATTATTTTAAATAGTTTCAAATTAAATATCTATTTGTCTAAAATAATTTATTTTTTATAATAATTTATCTATAATACCCTTAATATTAATTGTCATATTTCTATTCTATATGCATATTTATGAAACATCAATAATCATGTACAAAAAACTATTTAACCAAAATTTTTATCTATTTTTTTAATTTACGTAAAAAGTCAACTAAAACTTTTATGTTAAGACGAAGGAAATATAATTTATAGGAGAATAAAGTCTCAAAATTAAAGACGTTCAATTTTAAGTATTGCCTTGTAGAAATCAATATCTTTCGTAAAATTAAAGAGGCCTATCAATTTTATTATTTTTTTAATATGCACAAATAGTCAAAAAAAGACTATCACTTTTAAGATTTGCCTAGACATTTACTAATGTTAAGGAGGTCTATCAATTTTATGCAGCTATGAAAAGTGAAATGAAGCCTATTCTTGAGATTTTAATAAATTATATTTAATGTTATGTAATTATTTTATTAATTTTTAGAGACAACTCTAAAACACTATATATTATTGGGGCAGAAGGAGTATTATTTTCGTAACTTACGTAATATAAAAAATTTATATTTATACATTATTTTTTGATATTTTCATATGTAGAACCCATGTATCAAATTTTTATTAACTAATATGTGAATCATACGGGTGAAAATATCAAAAAATAATATAAAAATATCAATCTTTTTAAATACGACGAAACTTAGTACTCTATTCATCCCAATTTGAAGGATCTCGTTTGATTATAACGTACACGTAGCATAATATTTATAATTAAATTTATTTATTTTATATAAGGTTCTTATACACATATTAAAAAAATAAAAGTTGAGAAAAGAGAGTAAAAAAGTTACTACAAATTTATTGTCAGTAACCCCATAAAATTATATAGTGATAAATAATTTTTTTTTATATTAATAAATCTCATCAAATAACATATTTATCCTTTATTCAATATACTTTTATCTCATCTTTTTTAAAATAATTTGTTTTTTTAAATATATTTTTAGTCACAGGACGAAGGGAATATTTTATTGATAAGAGAAATGACAGGGAAGTTGTCCGAAGCCATAAACTTACACCGTCGCGAGATTTTTAATTAAGGGCCAATTATATCTCCACCCAAAAATTTATCAAATTGTTAAAAAAAAGAGTCCTTCTACAGCGAAATTGAAGTGGCGATATATATATATATATATATATATATATATATATATATATATATATATATATTTGGTTTTTTTTTGTAGTACTTTTAAAAAAATATATAGTATTTATTTTAACTGAAATTTTTATAAAATACAGTATTTTAGGTATAATTTAAATACATACAAAAAACATGGTCTGTACAATTCTATTTTTTATATGTATCCAAATTATACCTAAAATACTATTTTTTATAAAAATTTCAATTGAAATAAATACTATACATTTTTTAAAACGTACTAAAAAAAACCTAAATAAATAAAAAATATCACTAAAAATGTCACTAAAAAATGTTCCCCAGACTTATTGTTAAAAAAAAACTCCATATTAGAACCAAATTTATTTATTTATTGTCTCTTATAAAAGAAAGAAGAGAGGCGACTGTTACTTCACCACCCCGATATCATCACCTCTCTCTCTCATCGAAAAATTTATACTCTCTATTCAACCTGCCACCATGGATCCCTACAAGGTAAGCATGTTATTTCTTCATGTTTCTAATTTCTTTTTTCTGCTGATACTTCTAATGTGTTGGGTTCTGTTTTATTTGTGTAATTTCGAATTTATTATTATTATTTTTTGATTTAGTCATGTATTTTTTGTAGTGTTGTTGCTTTGATAATTATTTTCGCATAATCTTTTATATGCTCATAACCTGTTTGGTTACTGAGTAAAGGGAGGGGGATTAAAATTGACTGGTTTTTGAATTTTGGAGGTTATGGTATTGAATTTGGCTTCTATGTGATCAAAGAACCTACCTTTTACTTAATCTTGCTCTTATTTTAAGCTCAAATTGATACATGTTTAGGTTTTCCGCTTTCCAGATATGGGTTTATCTCCGAGATTTGTTTTTTAGATTAATAATTACCTTATTTTATTCGATTTTCCATCTCAAAGTTAATTTGCTTTATGCTTAATAGCTTTTCATCTCTCTCTCCGTATACGTGTGCATGTGTAAACTTCTCATTTTGAATTTCATTTTTTTTTCCCTGATTACTTATTTTATTCTTTGTGATGCAGTACCGCCCTTCAAGTGCTTTTAATTCCCCTTACTGGACAACAAATTCCGGCGCTCCAGTTTGGAACAACAATGCATCATTGACTGTGGGAACTAGAGGTAACAAGGATTTGTAGATAGTGACTATTTTGCTGTATTTATACGTTCTTATTGGCTTTATTTTCAGGAGTGGAAATACATTATTATACAATATTTGCTGTTTGCTTTAAGTGGTTGATTCCTATCTACCAGAGATCTATTATTATTGTTATATTACTTGTTAGTTGTCTTTAAGAAGTATAAAGTTGTGATGGCTGTCGGTATTGACATCGTGGTTGTCCTTATAATTTGCAATTTTGGTGGAAAAAGTTCATGTATGGATTTGAATTTACTATGTGATGATTTGATGAAACATGACAAAAGCGAGCAGTGCTAAATTTTGTGGTGATTTAGTTTGACAGAACATAATATTGGAAGATTCCTATTCCTATGTTTCTAATTTGTTGATTCTTATTCTTTTTTGTAATAAGCATTTTCATCCAGCTTGAATGCATTCACATTACTTTCTCTAGTTTACATGTGTCGAATTTGTATGGTTAGCTTTAGGATGTAGATATGTGCATTATGAAGAGAACTTATTACATGAATATCGAGATTAGCATATGGCTACTTGCCTTCATGGTGACGTGACCCCACATCTTGGGAGTTTCCCTCTTCTGGTCCATGGTGCTTCTTGGTTATAGAGAGTATCTTGGAAGGAGATCTTGATGTGAATGTTTAGCCTTTAATTTTCTTTTCCTATTGTCTTTGTTGTAGGCCTTCTGTTTTAAATAAACTCCCGTACATATTTTCTTCAAACTTGAGAACCGGTTCTGTGTCATAATGTACAGGAATGATTTCTTCCTAAATCAGTTGGTATGAATTTGTATTCCTAAATGGAATACAAGATCATTGTTATCTGCTTCTGCCTTCTATGGTGTCTAATTATTAAAAATATAAAACTCTCGAGTGTATAAGGTGCTCATAATTACTAGTGGAAATTGTCTTATGTGAAATAATGCTAGGCTCAAAATTACTCATTTAAATGCTTACCAATAGAATTATTTGCATAAACAGATTATGTTTTGAATATGTGTGTCCAGTCATATAAACCCCTCTTCTATTTGACAGGCCCAATCCTCCTTGAGGATTATCATTTGGTGGAGAAACTTGCTAATTTTGATAGGGAGCGGATCCCTGAACGAGTTGTCCACGCAAGGGGTGCCAGTGCCAAGGGTTTCTTTGAGGTCACCCATGATATTTCTCAACTTACATGTGCTGATTTTCTTCGAGCCCCTGGCGTTCAGACACCTGTAATTGTTCGTTTCTCCACCGTTATCCATGAGCGTGGAAGCCCTGAAACCCTCAGGGACCCCCGAGGTTTTGCAGTGAAGTTCTACACCAGAGAGGTGAGACTGATTTTTTTTTCTTTTTATTTAATTCCCCCCACCCCGGTACATTGACAACAGTGAGTTATTTTGCAAGATATGTAGGGTGTTATGGTTGCCATAACTGAGCAAGCTCTACCATCTTGGTTAGCATACATTAGGATCCCCACTTCAAAATACATACATTTCTTTTTCTGAATGGATGAAACAATTGTGAAATTTACATAGTGGTTAGATTAATTTTTGTACAGAAGTTACAACTTGAACATATAGTAGTTTTCACTGATTAAAAAAGATGTAAAAAAGGGATTCTTGTCCATATGTCCATGTCATTGATTAGTTTTGCATTAGTATAAACTCTAGAAGCATTCTAACTTGTTGGTCCCACTTGTGATTAGTATTCAATTTAGAATTATTGTCTTTTGAATTTCACTCTTTCTTGTTCAGAATGTGACATTTTTCTTCTGGATTTAGGGTAACTTTGATTTGGTGGGAAACAATTTCCCTGTCTTCTTCGTTCGTGATGGTATGAAATTCCCAGACATGGTCCATGCTCTTAAACCCAATCCGAAGTCTCACATTCAAGAGAACTGGAGAATCTTGGACTTCTTCTCCCACCACCCAGAAAGTTTGCACATGTTCACCTTCCTCCTTGATGACATAGGTATTCCACAAGATTACAGGCACATGGAAGGCTCTGGTGTTAACACTTACAGTCTGATTAACAAGGCTGGGAAAGCACACTATGTGAAGTTTCACTGGAAGCCTACCTGCGGAGTGAAGAGTTTGTTGGAGGAAGAAGCCATCAAGGTTGGAGGAGCTAATCACAGCCATGCCACCCAAGATCTATATGACTCGATTGCCGCGGGCAATTATCCTGAGTGGAAGCTTTTTATCCAGATCATTGACCCCGATCATGAGGACAGATTTGACTTCGACCCACTTGATGTTACCAAGACCTGGCCTGAGGACATCTTGCCCCTGCAGCCAGTGGGCCGCTTGGTGCTGAATAAGAATATTGACAACTTTTTTGCAGAAAATGAACAGCTTGCATTCTGCCCTGCTATTATTGTTCCTGGTGTCTACTATTCCGATGATAAGCTGCTCCAGACTCGGATATTCTCTTATGCTGATACTCAGAGGCACCGTCTTGGACCGAACTATCTGCAGCTCCCAGCTAATGCTCCCAAGAGCGCTCATCACAATAATCACCATGAAGGCTTAATGAATTTTATGCACAGGGATGAGGAGGTACTGTAATTCTCTGACTGTCTCTTTCTTGGGTAAGAGAACAGATTTTGAATTTTGTAATGATCTCTTGATTACCACATAACCATCTCTGATAATTTCGAGTATGATTGTGTTCTTTATATTAATCACCCAATTAACTCTTTCCCAGGTAAATTACTTCCCATCAAGGTTTGATCATGTGCGCCATGCTGAGAGGCACCCCCTTCCTCCTCCTGTGTTGACGGGAAGGCGTGATAGGGTGAGTTTGTAATGTTAGCTTTTGTTTGTTTGTGCTGCTTTTGAATGGCCGAGAACTTAATTTCCGAAAGGTTGATTTAATTAATAAATATAAGGAGGTCTGTTTAACTTCTTTTAATAGTAATAGCTTGTTGTTTATTGCAGTGCATGATTGAGAAAGAGAACAACTTCAAGCAGCCAGGAGAGAGATACCGATCTTTTTCCCTAGACAGGTACACATGTCTTTTTTGTTTGCAAAATGATATATTATTTTCATAATACAGCTTACTTTATCGTTCTTCTATTTTCCAGGCAAGAGCGATTTATCTCTCGACTGGTTGATGCTTTATCTGATCCTCGTGTTACCCATGAGATCCGCAGCATATGGATCTCATACTGGACTCAGGTTTGATTCCTGGCCTTTCCTTTCCAAGTGTTTCTAAAATTGTAACGTAAGACATGGTAAAGAGTAGGTGAGGATACAAACTGATTTAAAATATTGGTATGCGGTGCAGGCTGACAGGTCTCTCGGTCAGAAGCTAGCATCTCGCCTCAATGTGAAGCCGAGCATTTGAAGGTGATGCTGATAGATGCTCTCTGTTGATTGTGAGAGGGAGTAGTTTAGAGAGGACATCAGATGTTTGGAAGTATAAACGCAATGGCACTCCTTCCTTCCTTCAATTCATATAAACATATTATATACTACTACTACTAAACAAGCTTGTATGTTTGTCAAGTGACTCCTAGACTTGATGCTGTCTGTCCTCAACTTAAATAAAGTAGTGTTATATGTTCTATTGTTTCGAGTGATTTCTATTATCTCCTCCCTCAATTCTGTTTTTGACTCTGTAGAAAATGTTGCTTGATTCAATCTAACGGTTACAAAATTTTAAAGAATTGGTTTTGGTTCTGATGATGGGGATCAATCAATTCTGATAGTCGAAAGTTTGGTCACACATTTCACCAAAGACGACAGCGGCGGCCTCTCTATTTTTACCGTATAAGGTTGGTTACATGTTCCACCTCACAACAGAAGAAGAAATAAGACGTTACTATATAAAAAAGGCTCTAGGTTTCCTTTCTTTAGCTCAGCAGTGGTGAGTGATTCTTGTGCATGGTACATAAGTTTTGAACATTACAAAGAAGATGTCGACCCAGCCCAGTCCCAGTGTCAAAATAATAATACTAGTACTAGTTGTGAGCAGCCACTACATAGTGAATTAGTGATGGTGAGGACATTATAAAGTTTTTTTTTCGTATAGGAAGGAAGTGTACGGTGCATTTATTTATTTATTTATTTCTTTCTTTCTTTCTTTTTGGTCGTGTACCCTACCCCGGTACCCCCGGCCGGGGTCACTGGTGGTGGTGGGCTGGGCGACATCAACTTTACTGCTTGATTTATGCGATTCAGTAAACATTTTATCTTTTAAATCACAATATGGCGTTTACTATTTTTACATTCATATTAAGCTTTCTTTATTATATTATTTTAAAATATTTTTCTATTTTATTCACAATTCAAATGGGATTTTTTTTAAAAGCATGAAAAGAAAATCTCATTACCGACTTAGAGTTGATGCTGGGATTCCCCTATCACCAATATATATTCTCCATCCAAGAAAATGTGCCCTCTATTCATTTTTATGGTTAAACTGATTGTTTTTAAAATTAAAACATTTAGATTAGTATTCAACATGGATGGAGAATGTAGTTTATAGTAGTAATGTTTATAGGTTTTTTGAGAATTGATATTAACAGAATAAAAAAAGACATAACACTATTGATTTTTTTTGACGGTTGGAGTATATATTTCCTATACCCTACAAAAAAATCTATATTGATTTTTTGAAATAAATTTGAGAAATTTTAAAATTGATGTGAGTTATTATTTTATTAAAAAAATGATTATTATTATTATTAGTACATTTTTCTAAAAGAAATAGAATAATCATCAATAAAATGAATTGACTAAAAAGTGAGAATAAATTTGAAGTAAGTCGTTGGAAGGAAGGCGGGAATGAACTAAGTGGTTCAGAAAACAAGGTAAACATCGTGGACTCCACACGTCCGAGTCACGTGACGTGAGAACATGTACAGGCCTTTATATTGGTCACCTTTCAATCAATACAAATTAAAATAAGAGTAAAATATTCATCCATTACAAGTTCATACTACTACTTGATAAGGGGACTAAAAATAGCATATCTAACAGACGTTGTTTGTCATATTTTTATTTTTTATTAAAGTGTTTCTTAAAAAAAAAATTTAGTACAATTATTCCTCAATGATGTATTAATTGTGCAAAAATGTTTTTTTTTTTGATCAATTTTCGTTAGCCAAACAAGATGTTTTCCGTTAGTCAAATGTTTCTCCAAATTTTTATCATTTTCATTTAATTTGATCTAATTAATTAAATTATGAATTTGTGCAATAAATAACATAAATGTCAAAAAATAACAAATATTTATTTTATCAATAAAATAAATTTATACACTTTTTACTAATTAAATTTCATGTAATTATGTAATCAAAACTTGTGCATGCTCCAATAAAAATTAAAACTTTTCATACAAATTTAATAAGAACAAATGCTAGACCATGGATTAATAAAATCAACAAACTCTAAAACAGGTCACCAAATATCCATTTATAATCCCCTAATAAGGGCCAACATAAATGAGAAAATTGGACCGTGTAATCTTGGATGCATAATCATACATTTTACACTATAATTCTTGTCAACAAATAACCAGGTAGCAAAATCCTAAAACACATTTTTTGAAATCTCCTTCAATTTTAAAATCTTACAAAACAATTTTTTTTTATTAAACATAATTTTTATATGAATTATAAGATTCGTTCTATAACAAGTATTTTCTAAGTTTGTTTTACGTAAATTTTAATATTTGGAAAAAAGTATAATTTTTTTTGTGTTAATTTACACTTTTTATGGGCATTAAAAATTTTACTTTTAGATTAGAAAAAATTGTATTTGAATGTATATTACATAAATTTTAATATTTGAGAAATTTAATTAGCAAGAAGTGTATGAATTTATTTTCTTGATAAAATGAATATTTGTTTTTTTAATATTTATGTTATTTAGTGTACAAGTTCATAATTTAATTAATTAGATTAAGTTAAATGAAAATGATAAAAGTCTGGGAAACATTTGACCAACAGAAACATTTGACTAACGGAAAACATCTTGTTTGACTAACGGAAATTGACTAAAAATAGAAAATGAACACTTTTACACAATTAATGTATCATTGAGGAACAATTGTGCTAAAAAAAATTAGGAAATAATTTAGCAAAAATATGACAAATAAGAGAGTTAGATATGCTATTTAGTCTAATAAGGGAGTACAACATTAAACTACTCATATCTATTAAATATTGAAATATATTAAATATTTTAATACGTATATAAATATTTAAGTTACTATCATTAATACTTTTATGTATCGGGTTTGGTATGATATAGCTAGGATTTGATTCAAAAGAACTTTTGAAAGACATTTTTTTTTGAAATTTTATATTTTCACAATATTTTTTGATATTTACACATTAAAAGTGTCGCTATATATATATATAGCAGCACTGCACTTCCACTTGACACCTAACGTAATGATAAACGGTTCGTCTCGCTATAGGATCTATAACGACGATTTTTATGTGAAAATATCATTTTTCTGTTGTGGATTTATCAATTTTTTTTTTTGAAATATTTCATATACACATTTTTTATTGTAAAATTAAATTCAATAAATCCCTAGACATATAATAATTGAATTAGCATATTTAGTGTAGCAAAATATTGTCATAAATCAAACTTAACATTTATATAACAAAAGTAATATTATCACAAAATTAAGCAAATTTTGTAAATTCTCCAGCTCATATAATGGTTGGATGGCACTGCTTATAGAGTGCAAACTTAACTTACATTTCCTAATAGTAGTAATAAAATATAGAAAATTAATATTTTTACAATACTTTTTGATATTTTCATATGAGAAGTGTCGCTATAGATGTATAGCGACGATAAAAATCATCGAAATATGATCTATAACGACGATTTTTATGTGAATATTATTTTCTATCGTATCCCGCACTCGAAGTATATCTAATAACTCTAATAAAGACAACATGGAAAGAGAATAGAAGGGAAGGTAGCTAACCCCAAAAATTTATTTTATTAGTTTCCTTCCTTTCTTATTAGGAAAATAACATATATTTTTATAAATATCGGACAAGTTAAATTACGATTAACATGAAAATATATGCGATAAAATATAATTAAGTAAAGCGAAACTCTTCTATATAAAATTTTTGTAATGTATTAGAGGACTTCTTCATTACACACGAGAACTCCACATCTTCATTTGGTTTATAGGATTAAATAAAACTTGCTCTCTTTCATGCATTCCCTCTTTCCCAAGTCCCCTTTTAATTAATCTTGAACAGTAACAGCAGTATATTTCTACATACATTGTACTGTACTAAACCGTTTGGTTGGTTTTTCTGTATATATCAACGGTTAACTTTACAGCGCGAATCCGTAGGCAAATTATGGTGGGTTCTCTGATTTTTTAAAGAATAATCTTCTCTCAACAACAACAACAACTAGGCCTGATTCTGAAGGGGAGGATCATCCATATTTATATTTTATATATAATAAAGCGTTTCTTCCGCCTTAGAGTGGTTAATATGAAATTTATTTTTGAGTAATTTGGTCAATTGACCAATAAAATACAGACACACAGACGAAATTCTATGTGTGTCAACATTCTACTCGCCAATTGACCAACTTACCAAATAATAAACTTCATAGTAATTGGATCCGCATTTGATATATCTGAGTTACAGTTTTTTATTATTTATTTTATTCTTTTGCCTTTACAATTTTAAATGTATTACTATTTTTTTAATGCTAACTTTATATATATATATATATATATATATATATATATATATATTTTATTAATTTAAATTTTATGAAAATTTTATTTTATTCCACATAATTTACGCATGTCCGCCTCAGCAGTAAGAACATCTTCAGCAGGCCGGAGAAGCACAAATTCTAGACTAAATATAGTCTACGACTCAAATTTCACTCCAACAATAAGACTACATATAATTTATACAGTCCTTCTACGCCGACCGGTTTTTTCCGACCGGGGTAGTGACCGGCCGGAAATTTTTTTTTTTTTTTTTTTTTGCTTTTGATTACAAAATAATTAATGTGATTTATTGGAACTGAAATTTTTATAAAATGCAGTGATTTAGGCGTCCGTTTGGATACACGTAACAAATAGGGTTGTACAGACTGTATAACCTGTTTGTTACGTGTATCCAAACGGACGCCTAAATCACTGCATTTTATAAAAATTTCAGTTCCAATAAATCACATTAATTATTTTGTAATCAAAAGCAAAAAAAAAAAAAAAAATTCCGGCCGGTCACTACCCCGGTCGGAAAAAACCGGTCCCCCTAGACTTTTTCTAATTTATAAGATTTTTCGTTGAGTCAAAGAGACTATATTAAGAATCTATAATTTGGTGGACTATAATTTTAAATATATTTAAATAGAAGTGTAGAAAAATGATTAGTGAATAATAATTAATTAAATATAATATAATATTTTAATATTATAGTCCATTCGCTAGAAAAATTGAAAGATTATCTCATAGAATGATGTCATATGGACTATAGTCTACTAAACTTAGGAATTAAGATCTGAATGATTATGATATCTTAATAAATTAGATTATCTGAATAGTTATGATGTTTGAATCTAAAAAATTGTTTGATAACTAAAAAATAAGTTCTCTTAATGAGACTATTTTACCATTTTAAAGGGTAAATTTTTATTTAATAATTTTAAATATTCAATTTAATAAAAAAGAGTGCATAATATTGTTGAATATATTTATATAAAAAAAATTATCAATTTTTTTTTATTAAGAGGTACTACTTAATTATTAAGATTTTATTTTTTGTTTTATCGTTTAAGAGGTATTCAGAGGTAATAAAAAAATAAATAAATAATATCACGCCTCTTAACGAATAAGAGATAGTCGATTAAGAGGCGATTAGATATAAACAAACATATCTGATTGCCATACTAACACTCTGTTTCTGAGTTTTGAACAGAAAAGAAAAGAATAGAAAATTTAAATTAGAACAGAAAAGAAAAGAATAGAAAACTTGAAGTTTTCCTTTGTATTGTTTCTGAGTTTTTAATAGAAAAGAATAGAAAATTTAAAATTGAGGACATATGTTGTAATTTAAAATTTATTATATTAAAAATTGAGGATAACATGGAAATTATAAAAATATTACTTATTCCAATTTCTTTTCATCCAAATCAGACCAATTTTGGAAGGAAAATTTAGCAGGAAAAGTGGCCAAATTTTCTATCCATTTCTTTTTTTTTTCGTTTATTAAAAAATTCAAAAACATAAGAACTAAAAAGAAAATTTAAATTTTTCGTCTATTTTTTTTTTTTCAAAAACATAAGAACTAAAAAGAAAATTTAAATTTTTCGTCTATTTTTTTTTTTCATTTTAAAACTAAAAAACAGGCTTAAGAGTTTGAAGGACGGAGGGAGAAATACATAGAAGTCTGTACGACATACTACTAAAAAAATTGTACTTTTTCCTTAATTTCGCTTTTGGGGAATTTACGAGCAAAATAATTGCAACCGCTACTTGATCTTCATGTGACCCATCAGATGCTGATGTCCAGACAGCCACAACTGCTGTTGGGTATTTTACAAAAAATTACTATAATTTTCGAATTCAAAGAAACACCCATGTTGGAATATCCCAGAATCTTTTGACGGTGGTTTACTCTTCTTATTTTCTGGTCCTTCAAATTTCTCTCCTTTTCAGTCTCTTGTACGGGTCTAGTATTGACGTTTATTTACCATGAAATGTTTTTCTCTCTCTATATCTATTGGCAATACTAAGAATCTTCATTCAGAGGAGGTTGGACAAGTCTCACCGTGTTTGGGGAATCTGTAGAAAGTCAGTACCGATTTTATGTTCTTCTGAGATTTGGCCCCTTTAATTCACTATAATTTTGATTCTATAGGGGTATATTCTCAAATGGGGTGTGTTGATTTTTACGGAGTTTCCAGCTACGAGTGAAATATGAGATGTATATATAGATACCAGAAAAGTATACCGATAGAATTTGTAGACTTTTTTATTTTTATTTTTTTACAATTCTTAAGTTATCTACACATTCTTATGTTATCTGGGTTCAGATTGACACATTCCAACTTTTTTTCACTGAGGATATGTTGGTAATCTTGACAGATTTGGTGTTGAGGTGAAGAACTTGAAAACGTTTTTAAGGAATTGAGGTTGAAATAGCATTTATATTTTGGGCTCTGAGAAAAGATTAGTGATGGAAGATGGTGTTTTTCCTCCAAACAT
This sequence comes from Panax notoginseng, assembly GCA_016801055.1. Lineage (NCBI taxonomy): Eukaryota > Viridiplantae > Streptophyta > Magnoliopsida > Apiales > Araliaceae > Panax > Panax notoginseng. Next base: position 189,932,408 of record CM029012.1, read on the forward strand.
TAACATGTTCTACAGTTCTCCCGATCCAATTACGGATATGGATCTGGACGAACTCTTGTTCGATGGATGTTGGTTGGGAACAAATGATGGATCTGAATTCTTGAATCATAGTCCTACTTCAAGTTCTCCTTTTGACCCTTCATTTATATGGCCTACTTTGGAAGATAACAATGGCGAATCGAGTGGGAACTCATCCCTGAAGGATAGTCAAGAAGAGAGGCAAATATCATCTTTCTCCGAGAATTTATCTATCAGTCAACAGCAGGGACAAACTTCTGCTCAAATTCAGTATCTAGGTGAGAATATGATTAATGCCTTGGGGAGTTCAAGTCAAACTGAAGAAGATTGTTTAGTTGAAGGTTCGGAGCTTAGCAGAAAGTGGTGGATTGGACCAAGGCCGAATCATGGTCTTGCAATTTCTGTAATGGAAAGATTGATCCGGGCACTTGAGTATTTTGAAGGCTGCACAAGCGATAGAGATTTCCTACTGCAAATATGGGCCCCTGTTAATAGAGGCGGCAGACTTGTTTTGAGCACTAGTGGTCAACCTTTTTCACTTGACATTAACTGCCCAAGACTTGCAAGTTACAGAGACATCTCAGTGAACTATCAGTTCTCTGCTGAGAAGGACTCCAAGGAGGTTTTGGGATTGCCTGGTCGGGTTTTCATGGGTAAGGTTCCTGAGTGGACTCCTGATGTTCGGTTCTTTAGAAGGGAAGAGTACCCACGAGTTGTTTATGCTCAGCAATATGATGTCCGAGGAACCCTTGCTGTTCCAGTTTTTGAGCAAGGTAGCCGCAGTTGCTTAGGTGTTATTGAAGTCGTTACAACTTCTCAAAAGATCAATTATAAGCCAGAACTTGAAAGTGTTTGCAAAGCTCTTGAGGTCTGTTTTCTTAGCTTGCTTTTAAAAGTTCTTTCTAGTTTAGTTAACCTTTTGGTTCTCCCCTAATTCTTAAACTGGTGGGAGATAATTGATCTTAACTTGAGCACGGACCATGTCCACTAATAGGCATGTCCTAGGTTGTTTGAGTATATGCTAGTTTGTTGTATACACTCGTGAATGTCTAGAAGTTGGATGTCTGACCAAAACTTGTATATTCTAAAATGCCACCACTTCCCTAAAGGAGTTTTAATGTGACTTGTTTAACTGAGTAAGGGTTGTTCTTCCCATCCTTTTCATTTTCTTGCGCCATCCTAATCTTTGGTGCTTTTCTCTTCTGTTATCCACACCAACCGTTTTTTTCTGTAGGCAAATATGACATACAAATGATTGTGCAGTTTTGCTCCAAGTACATGGAAACTGCAGCTTGATGCTTAGTCACTATGGACTTCTCGAAGTTAATTCGTAGAACTGTCCAACAAGATCTGAACGAGGAAAAGTAACACAAGTTAAAATGGCTCTTCAGATTAACAAGATTTTTGTCTAATTTGCACTGGCAGAACCCTATTGTATTGGATTAGGCGCCTAGGGTTGGAGCTGTGATATTAACTACAGGGTTAGGTGAATCAGTGCTGTGCCATAAGAAGTTATTCTACGAACAGGGTGGGGTTTGCTTATTGCTTTGAAGTAGCAGAAGGCAACCCACCCTCTTATGTAATATAGACTTCTTCAATTCCTTAGTTTATTAAGTTTCTAAAACAAGTCCTATTGTGTATTCTGAAAGCAATGAAAAGTTTGGAAAAATGATATTCTAAATGATGATGATATTGTTGACTGGAACCAAAAATAGAAGAATGGAAAGTGATTAATGATGTATTAAAATCAGTATTACCCGTTTCCATTTTTAGCATACTTACATGCACTCTTCTAAATGGGTTGAATCACCTATATTGGACACTTGACACTCGGACAAGGGTATATGTGTTTGAGACTTGTGTCCAAAATTGAATCTTCCAATCCTTTAGGTGTATACAGGGAAGAGAAAGTAAATCTTGTAATCAATAATAATTAATGCATAAAGATTTTTGCTCCTTCAATCAAGAAAAAGGTGAAAATCCATCCTCCTCACGATGACATATTCATTGTAAAACTTACTAATTGATACCTTACATTAAGTGTCAAGATTATCAAAATTATATTTAGTTGAATTATACAAGACATGCCCACATATCTGTGGCCTATATTTGAACACTTTTGAAGCCAATCTCTGAAACCTAAATTTGGGGGTTCAAGAAGGTCCGATAACACCTATACCCAAATCCATTTAAAATATATTTTTAGTAATTTAAAATCATTTTTGTTTACTACATTGTCATCACGAAAAAGTAGTGGAATTGCTACATAGGGGAATCATGTCTTTAGTTTCACATATTAGAATCTCAGTTTAGAAATATGATGATTCTCTACATTGATGAAATTATGACAGGATGTAGAACTAAGGGGTTGTTTGTTTAGAACTTAATGCGTCTGAATGAATCAAGATCTGAGGGAATAAGCTATTTAGATGGTTTGTTTGTAGATTTTAAAATCTGAATGAGACTGAATACATCTGATCGATTCTTTGAAAAGAATATGGCTGAATGGATCTAAACACCATTTTTATCTGAATACCCATCGTTTCTCACTACTCTGCAGTTTTTATCGATCGTTTGGTTTAGCAGATCTGATTGATTTACTCATTCGAAATCTGTAGAAATACTGATAGAACTATTAAAATTTGTAGAATTATTTTTGGTCTCAACTTATTCATGTCCGTCTTCCAATTAGAACTACTGTAGAATCAGGAAAAACACCCATTTAAACCCCCTTCTTCCAACATCAAAGCCATTTCTTTTTCTTCTTCTTTCTGAACTTGGAGGTACACTGGTACAAAAAACTATAGTTGCTAGTATTAATTTTGGGTTTTATTGATGATAGATATAGAAGCATTGAATGTATAGATTATAGATAGATCATTTCGGAGGGGTCGCAGGGAGGTAGAGAGAGAGGAAACTATTTTGAGCTAATGTGGGAAAACTTGAGTCTTAGATGCTGTTTGTTTACATCTGATTGCCTCTTAATGGACTGCCTCTTATTCGCTAAGAGGCATGATGCTGTTTGTTTTGTTTTTTGTTACCTCTGAATGCCTCTTAATCGGTAAGACAGAAAATGAAATCTTAATAATTAAGAGGTACCTCTTAATGAAATTTTTTTGATAAATTTTTTTTATATAAATATATTCAACAATATTATGCACTCATTTTTATTAAATTGAATATTTAAAATTATTAAATAAAATTTTACCCTTTAAAATGGTAAAATAGTGTCATTAAGAGACAACTTATTTTTTTGTTATCAAATAATTTTTTAGATTTAGACTTCTTAATCATTCAGATGATCTAATTTATTAAGACATCATAATCATTCAGATCTTAATTACCAGATTTATCAAACACAACTTTATATTAAATATTTTCTATTTTTTGTTCTAACTTCAAAATTTTAAAGCTCATTGATATTGTTAAGATTAATTATATATGTGATTCATTTTTTTTGTTAATTTTGATTCATTCTACTCCTGCTAATGAATATTGTATTTATTTATTTTTTTAATATGGACAGACAAAATTATATATTTGTTCAACATAATTTAGAGGGGCAAAATAGTAAAAGACTGTTATTCAGTGTTTCAGACATATCAATTATCAAACAATTTTTTTCATTCAATATTCAGTATTCAGTTTCATTTTGCTCATTTAGATTAATTAAATATTCAGAACTGGTTCATCTAGTTTTATCAAACAACCCCTAAGTGTTTTGTTTGTAGTAATTGTTCAAATTGCTCCTTATATCATCACCCTAAACAGAAGAAACTTTTACATGCCTTGCCTTCAATTATTCTTGTTTGCTCTCATCCTGTTCCATGGAAAAAGAAGAAATTTCTTTGCTTTCATTGTCCTTCAGTTATTCTCTTAGTTTCCAGTCCAAATAGTTCTTTGATTTTTCAGTAATTTTGTATATATTATTTTCGTCAAGTTCTGAACTTTTTGGATCCAGGGAGTGATCTTTTCTAATTAAAATGTTAGTGGACACTCAAAGCATGAAAGCAATGAGTATGGTTACCCTTCTCATTCCCTAACAGGGAGGTGCAGAGTTCAATCCCTTTAGGGACTTAGGGAGGTGCAGAGTTCAATCCCTTTAGGGACTTATTACCCTTTAGGGGCTCATTTAGGGCTCAAGCAAGGTTGAGGTTAGGTTTTATGTCCCCCTCACCCACCTTGATAGTACTTTATTTTTTTAATTAAAAAAGAGTTTTTCTTTATATTTCATCCTATTTTCTAATTTCAAATAACTTTTTGCTTATAGGCTGTTGATCTCAGGGGTTCTGAAGTGGCAAGCATTCAGAATGTCAAGGTGGTGATTAGATAATATATGTGACAGATTTTTTTTTGGATATAAGAGGTTCCAAATGTATTTGTTTGAGTAATGCATAATATGTGTTTTTCCCTCGATTTTTTTTTAAATGTTTACCAGATATGTGATGGCTCTTACCAAGCTGCATTACCTGAGATTCTAGAGGTTTTGAGATCCGCTTGTGAGACAAATAGATTGCCGTTAGCTCAGACATGGGTCCCATGTGTCCAACAAGGTAAATCCGGGTGTCGCCACTCTGATGAGAACTTAATTAATTGTGTTTCCACCGTGGATTCTGCTTGCTATATAGCCAACCCCTGTATCCAAGGTTTTCATGAAGCTTGCTCTGAGCACCACTTGTTGAAAGGCCAAGGCGTAGTTGGAAGAGCATTCATGACTAACCAACCATGTTTTTCGTCTGATGTAACCTCTTTTAGCAAGACAGAGTATCCCCTTTCCCACCATTCAAGGATGTTTGGATTAAGTGCTGCTGTAGCTATACGCCTGAGGAGCATATACACTGGCACAGCTGACTTTGTCTTGGAGTTCTTTTTACCCATAGATTGCAGGGATCCCGAGGAACAAAAGAAACTGCTCAATTCACTGTCCATTGTTATTCAAAACGTTTGCAAAAGTTTACGGATTATCACAAACAAAGAGTTGCAGGAAGAAGCAGTTCTGCATGTTGGCAAGACAATAGTCCCTTTAGACTGTAGGCCCAATAGAACAGAAATTCCAGAAGTTGAGTATTCAGCAAGGTCTTCTCATGAAGTATCATATAGAACTGACAGTCACATTGAGACCCAGGAGAGTGATAATGTTGCTCCTTTGTTCCCCACAGGAAAACCAAGGGAAGTGTTGACTGAAAATGCCTCAGACTCCAGGCAACACCAACAGAATTCTACCTCAAGTGGAACTACAGCCTTTGGCCATGATTATTCAAATTCTGGCGAAGGTAGCTTCTTAAATGTGGATAGAACAGGAGAGAAAAGACGTATCAAGGCAGAGAAAAATATTACATTGGAAATGCTTCGGCAATATTTTGCTGGCAGCTTAAAAGATGCTGCAAAGAGTATTGGTGGTGAGTCATTTTTATCACACTTTTGATAAAATATTTTTCTTTCTATAATTTACTTGCCTTGAATATCTGACCAAAGAAAAACAATAACTGCCCAGTAAAGAAGTTGGGAGACATAGACTAGCATTTTTTTTGTTTTGTTTTTAATTGGTTAATCTTATGATTTCTACATGTAAATTTTTATCCCACCACAAGTTTTTTTTTTCCAGTTTCTTCTCTCATTGTATAGAACTTCTTGAGTACAAAAAGTTAATATTTGTCCTTTTCTAACCTTTTTTTTTATTTTTATCATTTGCAATTGCAGTTTGTCCCACAACTTTGAAAAGAATATGTAGGCAACACGGGATAATACGTTGGCCTTCTCGAAAGATTAAGAAGGTTGGTCACTCTTTACAAAAGATCCAAGGTGTAATTGACTCGGTCCAAGGTGCCTCTGGTGGTTTTCAAATCAAATCCTTCTATTCAAACTTCCTAGAACTGGCATCCCCAAATATATCGAGAACCTGCCCATTTTCAGCTTCAGAGCCGAGGGTTAATTCAAAGTCCCTTCAAAGGCAGAATGAGGGTTGCACTTTTAGTGCTGAAGCTGCTGCATCCAAATCACTATCCTCTTCCTGCAGCCAGAGTTCCAATTCAAGTCAATGTTGTTCCAGTGGGACACAACCTCAACCTCACACTTTGAATATCGCTGGTCATGAAGATCCAGTGGTGCAGGATGATCCTGGTGACAGTGTGCTAAAAAGGGCTGGAAGCGACGCAGAGCTACATTCATCAAGTGATGAAGTACCAAAGCTCCTGCTAAGATCACAGAGCCATAAATCTCTTATCAAACGCCCAAAAAATATCGGTGGGAGTTTTCCGGGAGGGGACAGTACTCACAGAGTGAAAGTGACATTCGGCGAAGAGAAGGTCCGGTTCCGCATGCTAAAGACTTGGGGATTTGAAGATTTAGTGGTGGAAATTATGAAGCGGTTTGGTATAGATGAAAAAAGTAGGTTTCATATCAAGTACTTGGATGATGACTTCGAATGGGTGCTGTTAACATGCGATGAGGACTTTGAGGAGTGTCTTGATGTTTGCCGATCAACTCAGAGCCACACCATTAAGCTCTCTCTCTCCAGCAAAATCCTCGGAACCTCATTGGGTAAAAGTAGTCATTTGTGATTACCTTTGCTGTCTAGTATCAACGAGGTTGAACGAACTTATTATGGAAGACAAACATTGTCAGTGGGTATTCAGGAACAAGCTGGAGTTCCACACCGGACCTTACTGAAGAGAGAGAGAGAGAGAGCTCTACCTTTCAATGGCTCTCCAAAATTATATTCAGAGCGTTGATTGTATGTATCTTCATTTTCATCTTGAATGACTAAAAAATCCACAAAAATTAGAAATCCCTCTTATTTTAAAAATTATGTTAAAAAATATTGAGAAACGAGACGAAATTCATAATCAATCCATTCATTCTTGGTAAGCACTTTATGTAGCACAGGGCAAAAGATTGTTTCCATAAATATTCAGCAATAAAGTGATTTACATTTCCATCATGGTGATTTTGTTGAGCCTTCCCCACTAACCCTCATTACAACAAGAATCTATACCATTTTCTTTTTCTTGTATTTCCCTGAGAAATAAAATTTACACATGAAAAGCTATAAATACTGATGTGCTCCTAAAAATGATTATACACACATGCACTACAAAATTAATAGGAAAAGAAAAAAGAACAGCTATCCCGCTAAAAGAGCTCTTGTAATGTACCGAACCAGATTATAGTTGTGATGCATCAGACGGCCTATCCTCTTGCTTCTCGATGAGCACACATCTTGAAGGTGGGCCAAACATACTCAAAAATACCTGCAAACACAAAAGGTAATGGTTTTAGTCCATTTCAGCGTAGAAAAACATCATATGATGTTGGTCCGGTGGTTAAATAGTAAAATCTTTGAAATAATCAGAAGTCGAACATCAAGAAATTAGGAGGCCACATCATGTAGTACTGAATCATTTTTGTAACTGTCAAAAACAGAAGTGAACTTGTGACTTATCTGATCTAGTCTTACAGCTGATTTGAAAACTAACTTTCTCTAATAATGTTTTTACATTATCTGAACACGTAAACACACTGCACAAGCTTTAGTTGTGCTTGATATCTCAGTTTGATTTTGGATTTTGTGTAAAATCTCTAAGACATTGAAAAGGCTCAATTCTGCTGCTTAAAAGTAATTTGATTAAATAACAGATTTTTCAAGACCTCCCAAAAATTTTACTTGAAAATAACTATAAATACAATAACACAAAAGACAGAACTCAGAAGAGTTGAAGGAGCTTACAGGCAAAAATACTAGCCCATGCAAAAAACCAAGAATAACCAGGGCCAGGTACATTTGGAAGTAATAAACCTGCAAAATATATGAGAATATGAGAAAAATCCACAAGAAAGTGGCTAATATTATTAAATAATCTGATGTGAACAGGATTGGATACCACAAAAACTTCTGTCCTTGAGAAACAAAGAACAATCACACCAACCAGCTTTGTGAGCATTATTCCACTGCAAAAATAAAGATACATGGGTTTTTAATGCAAGCCATATAACACCAATGAAAAATAAATGTCGCACCAGAAACACTCAAGTTGGGTAATCAGACAACTACAAAAATTTGAGTCATGCAGAGGGTGTTACTGACTTTATCAGCATGTTAACTAGAAGGATTACAACTATAGGATAAGAATGAGACTGAATTTTAACAATGGAAGATAAATATAGATGGGGTTTCCGAAAAGTGTGGTATATGGGTTGGGGCTTATATGAAATTTCCTCAGGGTTGAATCCATTGTTTGTTAGCAAATTAAAATATACAAGGATAAACCAGATATCATAGAGGTGTCCTCAATTCCAGCACATTATCTATGAACTATGATCAACAAAAACATATACCAGCAACAAAGGACATGGACTACCATTCACCTAGAAGTTGAAATCTAACATGTGCATCCACCAAGTTTATGAAGACCTACATTTATTAGGTGGCATGTTCCTTGATTGAAATTTAAATGAATTTTATTGATAGAGAGATGGCAAAGGGAGGCTGAGAGGTTGACCAATAACAAAGGAAGAATGTAGGAACACTGTGTTGGCTATTTAAGCAGTTTATAGCCCATGAGTCACTAACTGGCTATAAATATATATGATGAATACCTGAAAACAGAAGCGCCCATTGTACCCAGAGCTTCGGTTGTGCGTTGATTCCTATCTCCACTGCTTACTGTACGGAAAAACACACCAATTATACGGTAAATGGTTATCACAATGGCAATCTGATTCTAATTTTTATAAGAAAATGAAACAATAGCCTGCTACTGAAAGAAACTGAATTTAGTAGAGTACTCCCTCCAATTCAAAATATAAACAATTATTGACTTTTAAAGTCAATTTGAGACGCTTTCAACAAAATTGATATAGATGCATTTAATTTTAGTCAACTCCAATGATGAATATTGTAAGCAACCCAAAAAATTACTAATTATAAGATTTTATTATTTTGAAAATTTAAGTGAATTATATAATTTTGAGACATTTTCATCATATTAATTTTGAATTTCAAAATGTCTCAAATTGATTTTCAAAAGGTCAATAATGATTATATATATATTGGATAGAGTATAACATTTGAAAACCGCTGCACAATAGTAAAATTCATAAAGAACCAAAATATAAAATCAAATTCCATGGAATTTAGCAAGGACATAACATTTGAAAACCTCAGCTCAAATAGTAAAGACCTTAAAGAAGCACACTATAGAATCAAATTCCATGTAAAATGCTGAATTGTACTCGGTTATGAATGAAGTTTGCATGCAAACAGCTAATATGTTTTTTCAAATATTGTTTAGTATACAATGAATCTGCTTCTTTCAAACTGACATAATTTATTTCTAAACTCATTGGTACTCGAGTATTAAATTAACATAGTTTAGTTCTCTTTTATTTTTCTTTTTGGGTCAACACAAATTTATGCTTAGAAGAAATAAAGCCATACCAACTACAAAAAGGCAAAAAGAAAAAAAAATACATAAAGGAGGGGAAAGAAACATGGTGGCTGCAACCCCCCCCCCCTTCTTTTTTCTTCTAATTACCAATAGGTTCAATCCTCATCATTAAGCCATTGCATTTGCCTTCTAAGACTCGAAAATAGACAGTTGGGATAAGGTGAAGAGTTGACTTACTAGGAAAGCATGTGTTATATGCACACAGAACTCAACAGCAATGCCCACTGCCATTACAAGGTTGACAACGGAGACTGCATTCAATTGGATGTTCAGAATCGCCATTACACCCTGCACGAGTATCATTTTGTAACTAAAAGCAGTGAACAAATCGGCATACAATCAAATGCTTATGAAATGATAGAGGATATAGATAGTTATAATTTCATATTATATACTGTTTCATGGATAATTTCAAAGAAGAATTTGTACCATGAGATCCACATTGCCAAGACAAGTAAAATTATAGCCGAACTCCAGAAGCTAAATTCGAAAAACAAAAAATACCCAAATTAACATGCTTGAACTTTGTAGGAAAACAACTTTATTGAGGAAGAAAGTGAAAATATGAAGAGAGATATTCCACATCCAAGGGGAAAAAATAAAAATACTGACCTACATGTGATAACTAAGCAAACAATAAATACTGCACCTGTTAAATCATAAAATAGAACTGGTCAGCGATTTTGAGAGGTACATGCATGTCTGTACTATTTAGTGCAAATTTAACTACACTCCATTAAGATCTTAGAAAGGGCAAGTTTCCTAGTTCAATGTGTAAGTGCTTTTGGAAGGGAGCTACTTGATGAATAAGCAAGGTAATTGCGACCCTGAACTTTTGAACTATGAAGCACAAATATGGATGAACAAAACAAGATATTCCAAAGAATAAATGGGATACAAATGCGGTGGAGACATTATGTATTATATATATATATATATATATATATATATATATATATAACATGCATATGGTGATTACCAAACCTTTTTTATTCATACTTGTTCAATAAAAGATTATTCTCTAATGTAACTTTGTTTTGTACAATTTTTTCTTTCTCTAACTACACTTTTTTATGTAAAAAAAATTCATATTTCAACATCAAAAGTTTTTTGGACATGCTTTAAGTGTACAAGAAGTATTGAATACACATCCTTAAGGAAGTTTCATGTTTTTAAATTATCAACACAGAAAAATATAGAACATAATAGTCGATCCAATACATATCTGATACGGCTGCGCCACAATCTTAAAAGTATCTGTGTTTCCCAACTTTCAAAATGCAAATACATTACTGCTACTAAATGGTAAAATCGTATTTGATAGTTGCCAATGCCTCCCTTAAAGATACCCTCTGGATCTGCCCCTATCTTGGGCTGTCAATAGCACTGATGCTTCAAATAGGGTAGATTATGTATCTTATACCAAATACAAATACGGCTTGGATATCCACCCCAACACCCTGCGCCTCCTCCTCGACACAGCAAAGGTTAAGCTCATATCTAGGCTCCCTCTCATAGCACCCTGTTTAAGGTGATTGCATTGGTAGTGTCTTGTCCACTAAATCCTATTAAATTTAAAGGAAAAAAGTTGCCATTTTCTTCCTTGACAGCCAGCTGACCTGTCTATGTTAACATTTGGGTGTTCATAGGTAATAGTCACTAACCAATAGCCATAGCAAGGTTGATTAACGCCGTCTTCCATATGTCAAGGTATTGCTCAAAAAACATATAGAATACGGAATATGGAAAGATCTCTATCTGCACAAAAAATAAGGGTCAGCAAGCAAAGCAAATAAAGTAAAACTTTCCCGAAGAAAAATTGCTATAAAATAAAAATAAAAACAGAAAGTTCTCAAATGGGAATACCTAAGACATAATCATTTTCCATTCTCATGTGTGGATTGTAACTTAATAATATATACACAGGCGAAAGTTCTACTCATGTAGAACAGTAATATTACCTTCAAAGAGACCGAAACCCTGGAACTAAATTTCCTTGCAGCCCTCATTGAATTAACAAAGTCGGTCTGAAATGCAATAATATTTAAATTATAAGTGAGTATGGTGTAATAGACAATAAAAAGAAGATTATATAAACTTTTGGTTTTAGTTATACTATAACTAGTCCTACTTGCTTGTTAAGCGGGGTATGATATGTACGGAAAGCAGATGCTTGAATAACACCATCCTCTAAGCCTGATGACAAAAATGCAAGCAATTATAACCAAAATAAAAGAAGCCACAAGAACAAAACTATCCAAAACAAGAAGCACTAAAAGAAAATATACATTCACCAACTTAAATTCTATAGAACTTAGAATAATCAAGGTGAAAATACATATGCAGTATCACTAACCCTTGAGTTTCACATTGGTAGCATAGGCCCCATGGCCACCTTTTGCACAGTCTGCAGAAGGTAGAGCACTGAGGAACCAGGGAAGCTTCTCCCTAAATTGTATTGCAGATGGACGATCATTTTTCAAGTCCAAGTGACGGAAACACTGAGCAATTCCAAAATTCAGTTTTGAACAATTACAAAACAGGATGAGTCTTAAAGTTAGTAAATTAATAAAATTAAGACACCTTAGCTTCATAGTTTATGCAAAGAGTACTCAATTACAAAAACCAAGAAGAAATTATATGAAAGCAAATTACCGTAGTACAGTCCTTGCATACTCCATCCAATCTACAAGGGACATCATCCGACGAACAGCAAGGAGGCTGAAGGAATTAGCAAATGGTTTCATTTAATTGAAGAAACACATTATCAGATGATAATGGAAGGAAAGTAAAATATAAAGTAATGAAACTTTGTTGGAAGAAAAATCATTATACATATTATTTTCAGTATCAGATTATTAGAACCCCATATACAATAATTGTATTTGGTTCAAACTACCAACAGTTTGATCATATCTAAGACAACTATATATTGGAAGGAAATATAATCCACCCTCATTACAAAACCATTACAAAATTTTATAACACTCATCTCCATAGATCCGTTGCAGTGATACACTTCCGGAATCACATTGGGAAGTTATGATAATTTTGTCTGGAAAAAAATAGTGGGTTCAGTTATAGCCATATATAGCCCGGGGTATTCGTGTTGCTTACGACTACACAAATCAGTACCATCAAATCTATCATAACAATCACAGATTCCGACTGATGTAGGACAACCTTTATAAAACGAATTTTGTTATCAATTGATAGAGGGCTAGAACTAGGATTTAAGCACTACGCTTAAATTCTAGGGTTTAAAGTTTCAACTCGATGTCTATTAACTCTAGGTAAATATCTCCACGATATAAGAAAAGTCAATAACAATCTCAATATCCAGAATGTACTCCGTGTGAAGATTACATCGAAACAACCCTAAATTGGACTTGGAGACCAATAAAATAACTAAAGACAAAAATACCCCAACTAATTCAAACAAGTCCATAATAATGAAATAAACAAAATAAATAAACAAGGTAACTAAATAATCGAAAACAAACAAGGGAACTAAATCATCGATCCCCATCACAGACCTAAATAACGCTGTAGATATAATTTAATTAGAAATTTAAACTTTTTAAAATAAAATAGTGAGAAGACATTTTCCTGTTACGAAGTAATGCATCATAAGAATAAGTAATTAACCTGATCATCAGGGGGACAATAACTACCATTGGTGAACTTCCTGCAGCAACCAAAAGCTTCTGGAGACATCCAAACAAGAAAATCATCAAGCCATGAAGAAGCAGGTTTTGCAATGTAACTCAACTCTGGTACCAAAGATGCTCTTGCTATCTGCACAAGACAGAGAATTCAAAGTTCGAAGCTATGAGAGATAGAGAGTAATTGAAGCAATGAAGGTCTTAACTTTAAGTAACACATGGTAGTCATACCTCATTTGGAAGAGAGCCTGAGTCACAGTTGCTGATGAAGCATAGTTGATTAGTTTGTGTTGATTCTGAACTGAGAAGAGAATATTTCAATCAACATGAAAAACTTCTTCAATCAAATTGCAGATTGATTCTTATTAACTACTTTTTTTTAGGAATATTCATAGTTGTCAAGGCGTCGCGTCCAGGCGATGGGGAGAAGGCAAGGCGAGACTCGACTTGGGACAGAGCTGCGCCGTGAGACGCCAAAACCCTTATCGCTCGATCTGCAGATATTTTGACTCACTCCCGTCTGCTCGACTCGATGACACAAACTTCATCGCGACCTTCGACGACACAGGTTTGACCTTCGACGACCTTCGACCTTCATCCCGAGACTCGACTTCAACAGTGCATTTGCTCGACTCGATCACAACTTCAACTCTTCCGTTTTCACTCATCTGCTCGACTCAACGACACAGGTTTTTCTTCTTCTTTTTTTACTTTGTTTTTATTATTGTGTTTCTTCATCTGCTCAATTTCTTCTTTGTTTTCCTTCCCCTCTTTGTTTTCCTTCACAAAACCTTCTATGTTTTTAATTTTCTATGCTTATATGTATCAGCATGACATGCATATATCTGTTTTCCCCTCTCTATTTAATTTTTTACTTGAGTGTTAACTTATTACTAATCTATTATATGTAAATTATTGTGCCCTGCTCCTGCATATACTAATATAGTGATATATGTTATATGTACTATGACCCAGTCACCCAACCAAGTGTCCAAGTGATACATTAAATTATTTACTGATATATGCTTCTATTTGATATAGTTAATGATTAAATTAATGTATACATTAATTTATTTACTCTGATCTAGTTGATGATTACATTAATTTTATACATTATTTTATTTATCAGTTGTTCTGATTGTTTGTCAATGTTTTGATAATTTTATATGCTCTGTTGACTGTTATAGTGTTATTAGTATTACTAATCTATTATATGGTGCTAAGTAAATTGTCCAATCTGTTGACTGTTATTTTGATATATTATATGGTGCTAACTGCTAAGTAAATTGTTATAGTTACTACTTATTAAACTACAAATAAAAATATGTTAGTTATCTCTTATATTATTTGTTTGATTGTATTTTGTAGAAACTAGAAAATAAAATGGCAGAAAATTCGAGAGCCGATGGTTATGATATAACCAAGGACCCGAAAAGAAAGGCCAAATCAAATGACCCGGGTTGAAAATATGGGTATTGCCCAGACATGAGTAATAAGGATATAGTGCAATGTATCCTTTGTGGGAAGCAATGTCGTTCGGGAATCAAAATGTTGAAGGAACATTTAACAGGAAATTTTGTAGATGTAACGAAGTACCCCGAAACAACAGAAATTATGAGGGAAATGCAAGCGGCTTTGAGGAACAAGCCACTTGAGCTAGATGATGATGATGTAATATAAGTGCAAGAAGAACAATCATCTGCTCGTCTAACCATGGCTTCCAATACTTCTTCAAACACTATCCCAAGTTCTGAGACGACTTCTAAAAGGAAGAATGCTGTATTTCAATTTTAAAAGTCACAACTAAAAGCTAAGATGGTTAATGCACTTCTAAGGAAGACTCCTGAAGAAGTTGTAGAGGAGAGGCATAGCAAACGTTTGAGCCAAATGAGTATTTGAAAGTCGTTTGAGGGCAGCGGAGGAAAAGGAGAGAGTCCAAATACACGTTGTCGACTTTTTCTACGAATGTGGCATACCATTCAATGCTGCAAATTCAAGGAGATTTGAAGTAATGGTCGAGTCCATAGGACAATATGGGTCGGGTTTCAAGCCTCCAACGTATCACGAGTTGAGGGTTCCTTTGCTTGAGAAGGCAAAGAAGAAAATCGATGAATTAAAGAAAAAATATTAAGTTGCTTGGAAGGAATACAGCTATTCACTATGTCGGATGGTTGGACAGATAAGAGGGAAAGACAATTGTTGAATTTCCTTGTTAATGATCCGGAGGGGACTTATTTCATGGGTTCTGTTGATGACTCCGGTCAGTCTTAAGATGCCACAATGTTGAAAAATCTATTTGATAGCAAGATCGAGGAAATTGGCCCCGAGTATGTTGTTCAGGTGGTCACGGATAATGCCTCTAATTACAAGGCAGTGGGGCATGTACTAATGGAGATGAGACCTACACTGTTTTGGACACCTTGTGTTGCTCACTGCCTTGACCTTATGTTAGACCATAAGCAAGTTGAAGCAATTCCAGCCCACAATCACAAATGTAAGAAGAATCACTACATTCATTTATAGACATGGTCGTCTTCTTAGTGCGATGAGGGAGAAAACGAATTGGAGGGATCTTGTGAGACCCGTTGTTACTAGATTTGCTACAACTTTTCTCACCTTGCAGAATTTGTACAAGAATAAAGATACATTGAGGCATTTGTTCATAAGCGAGGATTTGTCAAAATCAAAGTTATCGGCTACTGAAGCGGGGAAGAAAGTATGTGATACTATTATTTCAACAATATTTTGGCATACTGTTGAGGATTGCATTAGGGCGTCACAGCCACTTCTTATAGTCTTGAGGATTGTTGATGGTGATGAGAAGCCTGCGATGGAATGCGCGAAGAAAAAAAATCAAAGATGCATTTGATAACAAACAAAAACTGTATAAGAAGGTGATTGAAATTATTGAGCGGCAATGGAAAAATCAAATGGAGAAAAAATTATATGAGGTTGCGTTGTTTCTCAATCCGGGCAAATACTTTGATATCAAAGAAGAACGTCGGTTGTTTGTTAATGCTTTATGAGATGACTTCAATGATGTTCTTGTAAAGATGGTGCCCGAACTAGATTTTCTAGACAAGATAAGTAATCTAGCCGACAACTATGATGCTTGTCGAGATACTTTTGCAAGAGAAATGGTGATTAGGCAACGAAAAATAAAGAATCCTCATAAGTATATTAAAATATATATAAAGATATAAAAGCTAAATTATGATTATAATTTATATACATTCTTCCTTTCCTCTCTCTAAAAATATTTATATATATTTGTAAATGTTTGCTAGTTGATTGGTAGAATGTTTATGGAGCGCGGGCTATTGAGCTATCCTCGTTTGCAAAAAGAATTCTAAGCCTCTATTGTTCTTCTTCCGGTTGCGAGCGCAATTAGAGTACATTTGAGTTTATAAGTACTTTTTATTGTTAGTTCAAATTTCAAAAGTAACAAGTCATTCATTACTAATACTAACTATTTTTTATATAATTAAAATTTTATCATTAATATTATTATTTTTTGTTCTATTTATTTTAGATTCATACGAAAAAGAGGAATAGAATGGAACACAAACGATTGAGTGACTTGGTGTATGTCCAATACAATCGAAAAATCGACTCAAGGTTCCAAAAGAGGCGTGAGCTTGGAAATAATTTTGATCCATTAGCCATTAATGACTTTGAATGGGTTAATAAATGGATCGATAATGAGGTCAATGTTGTTCATCCCGGGAAGGATCTTACATGGAATGATGTGGATCGAGCAACCGGTGCATCCAACACGCTTGAAGGTTGCAATCTTTCAAGGAGGGCTCGTGCTAATACTAGTGATAATCTCACGACGTACTCTCGACGTGGCGGTGGTTCAACTTCAAGGGAATCAAGGTTGATGGATTCCGACTCCGATAATTTAATTGATGAAGAAGAGAGAATTCCAAATGATGATGAAAATGTGGAGGATGATTTTGGAGAAAAACCACCACCTACGCCTTTGAATGAGAGTAGTTCTCGTGGAAGAGATGGAAATGACCTTTTCTATGATGATTTTGATTGAACGATGTTTCTAGACTAGCATAGAGTCTAAACATTATTTTGGCTTGCTATGGTGGTATTTTATTAGTTATTAGACTACATATTTGTGATGGTTGATTGCAACTTTATTTTCAATGTGGTATTTGTTAAATTCTTCATTTCTTTTACTAATTTTTAATATCAAGTGTGTTGTTTTTAGATTGTTATTGCTAAGTATTTACATAATTATGCCTTTAATGTTATTCCATAGTGTTATGTTTTGAGTTTTAGTGTATATAAATTTTTATTGCCAATATACTTGTTAAGTAAAATAAATAATATATAAATTGCACATTGTAAACGACTTGTCGCCTTACAGACGCCATGGCGGTTGCCTTGTCGCCTAGGCGTCCAGGCAGTCGGCTACCACCATGACTTGCCGTGGCTCCGTAACAACTATGGGAATATTGCAATCAGAAAATTGTTAAGAATCTTTTGGTAAGAACTGACAATCATATTAAGTAATTTACTGCTTGTAGACATTTTCCAGCAGACATGTAGCAAAGCTTTGAAAGAAAGCTATCTATTGAATTGGACTAGAAAATGAAAAATAACTGCCTGACAGGTTATCAAATATTGGCATTAGTCAATTCAACATGCTATAGCACTTTCCTCAACACAATGAAATTGAATAAGTCTTGGCGGACAAGTCCAATGGACCGGAAAATTGACCGGTCCCAATTTTTTTTTTGTGACTCTCCAAAAATGTAAAGTATTTATTGCAACTGGAATTTTTACAGAATACAGTGTTTTAGGTGTAATTTGGATACATATACAAAGAACAGGATTGTACAAACTATACAACTCTGTTTTGTATATATATCCAAATTACACCTAAAAACACTGTATTTTGTAAAAAATTCAGTTGGAATAAATACTATACATTTTTTTGGAAGTCACCAAAAAAACAAAAACAAACAAATTGAAAATGTCCAATAATCCGGTCCCTGTAGAAGGACTCAATGAAATTAGCAGTAAGGAAATAAACAAAGCTATGATACCTGTAATTATGTTGTTCACAACAAAATATAGTGGCGGTCCAATTCTGAGATACGCCGAAACATTATTAAAGTAACCCTGCAAAATTATGGAAAGATAAACAAAATCACTTTTCAGAATGCTGCAAGGAATAGATATTCTATAAAGACAACAGTTATCAACATATAGAACCTGAAGAAAAGAGTCTCTTGGGAGAACAATTTGTTGTTCCAAACAAGGTTCAATCCTCGTACATAATGCCTTTTAAGGATTAGGAATATGAAAATTAACTCAGAAGATGAAAAAAGCACACAGCAAAAAATAAACAAAGTCAAACTAGAGAAACTTACAATACTAGCCAACACCAAAGCAGCAAAAACAGAAATGACTGCCAATTTAACTCCCCAAAGACCCAGGATAGGTGCATGAACCTCCTTGAAAAGGAAAACAAAGCTCAATTGTTAACAAACAAGGCGAGCCAGCAGTAAATCAAGCAAATTTTAGATCCAGAAGTATAAGAACAGAGGATATACAACGCTAGAACTTAAAAAGGGAACAAGTTTATACATGATTTTGTCAGTCATTTTTGAGAGTGCTCAATCAACAGTTAAAGAGTTCAGTCAGGTTATACCACATTAGCAGGTTAAGGAAATTATAACTTTCTTATATACGTTCAACTGTTGTGATAACAAATTAAGTTGGATCAAGGGTTTTGGACTGTAATTGGTTATTGCAGGTTAACAGGAGCTGGTTACTTAGTTTGGACTCAGGCTGTCACAAATGGTATACTCAGTGTGCCACATGGTGCAATCCGCACCCAGCTTCACTAGGTGAGTTACTCATGACCTTAAGCTAATCAACATGTCAATTAGTTGAGTACTCTTACACTCGATATCCAGTTTCGTAACATGATTCACAAACTCAGTTTAGCTTCACCAAGAGGTGGGTATCTTATACAATAAACTACTTTAAGTTGTTGATGAAATAACGAATGACACAAGAATAATGAAACACTCGCATCAACCTGTCATGCAATGACTAAGCCATGATTTACATTTAGCTTATCCAAGTAGAAAAAAGCATAAAACTTCATTAATAAACCAAGAATGATGACTACACACGTTTGAAGTTCCAAGATGCATAAGAATCCCATCCTTTCTTAATCTCTGTTTTTAGGTTCTTGTTGCTGAGCATTTTAACCAGTTGAAATTCAGTCTCTTTATCAATTGTGGCATTAGTGACTTTCATAAGATCAACACCAATGTGAATGCAAATTATGTAATTAAACGAATGCCATGAGGGGTAGTTTCAAAAGCTCAATGCCTCTCCACTCGTTGCCATATGGTGACAATGTCAAATCTTAGGAGAATGCAACTCGTGTCATGTCTGTGATAGTCCCATATTTTTTCTTGTTCAAGGTGTGAGCCGGGTCCGTAGATGAAGAAGAACGTGAGAGCTTGTACTACGCTAGTAAAGCAATTCCTTCCAAGCTAGTAATATATATGGACATCTACATCCATTTTCAAATGAGGTTGTGTTGGATTATCTAAATTCAAGAGCATTAATAGTTCCTGTAAGTTGGTTCTTGGCTACTTGCTAAATATATATTGATAGTGCTGATGTACATAATTAAGTACCAAAAAAAAACTTCATCAGTTCTAAATTAGATCATTATTGACTTTTGAAAGTTCATCTGAAATATTTTCAAACTCAAAATTGATAAGATTCATTAGAAATTAGGAAACCATAAATATTATAATTAGTAGTCCTTTTTAGATAGTTTATATATTCATTGTTATATTGACTAAAATTAAATGAATCTATGTCAATTTTGAATTTGAAAATAAAAGTCAATAATGATCTTATATTTTGGAATAGAGAGAGTATTTCCAAAGTGACAAACACCCATCATCTGTCCAGCGCATGTATCTTAGTTGTGCTGTATAATTACTATGCCTATGAATGTTTATCACAATAGATCAAAAGATGAAATATTCAAAAGTAGTTGACCACATTTTCAACAATACGGCTATAATGAAAACTCCTAGTTGGAGTGATATCTTACCTTCATATACCGAGCCAATAAGCGTGGTTTTCGCCGACTCCTTCCTACAAATTTATAATATAAAAATAAAAAGCCAAATAGCTTGCAACAGGAAATAGGAAATTGTGATACAGGACAGTAAAGTATGAAGTGAAATTGAGATTTTTACACATACCTTTATCAGAATTAGAATATGAACCAGAACTTTTGATACACGGAAAGCAATCGACCCTGTTATCTTCAGCTCTCAAAAAATCAAAGACGATCAAAGCAACAAAAGCAGTAACCTGCAGAAGGAAGTCCAAGAGTACAGCCAATGCTGCAAAACCAGTGAGAACATGCAGTTAGACAAGAATCCCAAGAGACATAAAAACTTTAATGATGACAAATCAACTAAATAATAGGACAATCATTTCAACAACTATCAAAAGTCAGTTATTAAACTTTCTGACCTGCAAACATGGAAAACACTCGGCATGCAGGCATAGGAATAAAACTTCCAACTGCAAATGCTAAAACCTCAGATAGACTAGCCAGTGTTATGGATGGTCCAACTTCTACAAGGGCATTACTTATGCGCCCTTCTAAAGGCAACTCCAACTTCTGCCGTTTAACAGCTTGTACCAGTATGCACATGTTATCCACCCCAACCTGAGACAACAGGAAATAGTCTGTGAACTCAGCTACAACAGAAGCTGGATATAGAATTAGAAGACATACTGCCCATACTCCAACTTATAAACAAAATCAAAGAGTTGGATGTTCTAATTGTTTCATATTCCAAAACTGATATTTAATAACACTTTTAAAAGAGTTGATATAAATTATAATATTTCAAAAAACATATGCAAGCACAATGACAGAGAACATAATCATCAGATGTAATCATGTCACAAAATGAAACTATTTCCACGATCATGCGGTTTAGACAACACGGTGCTTTCTTATTTAACTTTATTTAAAGTTCATAACGAAAATTAATAGAAATTCTCAAATAATGTAGCAAGACATAACCAGACGACAAGAACAAACAAATCTAAGTACTCTTCCATACTCTCTAAATCAATGTTAGCTAGTCTTGGTGAGAATCAATAAAAAAAACTACCATTTCAGACTTCTCCTGCGCATATATTCATAAATTCTTCCTTTCCAGCTCACAAAAATCATTTAAACTACGTCCCATTAAGTTGAAAGAACATAGAAAGTGGTTTGCTTACAGCCAAAACAAGGAAAGGGATGACTTCCATGATGATAAGTGTAGATTTTACTCCAATTGCGCTAAAAAAACCAACTGCCCCGAGAACAGAAAGCATGACAAGCATAACCCCTGAAAGACCAAGCAGCACCTGAAACATTAGTCATACGATTAGGAAGATGAAAGAAAACAAGGTCTTTCTTGAATAAGACGAGAAAAGCAAAATGTAAAATTAAAACATATCGAGAGAAAAAAAATTAAGAAGATCAAATACACTAATCGAATATGAAGGGGACCCATGAGCAAGTTTCAAGAAGAGTGAGATTTATTTCCTTCTTGGTTCTACATTTCAAAACACACCACGCCATATAGAGAATTGATATTCTCATTTCCAAGAAGAGAATTGATTAGGAAAAGGAAAGAGGAAATTCATGATGCCCAAACTTCTGATTTTCCCCATAGTTATTAGAACCGAACCGGATATTGAACCGGCCGAGGTACTGGTTTACAGTTCATTGGTTGAACTGGTTGAACCAGTGGTTGAGCCGGATTTTTATTATTAAATAATTAAATATATTTATACTATTAAAAATTATAATATTTATTGCAAAATATTAAATTTTTACTAAGTACCAAATGTTAGACTAATGATTATAAGGATCTATTCAATAGAAAATAAAATTTTTATTTATTATGGAAAGAAAAATCATGATAAGTAGGAAAAAGAAATAACTGCACAAAGCCTATACATATAATGATTATATAATAAATAAAATATTAATTAAAATTACTATATAATACATACTCCTTTCTAAAATATAAGATCATTATTAACTTTTTAAAGTCAACTTAAAAATATTTTTAAACTCAAAATTCACAAAATATCTTTTAAATTTAATCAATATAACGATTAATTAACTATCCAAAAATAAATTTTCTTTTAAAAATTAAAAATAATATTATGATTTGGAACGAAAAAAATACTACATAATAAAGCAAATAAATAAATCTTGTTATTCATATTTTTATTGTTTTAATTAAGTCAATTTATGTGGTATCAAACTTTTAGGTTTCAATACATAATATATTTATATAATACACCACTAGTTAATAGTATATAAATATAATAATATCCCACTAGTTAATATTATATAATATAATAATACTTCACTATTTAAAGGCTAATATAAGAATAACTATAATACTATATACTAGTTAGTGTCAAAGACGCAAACAGCAGTAGGGGAAAAAAATAACGCCTCACCGTACCAAAGCTACCCAACTCTCAAAAAGTCCGGCATCATCCATCGGAGGGAAAAGAGAGCAATTGTGACGAACGAGAATTTTGTAAATTATTTTAAATATTTATTGAAGTAAATAAATATTTTTCGACGATTTAATTATTAGATTAAATAACCAATTGATGCAATTGTGGTAGAATAATTTAATTATATGTGTTGCATTTATTAAATTAATGTAGAGAATTTTATTATCAATGTACATGAGCTTATTGAATTAAACGAAATATTTAATTAAGCATTATGTTATTAAATTAATGTAATTATTAATTAGAGATTTAATAAATTGACATTATTTATTAATGAGTAAATTAAAAATATGACTATGTGAATTTATGAGAAATTATTATATTTTATTTATATTAAATTAAATAAGATATTTGATTTATTGTGCAAGTGGGTGTGACATAAATTAAACTATATGAATTAAATGATTTTAAAACCTTTTCCTAACTAACCAAACAGGGCCTTAAGGGGAGTTGGTGCAGTTAACCCATGATTGGGCCAACTGACCACTCTGCGCTCAGTTCCTTTATTATATTACGATGTCTTCTCTTTTTCTTTCCTCATTTTGTCTAAGTCTAGAAAGCTATCAGAGAGAGTTTAGAGAAAATTGTCAGAGATATTTAGAATTGTGAGTGGGTGAAGGAGATTTTGAGTGAGGAATTCTAATCCTACTAATTATATTCTTCAGGGTAATCTTCTCCTTCCCAAATTCTAAATTACGTATTTTAGTTTTCATAAAATGGCTTTCAAAACTTCTGTTAATCTCTGTGAATTGAGAATTGGTGTTGTGATAAAGATATGTGTAGTAATTCGAGAAGTATAGCATGTTTTACATATATATTGCATGATTCCATATCATTAGTTTCATAATATTACGTAATATATATGTTTTACAAAATTACAGAGTTTGGGTTTGGCCTTAAGGCCTTATACGTGAAAATTTATGTATTGATCATATATTATCCCTAAATTTTAGACTTGTATGTTGTTATGCATGTTAATACAAAGAGTTTAAGCCTTAAACGAACGAATTCGGTGTTATAACGAATTCGTAAGGAGAATTTTCACATAAATTTTTTTAAAACTTCATGAACATCAAAGTCAGTGAATTGTTAGGCTTTAAATCTTTTATTAAGTGTTTAAAATTAGTTTTGTCAGTATATAAATGTTGGGTATTAATTATATATGAATTCCAACATGTGGGTATGTTTAATTTGGAGAATTAATGATTTTGTAGTAATTATTTTCGCTGAATTCTGTGTTCTTCGCGAACTGGAAAAAAAAAATTAAAAAAAAAAATTAAAAAAAAAAATTAAAAAAAAATGAGCTTTTAAATTTTCTAAGTCTAACAATAGGTTAGTGTATTAAAATAATGAATATGAAAATATGTTAGAAATATTATATAATGATAAAATATTTGTTTAGCATGTAAATAACATAATTACATGTGAGTTGTATTATTAAATACATAATTAGTTATTTATTCATGAAGAACAAATTAGGTGTCAACGTGATGATTTGACTAAGTTAGTCAATTATTAAAGTAGACAACGAGAATAAGTTATGATGATTAGTTAATAATTAACTGGTATTGAATGTGAATGGTATGTAGGATTTATTTCAAAGAACGTGATTAGTTAAAGTGTAATCTACACGCGATGCAAGTTTCCTAAACTTAAACTCTTAAATTGAGCAAGTTTCTTAACTCTACTTTTACATTGAGCAATTTACTTAAACTTAAATTATTATTCAAGTTCAAGTATTATACTAAAGATTGATTATCTTTCAAAGCATGATTCAATTATACAATAATTGTTCTATTGTATACATTTGAGATTATTATTCAAATCGAATATCATTATTGTTGAACCTTTTTAGACTAGTGAATCTTAATGATTCAGCTAGTCCTTAGTTGATGAACGTTCTAAATTTTAGAACCCTTATTGAATTATCCAAACCAAACTTCCTTTTGTGCGGACTCGAATGTCAAACTGAGATGAACAACCCTGAAAAGGGATTCACTTATGCGTTAGCGTTAAGATATTGTGCACAGTATGGTACTAAGGGCTAATCCCCCTAAGTACGAGAAGAAGGTCCATAGTCTTATGGCTGTTAAAGGTTTCAAGTATAACCCTTGTTAACCTAGGACATAGTTCAAGGTCTTATGACCCTCAGTATTCTTTTTATTCATGTTATTTATTCTTGATTCAAAAGTTGAGCTTTATTCAGATGTCGTTGATTATTCGCATGTTATTATACTGTTGTTTCATTTTTTATACTTGTGGGCATTTGTGCTCACTCTTGCTTAATAATAACATTGCAGTTAAGAATGAAAGAAGCGATGAACCCTCCACTAGTAAGGGCAAGGGCAAAGTTAGCAAATGTTGAAGACCTGTTATTTATTAACTGATGTATTTGTTTAAGACTTGAGTTATGTTGATGTTAAGACTTATTTGTTTAGAATTCCGCACAGATGTTTTAAGGTTAGAGTAACCTGGAATTTATTTATGATTCAGTTGATGTAACCCTTAAGGGAATAGATTTTATTATGATTTCTATCTATTGTATGGTTTGATATTATTTATGGGTAGATAGATAGATGATGCTTGTACAGTGAACACCAAATCCCGTGGAATCGAAGTACCCGGATTTGGGGGTGTCACAAGTTGGTATCAAAGCTGTAGGTTATGAACCTTAGGTGGGGGAAACAACCTTAGGTAGTAGCCTTATAGAAGAAGATAGTAATTGAAAACTCTTATCGAGTTCTAAGAAATGAATTTTTGTAATTCATTGAAGATAATAAAATACATTATGTGTTTATGTGTTAAGTATGCGTTAGATAGTATGACTTAGTAACTAAAAAGTACAATCAAAGGGGAAAAACACAACGAAAATAAAAGGATGAAGAATACAATCAAAGTACAAGTTGAATAATCAAAGGTAAAGAACACAGTCGGAGGTGAAGAACAAAAACGGCGTGGAGGACCACATAAATAAATTTCTAATCTTTTAAATTTTTTATTTGTAAGTTTTAATCCTAGAATTTAAGAATCCATAAGTTAGTTTCATATGTTACTCCTATTTATCATTCTGATTCAGTTTCTTTTGTCTTCAACCTTCCAAAAAACGATCCAAATTATTCAAAAAAAAAAAATCAATGTGCAGAACCGGACAGGTTTTTCAAAATCGGCCGGTTTAATCCGGTATACTCGCAAGTAATAAACAATTGTGACATTTAATTTGAATTCATCAACTACATTTAGATGTCCCAATATCATCAAAATGCCTACTCAAACATGCCTCAATGCTTGCAGGAAATGTTTGTAGCTTATTAACCCGTCCACACTCCACAATAATGATGGTGTCAGAAATTGAATCATTTCATAGTATTGGTTGAGCAGAATATTCACAATAATGTAAATGGAAGAAGATTTTCATTTTCAAATTCTGACCAGTTTGGGATCTAGCAAATCAATCCCAAAAATAGAGATGCTAGTAGATAAAAAATTCTGTAACAATATAATATAGTAAGATGTAATTGAATGGAATCATACCTTTGATGAAACATAAAAAGAAGTGAAACTAGTTGCATCGCCCAAAGTCAAAGAAATAAAAGCAAACATCACAAGATAGCTTATCTGAAGCAGCAGAGCAAAATGAACAGGGAGTTAGGATACACACTTAAAATAAAATAAAAAATAACAGCATGTTCAAACAAAATTGACCACGAATCATTCAAAAGACAAATAGAACTTTTTTAGCTTATATCTGTGTGAAGCAATGCAAGAAAGAGCCTCACCAAAATAGTTATAGCATCTGCAGTACTCTCTCTTTTCAATTCTTCCTCAATAGAACTTTCAGATGAAAAGGAAATTGTTAAATTTTTGGACTCCACCATTGGCAGAAGCTCATCCTGCAGAGTACAAAGAGGAACTCCCTAGTCAGACTCTACGAGTAGCATGAATTTGGATAAGCTCATGAAGAAGGTTAAATGGGGCAAGAGGAACTTAAAAGGACAAAAAGATGAAAAACTCTTCACAACAAGGATTTATAACAAAAATGTAAATGAGTTTATATATATATATATATATATATATATATATATACACACACACAATTAATGTGAAGCAGCTTTTGAAAAAGAATCCAAAGATGCAAGGTTTGTACCGAATAGCTTGGCAGCTATGTTGCTTCACTTGTGCTAGATCTACAATTAGTTTATGGCTTTACAAATAAACCCAAACTCAAACTCAGTTTCATAATTCACTGTGGAACACGTGCAACACAAGCAACTTTTGAAATGATCAAAACATTTTCATTATTATTATTTTTATAAAAGAAGAAATTTTATTAATAGAGAAGAAATGATACAATAAATGGGGGACAAGAAGTCTACCCTCATGAGACTAAAAGATCAAAAACAAGAAAACACTTAAAAAAGTGTAGCCCTCCAATCTCCACATAAATCAATAACGGAGATGCCTCTTAAAGCCCCCATAGCAGAAGCCCAAAGACGCACAAGAAAAATAACCCTATCATTCAATAGTTTTAAGGATAAGTAACTTTCTCTAAACAACCTAGCAATACACTCATTCCAAATTCCCCACAAGATAGAAAAGAAGACACACTTCCATAAAATTTTGGCATCCCTCTTACTTTCAAATCCTCTAAAACGAATTAATGACATATCTTCCCTCCTACTTCCATATGATTAGAACATTAAGCTAATACTTTTAAATAACAAATTCATTTCAAAAAATATCAAAACTTTTATGGAAGAGTGGATAGCAAGGCAATTCTTCCACTCCAATCTTACCATATGAATGTGGGGAGTGTGGAGTTTTTTTATTACCATTCAAACATTTAGAAATCTGCAAAGTTACCATAGCATCTTCCCAACAATGTCATTATTCATTTCATCAAGTCTATAGCTATTAGTAATTGTAAACAAGACCACTAATCCATGAGTCCTTTTCCTCTACTTATCAATGGTTAACAGAATTTTTCCTGATTATAGAGCTTAGCTAAGATGTAGCAGACTTTATGGCTAGAGACAGTTATATTACTTTCAGAGTTTCATGAGTTTCCTTATTTCAGACAACTAGTTTATATCGAACCCCTTATTATATACGAGTAGGTTTACACTTGGAATACCTTTTCTTGGGGAAATTGTACACAAAATTTCATTGAATATCCATTCATATCCAACACCAGATTCTGGAACTTTTACTGAAACATCTATTCATTTTCCAAAACCCAATTTCAGGAATTTATATGTTGCTCTGGCTAGAATTGGTCTCAAATAAAATAAAATTATATACTTTTCATAAATTGAAACCCTTCACAGATTCTTACCTATAATTGTCCAAAAGTAGCAATTTAACAGAAAAGTATACTAAAACCATCAGTTGAATGCATAAAACCATAACAAGCACATACTTTATAGTTTATACCATTACTGGAAAGAGATAATATGGAGGTAAAAAGGTGCAAACCTTTACTAACTGAATGAAGGCTTTTTCCCAGGCCACTGCTTTCTTAGCTTCATAGCCCTCTTTATCGATCACATTATTTACAGGATAGGTTACTATAAATGCAGAAGCCTGTGTTGAAAATACCCTGATAAGGTTAATTGTACATTAATCATATTTCCAGTTGATAAGGGATCAAAGAGCTATCTCAGTATAACTGTTTCCAGAGAAACCTCCTAATGCAGTGCTTGGATCAAGTGGAGCTTTAAATGCACTCCTACATGAATCTGCTGATGAATAATGCTTCAAATAAACATCCAGAGAATCTATGTCAATAGGCTCTTCAACAATATGCCAGAATTCTACAGATAACCATAAATTTTACTATTTCCCTTATCCCAAATCAAGAATATGGAAAAATACATTGAGATCCCCATGCAGAGTAAATGTAGTGTACTCATAGTGAACTTAACAATTGGTAACTATGGAAGAACTAGCTTGGCTATGCGATGAATAATTAATAACTATCTTTTATAAGAATCATTAATTGTTGGGGAAAAGAATAAATAAGTCCCAACATTAGTGAATGATGGATTATATACAAGCATACCAAGGGTATTAATCACATCTTACCACCAATTAAATATATACTTCAACAAAATATAAGAGTTTTCCGTGTTTTGTATAATGGTAGAAATTTTGACAATAAGATATAAAACGGTATGATTTCACCAAAATAATACTCCTATAACTCTGTTTAAAAGAAACATGGCAAGTTTTGAATTTATATGTTAGTGACAAGTTACGATAGTGGACTCTTCAACAACTATTCTTTGTGAACTAAGTAATTATGTCCATATTCATCCATATCATAGACTCATTAAATAGTATGGGTGGTGGTGCACTGCCATTCACTCTTCTTACTGTATTTCTTAGTGGGAGTCTTACCTTTTTGTTGTTGTAAGACAGCACAGACAGTAGTCAGATATGTAATAAAGATAGACACACAACACACACAGCACACACACAAAGAGAGATTAATATAGATGGGCAGGAGAATATTATATAATACTCCATATAAAATAGATGCACAAATATTAGATTTCAAGATTAACAAATTAAGTTTAGAAATAACCACCTTATGATCCTAACTCCTCATTCCAAATATACTAAATGCCTAATTTAGAATGTAGTATATTATTCTTATAATAATTGTGCATTCAATGGGATATTGTGTACCCGTATCTAATCATCCTTTGATGAACTATAGAACTGGAACCAAATTAAAATATTAAAGACTGGGTGTGCAATTTAGGTTTTTATACCTATCATATATAATTTTTTTTGTTTGTTATTTTTCTTCTAAAGTGGTCCTTACACAACTTTGAATGAATGCAAAGTTTAGAAAGCACCCCTAGCCATAAATATGAAGTTCACTAGAATGTACCTGAAAACAGAACTGTACACGTTCAACACCCCCATAGCCATCATAATTTACCGGGTCCATCTTGAAATACTACCAACAAAAAATAAGTTATTTTAGTCTCGAATGAGGAAAAAGGAATTGCAAAATTGTGATGTCGAGAAGAATAAATATCTGAATGTACAAGAGACTCAGAGGCTCAGAGCAGAAGAAGAGAAGAGAGAAGAAGAGAAGAGTAGAAGTCTAAAAGAAGAAGAGTAGTAGTAGAAGAAGAAGAAGAGCGTACCTGTAGATCGCGAGTTGCCGCTGCCGGAGTAGATGATGTAGATCTGCTGCGGTGCTGCCACGCCGGTAAGTCAGCTCCCCTTTTCTCCTTCTCTGTGGTCTGTTGTTGTGATGTTGAGATTAGGTTTTAGCAGCTGTTTTTTTTTTACCCAAGTCGATCGCTTTGAACTCCAGTCGTCCAAGTCGCACCGAAGGCGTCACCCTTGTTAGCTGAGCGCTCGCCTTTCACACATCCAACCAAGTCGTCCAAACGCCTTAACAACTTCCACCGCTTTGACGCCTAGGCGTCGCCTAGGTGACGACTTGATAAGCATGATACAACTAAATAGTCTAGTTTTTGAATGTCATGTGTACTAACCAGTTGTTGTGTGACATTGCTTTTTACACTTGCTTGTTTTTTTATTTTTCTGTTTTCCCATCCAAGAGTTAAGATTACAGATTTAATTGAAGACATTGACCACCTGTTGAATTTGCTGAGAAGTAGATGTATAATCTGTAATGATCAAGTCCCTTGCCATTATCGGAGAATATATATTGCAGAGATTGTCTAAGATTAAGTGATCATTTTAGCATGTAAAACATGTATACTAGTGAGGCATTTGTTGGTATTTAATCTTTTGGATAAGTGTTCAAGCAAACTTCTTACTACCCTTTATACATAGATGGAATATTTGGGCCCAAAGTGACAACCTGGTCAAAATATCATAAGCTTACTAGAAATTACTAGAATGGGTAGTAGGGAGTTTGCTTGAATACTTCATCCAAAAGATTAAATACCAACAAATGTCTTACTATGTTCTATATGCTCAAATGATCACTTAATATTAGATATATATTCTCCGATAATGGCAGGGGACTTGATCATTATAGATTATACATTTACTTCTTAGCAAATTCAACAGGTGGTATTTGCAATCTTAACTCTTGGATGGAAAAACAAAAAAATGAAAATACAAGTAAATGTAGAAAGCAATGTCACACAACAACTACTGGTTAGTACTGGTTAGACTATTTAGTTGTATAGACTATCACACAACAACATTAACCAATTGAATGTATTTTGTCAAAATCTGCAGCAATATGATGTATGTTCTCCTAATTATCAACAAAAACCACACTAGTTTTCTACTTTCAAAATGATTTCAACTTTCGCCATTTTTTCTCTCTTGGCACACATCCAAAAACTTTCAAGTGTTATAATATGTAATGCTGCTAAATTTATTCCCTGTGCATCTGTCAAAATCAAGAGAAGAGTTCATAGTTGCTTTTCTCATTAAGAAAAAACAGGAATAATACAAAATTATTAAGATGAATAAAAAAATAAAATTAAACAACAGGAATAATACAAAATTAAAGGTCTCACCTGCATCTCAAAGCAGAATAGTAAATTTATTAGTAATTCTCCTCAGAATTTCCATAGTACATATAACTATAAGATGAAAAAAAAAGTCAAAAAACTAAAATAATGTAGATAATTTAATTTAATAATATACATCGATAATAATGGAGGAATGAAGTGTAAATTGTTCTGAAAATTTGAAGTAAGATCATCACTGAGGAAAAATAGAGAAAAATCTGGTTTAGTTGACAAATAGATTACAACAGAACCTCAATTAGAAACGTACCTACCCTCTTTCCTAACATCTCCGACTTTGCGGAATATAATGACAGTTGGAGAAGTCGTTTTGGCCGCAACGACGAACAAGAGAGGAACAATCATATTTATCACGTTTGAACCTTTGAACAGACGCTCGATTAGACTCTTTTGTGTATATCATTACGAAATCATTCGTCGATCCAGTGTCATCTTCAACTGCGAGTAATTTGAGGAAAGATGTGAGTATGATGGAGTAAAACGAAATGGACTCTTCACCGGCAGCAGAATGTAGAAAATAGAACGACACGCCGCAAATCACTTTCAAACGCAGTCTCAGTGATTTCGGTGTATCGTGAAGTCTCTGAACACCTAACTGCAACACACCGTGAACAACAGCGTCACCGCAGCAACAAGGAAGTAAAGAAGTATATCTCCGATGGAACAACTAAAGTTGAAGATCATATTCTCTAGGAAAGCATATATGATGATGAAGATGAACAAAGCAATGATCATCCATACCCAAACCACAGTTAGCAGCTTAATTTCTCCCGACATCTACCTCAGTTTTCAAAACTCCCAATTTTTTAAGCTACTTACATCGATATATATAGTCAGCTGGCTCGGTGGGTCGGCTCGGCTCTCGGTGAAACCAAACAAAAAAGAGCACTTCTGGGGCGACCGGATATGGGGACCGGTCTCGGCGACCGGTCCAAATTATTTTTTTTTTTTTTTTTAAATGTCTGCCTGTACTACAGGTATATTTTTTGTATGTATCTAAATAACATCTAAAATACTTTTTTCTGTAAAAATTTCAGTTCCAATAAATCTTATAAATTATTTGAGAGACATTTAAAAAAAAAAAATTGGACCGGTCGCCAAGACCGGTCCCCATATCCGGTCCCCCTAGACTTTTCCAACAAAAAATTAATTAATCTTTAAATATGGAAAGTATATCAAAACTCAGTTTGATGTTTTTATGATTCCTTTTAGTCTTACTAATTTGAAGACCTAAATATGTAATTTTGATAGTAACTGCAATTAATAATACAAAATGTATTTAATCAAAATGATTCCAATTCGAGAATGATAACTAGAATGATTTTGATGAACGAGGCAATGATCATCCATACCCAAACCACGGTTAGCAGCTTAATTCTCCCGGTTTCTACCTCAATTTTCAAAACACCCAATTTTTTAAGCCCGCGATCAAAGCAAGCAAAGGCTTTTGGCCTTTCATCTTTCCCAACTTCTCACTTAATTTAAGCACATGTTAATATTCAATTTCCAAATTTCATATATGCTTTCGGTCAAGCCTAAGTCCTTTAATGATTACATGCACATTTAATAGGACTTAGGTGCTGTTTGTTTACATCTGATTGCCTCTTAATAGATTGCCTCTTATTCGCTAAGAGGCATGATGCTGTTTGTTTTGTTTTTTGTTACCTCTGAATGCCTCTTAATCGGTAAGACAGAAAATAAAATCTTAATAATTAAGAGGTACCTCTTAATGAAATTTTTTTGATAATTTTTTTTATATAAATATAATCAACAATATTATGCACTCATTTTTATTAAATTGAATATTTAAAATTATTAAATAAAATTTTACCCTTTAAAATGGTAAAATAGTGTCATTAAGAGACAACTTACTTTTTTGTTATCAAACAATTTTTTAGATTCAGACCTCATAACCATTCAGATGATCTAATTTATTAAGACATCATGAAGAAGGAATATGAACACCTTTTGCATTTTTCTTTTTTATTCTTTTGTACAAATAATTAATACATAATATATATATTTTTGAAAACTTTAGTTAATAAAAATCATTTAAGAATAGGAGTTATCTTTGCCTTATCAAATGTTATTTTATGAACTAATTTCTTTAATGCTTGATATTAAAAAATTAAAGTCAATAAAATATTAATTCGATAAGATTTGAAAATATTTTTGGTCAAAGTAAATAATATAGTTAAAATAAATTATAATATAAATCATATAGTGGGGATTATAATATTTACTTAACCTATTTACTAATTATTGTTATCATCAAAATAAACCTAAAATTTGGAGACCCAACAATCTCCCTATTTGGTGATGACAATCATATAAAAATATTTTTTTAATAGTTTCCCCTTAAGTTTATGCATATACTTTAAAAAAGATTTATTTTTGAAAAATAATCACATAGCAGCATATATAGCATGGCATAATATTTTTTTCAGCATATATGGAAGAACATGGCAAAATAAATAATTTCGTTGCCGCATCAATATTTTTCTTCTCCCCCTTTGTTATCATAAAAAATAATTGGGCGAGGGGGGGCAGAATATTGTAATGTAATTTTCAGAACCTTCTGAAAAATGGTTAGTATTTAAAAAGCTGTGTTCTGAATGATTCAATGGCTTGAAACAAATCCTGAAAATAATCAACGGCTGAGATGGATTTTGACTTTTTAAAAGGATGGTGGTTATTTACTCAAATATGTTATTTCCCAGAGACACAATAAAGATCTAGAAGGGGGATTGAATAGATTTTTTAAAAATAATTCAATTAATCAAAGAACTGTTACCAAATAATCAGTTAATCAAGATTGATTATGCACAACGAAATATAAGTTTGAAAAACTCCCCTTAAATATTTATAAGAAATCTCAGCTCAGAATTTTAACTTATGTAGAAGTTGGTCATTTATCAGATATGATAGATATAATAGATATGTGACAGAATGTAAATGACTAAAAGTAAATAACATGATATTTTAAGTGGTTCGGAGATTTAATAACTTCTAGTACATTCTTCTACTCCATGAGTAGGAAATCCACTATTAGTTCAGTCACTTAGACCAAGACACACTGCCCTCTTCAAGTCCAGCACAGACAAAGACACAAACATCTCTTCAAGCCCAACAGACTTGGATATTTAGTCACAAAAACAGGGACATTAATAAAAATAGTATGTACACAAGTCAATCATATTTGATATAATAAAGTATATACTTTGTAACAATCTTATTCATTTATTAATAAAAGAATTATTTATTTAAAAATATTTAATTTATCTACATGATGTTATATTGATATGTGATGAACAAATAGTTTTAAGCAATGTTTATGATGATGATCATGCTAATGAGATCTAAATTCTTAAATAGCTTAAAATTAAAATTGTTCCCAATGTATTAATAAAAAGAGAATTAGTGATTCCGGAAAGATTGGTACATACGTTGCTTGCTCATTAGATGAGAATGATTGATCTCATAATCATTTGTGTAGAGACACTAAAGAAAATATGTAGGAAACTTGTGACTGATGAATAGTAACTCACCAAGTATCTAAAAACTCACAAAATATGCTTCATAATATAGAGAGAGAAAGAGAGAAAGCTTATGTTTTTGGTGTGATTTTCAATTCTAACTTAGCCCTCTATTTATAAAAAAATTTTGGTAGGTTTGACCTGCAACCTGATGGCTTTACCTGCTACTATTCCCACCCACCACATTTGAAATATAATTCAGCACATTTCTTCACCAACCACAAGTGGAGCTCACCAATTCTAGAATTTTTAACCAAAATGATAAACTCCGAAAATTCAACAATTTCTGAACCAGTCATCTCGTAAAATTCATAATAAATCATACGTTCATTTTTAACGGTTCAAAATTTGTGGGCATATACTCAACTTATATATGTATAACATATCCAAAAATTACCACGATCCAACGGTCGGATTAAAAATTATAACCCCCGCAAAATATCTCAAAAACCCTAATTTTTAATACCTCCATTCCAACAAAAATACTGATAAAAACCTCAACATTAACTCCTTTATTTTTAACCACAAAAATATATCCCTCGTTTATATCCACATAAAATAAATATTTCCTTATCATATGAATCAATAATTAATTATTCACAAATAATATTACAGAATCACATTTATGACAACCAGGCCGTTCCCAGGAAAGAGGGGGCTTTCCAATAAGAATTTCTCCTTACTGGCGCGCAATTAGATGACCAAACCTCTCCTTAGACAGAACTTTCTAGACATTACCAATAATGTTATCTAATAATATTATTCAAATAATATGAATTATTGATATGATAAAGAAAAATACTGTGCAGCAACAATTATTGAAACAACAATAATATAAAATATCAACGCAACAATTATTGAATCAATAAAATAAAATATTGAACAGTAACTACTGTAACAATTATTGAGTAGTGCCTTCTTACGTAAGAATCAATAATTTTAAAAATACTATGCAATACCGTGTGCTACTGTGCAATAACGCGTATTACTGTATTTTAACCACCGGGTATTCCAACAGTGTTAACGGTAACAACTACGCCGTTATTTGTAAAAACTCAAATTTGTCGTTTTCCTTCACCCGACAATTATTCGTTATGGGGCCCACAAATAGCTGCGCCGTCGTACGAATATTCTCTGACAGAAAGAATATTCCACGACCAAACGAATATTCCCGACAACAATGATTATTTTATAACCACTTGCTTATTTTGAAAAAAAATTCATATTTCACCCATAACTTTAAACTTTTATCAATTTAACCATTTACTAAATTGTAATTATAATAAAAATTGAATACTTTTATTTCATAAAATTCGGGGTCTTACAATCTCCCCTCCTTATGAAATTTCGTCCCCGAAATTTACGTACCTGGTATTTCAAAGAGTTGAGAATACCTTGCTTTCATTTCAGATTCCATCTTCCCTGTCATCATGATTTCTCCATTGCTCATCTCCTGTATTTCAGATATCATTCTAGAATACAGCTTCAAAACAAGGGTTAATTGAACAAATTAACATATCACATAATATCCCGATATTATGACTGACCAACAAATAAGCTTAGGTAGGACACACTAGCGAAGGATTTACTCATCTCTCCCCTCCTAGTTATATTCCCCGATCTCCGCCAGAGATCATATTCCTAAGCTCTGATACCAAATGTAACGACCCCAAAATAGGTCCATTCCATCCAACCTATTCTGAGTCGCTAAATACATGGTACAGAAAACAACTGTAACTTTATTACAACAATTGTCGTGCAAAATACAACAACACATATGCTGTGAGTTTGGATACAAATATATACCAAATGATACCTATCAGCTTGCCACCGCAGAACGGCGTCCCCTACGGAGAGTCTGGCTTCGGTGTATCCCCCATCAACAGGAAGTCACCAGCGAGAGGCTCGGGGCTCTTTACTTATAGCTCTGATACCAACTGTAACTCTGGACACCAACCTATGTCAGCACCTTACATAAAGGTATAGTCAAAAATTATTTTAGAAATTAGAATCTTTGGGAAGTGCTTAAGGAAACCTTCGTACATGGGAGGCCACGCGTCTAGGTTATGATAGATATCATATGGCCACAGAATTATCCTTGGTTGACCCAATAGACATCTTGTATGATAGTGGCAAAACACCCTTCCAACGTTGGGTTCGCCTCCCCCTATAAGATTCACCAAATATAACTCCTAAAAGATGTATACAACACACTTGTCTATATTGTTAGGGAGAACTCCATAGCTAGAGACCACCGTTCTATTCTCTTGTTACCCCCGTTCGACCCAGCTACACTTTTATTACCTGAAAGGAATTGTGAAGCAAAAGGGTGAGCACAACTAGCTCAGTAAAGAATATCATGACTAAAGATAATTAAATTATCAATAGCCTTCATCAATAATAAATCAGAGATTTAGAACATATGGTAGATGATAAAAATTTCAACCATAGTTGCAGCGGAATGAGCAATCCATTAGAAGAGTCAAATAGATTATAAAGTCTATTAACTTCTCCATGTTAAAAGTCTACCAACAATGTTTTATCCCTGTAACATCATTCAACAATTCTTGTCCACAATCACGTGTATAACTCATAATTGTAATTGTAGTTCTAAATTCCTTTTCTCATCCAGGACAAAGATAATTTTCATCACCCATCTTTACCTGAAACATCAAAGATCATGGTTACACCAAATCACAGTTCCTGTTTATAATCATACTAACAAATCCATCTTTGCACTACGGGCCAAAGATATTCAACAACAGTTCATCTTTGCACTACAGGCCAAAGATATTCATCAACAGGCCATCTTTGCACTACATGCCAAAGATATTCATCAACAATTCATATTTGCACTACAGGCCAAATATATTCATATCTCAAAGAAATATATAATCATTTCAGAATTTATATAAACAATAATTATAACCATGTTGATCAATTCACCTTTGCACTTAAGCTTAAGATATTCAATTATAAATTCAATGGTCATGATCATACCAGTCACAATTCAACTTTGCACTACAGGCCAAAGAGAACCCTAGTCATGATCATACCAATAATCTACCCATCTTTACACTCCAATGAAAGAGAATTTCAACATCAGGGTTATAAAAATGTTATATATGATGATAAAAATAATATGATCAACATATAGTTTTAATCTCAAGAGTAATATTCGTAACTCATGAATAGTAAATCGTGAATAGTAACTCATGAATAGTAACCCCGACACAAAAGATAGAAATTCCACAATAAAATCCATACCAATATTTCGGTATAATGATATTGAAAGAATAACATTACTTAAATTTATAAACAATTTATTTTAATTGTTTACACTTTACTAATTAATGCATTTAATCATCATAAAATGCCAACTCTTACAATTTCATCATCAATAACCAAAACCCTCATCAAAAATCTGCATATACCTCATATAGGATTCTCAAGCCATAAAATCCTATTTTCCAATTTTCTTACTTCACATAACATATTTAATTTATTTTCTCATAACTTGTCCATTTTCATGAAAAATACCAAATCAGTTCCAAAAATATTTCTTTTCTGGGATTTATCAGAATATAGTCTCATATTGAACATATATTTTTCTCAGAATTTTTAAAAGTCATTTACTATTTTTCATATGGTCAAAACAGCCGAATATTTAGACATTTATCAAAAATTGTACTTTTGTCCAACAATTCTGAAATTAACAGAGTATACTTCCATCATATACATGTACTCCCAATAAAAATTTTATCAATTTTGGAGTTAACCACAAGAAATTATAAGCAGTTACTTTTAAAATAGTCTTTTCTCATAAAATTCATAACTCTCAATCTATACATCCAAAAATCACCATTTTTGGACACAATCAATAAAACTCATCAAAATATCATTTCAAATTTTTCCAGAATTTTTGAAGTTCAGAAAAATTACGAAACTGAAAAACATAACAACCCTTAAAATCCCTTACTATCCCTTACTATCCCTTACCTCAAAAGAGCAGTACTTCTGACTGGATATCGGATATGATGCTGAAGGAAACTTACACTGATGAATAGTAACTCACCAAGTATCTAAAAACTCACAAAATATGCTTCATAATATAGAGAGAGAAAGAGAGAAAGCTTATGTTTTTGGTGTGATTTTCAATTTTAACTTAGCCCTCTATTTATAGAAAAATTTTGGTAGGTTTGACCTGCAACCTGATGGCTTTACCTGCTACTATTTCCACCCACCACATTTGAAATATAATTCAGCACATTTCTTCACCAACCACAAGTGGGGCCCACCAATTCTAGAATTTTCAACCAAAATGATAAACTCCGAAAATTCAACAATTTCTGAACCAGTCATCTCGTAAAATTCATAATAAATCATACGTTCATTTTTAACGGTTCAAAATTTATGGGCATATACTCAACTTATATATGTATAACATATCCAAAAATTACCACGATCCAACGGTCGGATTAAAAATTATAACCCCCGCAAAATATCTCAAAAACCCTAATTTTTAATACCTCCATTCCAACAAAAATACTGATAAAAATCTCAACATTAAGTCCTTCATTTTTAACCACAAAAATATATTCCTCGTTTATATCCACATAAAATAAATATTTCCTTATCATATGAATCAATAATTAATTATTCACAAATAATATTACAGAATCACATTTATGACAACCAGGCCGTTCCCAGGAAAGAGGGGGCTTTCCAATAAGAATTTCTCCTTACTGGCGCGCAATTAGATGACCAAACCTCTCCTTAGACAGAACTTTCTAGACATTACCAATAATGTTATCTAATAATATTATTCAAATAATATTAATTATTGATATGATAAAGAAAAATATTGTGCAGCAACAATTATTGAAACAACAATAATATAAAATATCAACGCAACAATTATTGAATCAATAAAATAAAATATTGAACAGTAACTACTATAACAATTATTGAGTAGTGCATTCTTACGTAAGAATCAATAATTTTAAAAATACTATGCAATACCGTGTGCTACTGTGCAATAACGCGTATTACTGTATTTTAACCACCGGGTATTCCAACAGTGTTAACGGTAACAACTACGCCGTTATTTGTAAAAACTCAAATTTGTCGTTTTCCTTCACCCGACAATTATTCGTTATGGGACCCACAAATAGCTGCGCCGTCGTACGAATATTCTCTGACAGAAAGAATATTCTACGACCAAACGAATATTCCCCGACAACAATGATTATTTTATAACCACTTGCTTATTTTGAAAAAAAATTCATATTTCACCCATAACTTTAAACTTTTATCAATTTAACCATTTACTAAATTGTAATTATAATAAAAATTGAATACTTTTATTTCATAAAATTCGGGGTCTTACATTGTATATAATATAAATACAACTTACTAATACAACTGTCGTGTACAATACGACAAAATATAAACTGTGAGTTTGAATACAAATATTATCTTCTAGAGAGTATTCATACTCAAAAGGAGTCCTCAATAAATTTATTAACACGCTATTACATAGAATAGTGAGGACTACTAACTAATACTATCATTTGGACCATAACTCCGTTCTCCGACTTGCCCCAGCTACGTTCTCATTTCCTGAAGAGAACAATGAAAGAAAGGGTGGGCTCAACTAGCCCGGTAAGAAATATTATGACTAAGATAATGCAGAATAAATTATCATTAGCCTTCAATAATGTTAAACTGATAAAATATAATAGACATCAAGTTTAACTGCAGCGGAACAAGCAATCCATTAAAAGAGTCAAGTAGAAAATAAACTCTACTATCTTTTATAATTTAAAAGGTTTTTTCAACACTGTGATCGCTAGGACTCAGCTTAATAAAATAATCCACATCATCGAATCACCCCTGCACTACGGCCAAGGATATTCGTGTATTCATTAATGGTCATGATCATGCCAACAACTGTCCATCAATGCACTACGGGCCAATGAGGACTTTTACCACATCATTTGTAACATTACGGTCATGATTATACCGAATAATCCCTGGTCATAATCATACCAAGTCCATCTATGCACTACAGGCCACAGATGACTTTCAACATTTTATAAACATGAGGATGATGACAATGATATAAGAATTCAATAAAACAAGTTCAAGAATTAATTTATCCAAGAATTAACAACGTCCAAATTGTTAACATGATACTGCTTTGTGGAGTAAAATTCAAGAATACTTAGAAGAATATTTTCATGAAAAGATACTGGATGAACTGCAATTATCAAGGATATTCTACAAATTTCATGGAGTATAGAAGTCAAAACTTAACCAACTGAGTACAATAAAGAATGGAATAACAAAAGAAATCACCATGCATGCGATAGACCGCACAGACAGGTTATTCCAACAGAATAATAAATAATGGAACCAGGTTCGGCGTAAACGCACAGACAGGATATTCCGACAGAATAATAAATAATGGAACCAGGTCCGGCGTAAACGCACAGACAGGATATTCCGACAGAATAATAAATAATGGAACCAGGTCCGGTGTAAAACACACAGACAGGATGTTCTAACAGAATAATAATAAAAACGGAACCAGGTCCGGTGTAAAACACACAGACAGGATGTTCTAACAGAATAATAGAAGAATGTCACCAAGTATAGGGTAGACCGCGTATACAGGTTATTCCAACAGAATAATAAGAAATGGAATAACAACAGTTCTCTTCATGAATAAGAAAGAATAACACCTCTTATCGTTTTAAAGAAGAGCTGAAATAAGGAAGTAGTTAAGTAGCAGAATACCCTTCTTCTCTCTCTCTATAGTTTTTCTCTCTAGAGTTCAGTGAATTCGTAAGAAATAATGAAGGAATGAGCTGCTATTTATAGAAAAATAGAATGCATAGTAACTAATCCATGAACGGTCCAGATTGATTACTTTAATCTGACGGTCTATATTTAAAGAAAAATCTTTTAAATAAAATATAATATATTCTATTTATAGAATAACTTTAATAAAGTATTCTGTTTTATATAAAAAGATGTTTCTGTTTTATTACGTTAATAATACGAATAAAACAAAACGTCATTATCGCTAAATAATTCATATTATTAACTGACAATAATTGAATCAAACTGAGTGACTTCTCACATAAGCATTAATAATCAATACTGTGTGCTACTATGCAACCACACGTATTACTGTACTTTTACTACCGAGTAGTTCAACAGTAACAATGGTAAAACTTCCGCCGTTATTTTTAATAAAATATTTTTTTTGTTTTCTCAATCCGACAATAATTCTGTTGTGGGGTCCACCAATGATTGTGCCGTTGTACGAATATTCCCTGTTAAAACGAATATTCCCCGACCAATCGAATATTATATAACAACTTGCGTACTTTGTAAAATTTATAAATATTACCCACAACTATAACATTATATCAAATTAACTCCATAATATTCAAAAATGATATTTATAGAAAATTTAACTTTATTTATAAAAGTTGGGGTCTTACAACCTCTCCTTCTTATGAAATTTCGCCCTCAAAATTAGGGTACGTACCTGGTATGTCGAAGAGGTAAGGATACCTTGATTTCATTTCAGATTCTAACTCCCAAGTCATTTCCTCAACATCGTGGTTTCTCCACAAAACTTTGACTTGAGGTATAACCTTGGAGCGTAGAATATGTTCCTTCTTATCCAAGATTTGAACAGGAACTTCTTCATACGTCAAATCCTCCGCTATTTCGTCCGGTTCTAACTCAATAATGTGGTTCGGGTCTTCCACATATTTGCGTAACATGGATATGTGAAAAACGTTATGAACACGAGACATACTTGGCGGTAAAGCGAGTCTATAAGCCACAGTTCCTACTCGATCGAGGATTAAAAATGGACCGATGAATCGAGGATTGAGCTTTCCTCTCTTTCCAAATCTCGTAACTCCTTTCCATGGAGCAACACGTAAGAACACATGATCTCCTACATCAAATTCCACGTCCTTTCGATGAAGATCAGCATAACTCTTTTGTCGATCTTGTGAGGTTTTTATACGTTGTCGGATCGTTTGAATCTTTTCTGTAGTCATACGTACCAACTCCGGTCCCAACAACGTTGCTTCACCCACCTCATCCCAGCATACTGGAGAACGACATTTTCTTCCATACAATGCTTCGAATGGAGCCATGCCAATACTTGCTTGATAACTGTTGTTGTAGGAAAACTCCACCAATGGTAAGAACTTGTCCCAACTTCCCTTGAAGTCAAGGACACAGAGTCTTAATAAATCTTCTAGAGTTTGAATAGTCCTCTCTGATTGTCCGTCCGTCTGAGGATGATATGCTGAACTAAATCGTAACTCCGTGCCCATAGCTTTTTGTAAACTAACCCAAAATCGTGAAGTGAATCTTGGGTCTCGGTCAGAAACTATGGATACTGGCATACCATGCAGTCTTACAATCTCGTTTATGTACATACGAGCAAGACGTTCAAGTGTATAAGTTTCTCGTATCGGTAAGAAATGAGCAGACTTGGTCAATCTATCAACAATGACCCAAATCGCATCAATACCTTGAGAAACCCTAGGAAGACAGGTAACGAAATCCATGGTAATGTGCTCCCACTTCCATTCTGGAATTTCAAGTGGTTGCAATGGACCTTTTGGTACTTGATGCTCCGCTTTGACTCGTTGACAAGTTAGACACCTTGAGATAAACAACGCTATCTCTCTCTTCATATTGCTCCACCAAAATGTATGACGAAGATCATGATACATTTTGGTACTTCCAGGATGGA
Organism: Panax notoginseng; assembly: GCA_016801055.1. Classification (NCBI taxonomy): domain Eukaryota; kingdom Viridiplantae; phylum Streptophyta; class Magnoliopsida; order Apiales; family Araliaceae; genus Panax; species Panax notoginseng. Next base: position 189,976,007 of record CM029012.1, read on the forward strand.
TTGCAAACGGTGTGTTGTGCGCCTCCATCATGATTTCATACTTTAAATCAGGGTTGTTAGGAACACAAAGTCTGGAGTTGACTCGAAGTATTCCTTCTTCATCGATTCTTGCTTCCGGCATAGCACCTTCTTGCACTTTCTTCCTCATACGCATCAGCTCCATGTCTGTAGCTTGAGCAGCTTTAACTTTATCGATTAAAGTTGGTTCTACTCGTATATTCGCCATCATCACATGGGTCCCTGGAGTCTTTAACTCTATCTCCATCCTTTGCAAGTCACACAAAATGGGCCTTTGTGTTGACAATATCGCACTCGTACTTGCATATGATCTTCTACTCAATGCGTCAGCTACCACGTTCGCTTTTCCAGGATGGTATTGAATGGTATGATCATAATCTTTCAACAGTTCAAGCCAACGTCGTTGTCGCATGTTGAGTTCCTTTTGAGTGAAGAAATATTTGAGGCTTTTATGATCCGTAAAGATCTCCACCTTCTCCCCATACAAGTAATGCCTCCAAATTTTAAGTGCAAAGACAACAGCTGCCAACTCTAGATCATGAGTAGGATAATTCCTCTCATATTCCTTGAGTTGTCTTGATGCATAGGCTATGACTTTTTCATGTTGCATGAGAACGCATCCCAACCCTTTGCTCGAAGCATCACTGTAGATGACAAATCCCTCCGAGCCAGATGGTATTGTTAGAACAGGTGCTGAAATGAGTCTCCTCTTGAGTTCTTGAAAACTCTTCTCACATTCTTCGCTCCAACCGAACTTTGTATCTTTTCGAGTCAGCTGAGTTAATGGAGTAGCGATTCGAGAAAATCCTTCCACGAATCTCCGATAATAACCAGCTAAACCAAGAAAGCTACGTACTTCGGTCACTGATTTAGGTTGCTCCCAGCTTTGAATAGCTTTAATCTTTGCCGGGTCAATCGATATTTCACGACTTGATACTACGTGCCCAAGGAATGCTACCTCCTCCAGCCAGAACTCGCATTTCTTCAACTTGGCATAAAGCTTGTATTCACGAAGCTTTTGGAGTACCAGCCTCAAGTGTTGCTCATGATCTTCACGGCTTTTGAATAAATAAGGATGTCATCAATAAAGACGACCACAAAGTGATCCAAATATTCCTTGAATACCCGGTTCATCATATCCATGAAGGCAGCAGGAGCATTAGTCAATCCAAAGGACATGACTAGGAATTCATAATGCCCGTACCGAGTTCTGAAAGCCGTCTTTGGAATATCCTCAGTTCTAACCTTCAGCTGATGATATCCAGAACGAAGATCGATCTTTGAAAAGAATTGTGCTCCTTGCAACTGGTCAAACAGGTCATCAATACGTGGCAATGGGTACCTGTTTTTGATGGTGACATGATTCAACTCCCGATAATCAATACAAAGTCGCATACTTCCATCTTTCTTCTTCACGAATAGCACAGGAGCACCCCAAGGAGAAGTACTAGGACGAATAAAGCCAATGTCTAACAATTTCTGCAGTTGGATCTTTAACTCCTGAAGTTCAATAGGAGCCATTCGATATGGGGCTTTGGAAATGGGTTTTGTACCGGGTTCAAGGTCGATACAAAATTCAATTTCACGCTCTGGGGGTAGGCCAGGAAGTTCTTCAGGGAATACGTCAGGGAATTTATTAACAATAGAAATATCATTCAAAACTGACGTATTTTTGTTTAGATCCGTGACATGAGCTAAGAAAGCTTGACATCCGTTTTTCAATAAACGAATAGCTTTATGGCTTGAGATGACAGCGATTGATTTTAATGGTTTGGTTGCTTGAATTCGCATAATAGGTCGATTAGGAATATGAAAGCTAACAACCTTACGAAAACAATCAATTTTTGCATGATGAGTAGTTAACCAATCAATCCCTAGAATCACGTCAAATGCAAGTATTTTTAATGAAATCAGATCGACAGGTAATGTGTGGGTACCAACTTGAACCAAACAAGACTTATAAACCGTGGATGTAATGAAGGTTTCTCCCAATGGAGTTTCAACAGATAAATCAAAGTCTAATTTCTCCGGAGTCAAATTTAATCGATGAGCGCAAGTAGGAGAAATAAAAGAATGGGTAGAACCGGTATCAAATAAAGTATAGACTTCGTTAGAGTTTATGATAAGCTTACCCGTGATGACCTCATTCGGGTTCCTTGCTTTCTGGGAGGTCACAACAAACGCTCTCCCTTGCACTACCGGTTTTGACTTTTCTGGGACGGCCTTTGGTGTCTCCATCTTGGCTGAACTTGTTTTTGGTAAACGACAAAATCGAGCTAAATGACCTTCTCTTCCACAATTATAACATGCTTTAGACGGCATCGCGCAGTTTGGACTGATGTGCCCCTCCCCTCCGCATTTGAAACATATGATAGGTGGTCGTTCTCCTTCCTTAACAACGGGTGCTGGTGCTGACGTCTTTCCATCATTGTTGAATCTCCTCTTCTTGAAATGACCATTCTTATTGTTTTGGCCCTGATTACCACCGAAGTGGTTACCATTTTGGCCTGTTGATTCCCTCCACGCTTGTTGTCACCGCTTCGATGACTGCTCTCACTGGTATTATCATTTTGTCAACTGCTCTCTTTTGGTTGCGTTGACTCGTTATCGCGCTCCACTAACTGAGCCCTATTCACAACATCTGAATACAAACACAGTTTATGAGAAATAAGATGTTGACGTATCTCAGGTTTCAAACCTCGCAAAAATATTCGCGTCATTCGCTCTTCATTATCCACCAAGTGGGACGCAAACCGGGACAACTCAGCAAATTTAGCCTCATACTGCGACACGGTCATATTATTCTGCTCTAATTTGATGAACTCCACCTCCTTCATGTGACGAACACTTTCGGAAAAGTATTTGTCATTGAACAGCTCTTGGAACTTCTCCCAAGACATCTTCAGTGCGGCAGGTTGAGTACGCTTAATCGATTCCCACCAGTAATCTGCCTCTCTTCGCAACATAAAGACGGCAAAGGGAACCTTTTGCTCCTCGGAGCATCCCAAGACATCAAATATCTTGGTAATCTGCTTTATCCATGTTTCCGCTATAAGTGATTTTGGCTCTCCCTTAAACTCTGGTGGTCCCAGCTCCTTGAACTGTTTAGCGGTGACCGTCCGAGAGTTTTCAGTATTTTCACCTATATTCTGGACAGGAACCGCTCACGCCTGCTGTTGCATGAACTGCATAAAGTTTCTGAACATTCCATCATTCATCATTTGGTCAGTATTGTTGTTTGCATGAGGATTGTCACCTTCCAGATGCACATTATCCTGATTATTGATATGTGGTGAATCAACAGTCGCCTGTGCTCCATTGCTATTCTCAACATTCTCAGATGCCATTTTCAGATACTGCCACAAAATAAAAGTTAATTGATATGTCATATATTATCCCTATATTATGACCGACCAATTAAATACCATGCAATTAAACTTAGGTAGGTCATACTAGCGAAGGAATTCCCCGTCTCTCCCCTCCTAGTTCTATTCTCACATCTTAGCCAGGGATCATATCCCTAAGCTGTGATACCAACTGTGACGCCCCCAAAATTAGGTATACATCACCCATCTTGGGTCGTCAAATACATTGTATAGAATACAAATATAACTTACTAATACAACTGTCGTGTACAATACGACAAAACATAAACTGTGAGTTTGAATACAAATATTATCTTCTAGAGAGTATTCATCCTCAAAAGGAGTCCTCATTACATTTATTAACACACTATTACATAGAATAGTGAGGACTACTAACTAATACTATCATTCGGACCATCACTCCGTTCCCCGACTTGCCCCAGCTACGTTCTCATTTCCTGAAGAGAACAATGAAAGAAAGGGTGGGCTCAACTAGCCCGGTAAGAAATATTATGACTAAGATAATGCAGAATAAATTATCATTAGCCTTCAATAATGTTAAACTGATAAAATATAATAGACATCAAGTTTAACTGCAGCGGAACAAGCAATCCATTAAAAGAGTCAAGTAAAAAATAAACTCTACTATCTTTTATGATTTAAAAGGTTTTTCAACACTGTGATCGCTGGGACTCAGCTTAATAAAATAATCCACATTATCGAATCACCCATGCACTACGGCCAAGGATATTCGTGTATTCATTAATGGTCATGATCATGCCAACAACTGTCCATCAATGCACTACGGGCCAATGAGGACTTTTACCACATCATTTGTAACATTATGATCATGATTATATCAAATAATCTCTGGTCATAATCATACCAAGTCCATCTATGCACTACAGGCCACAGATGACTTTCAACATTTTATAAACATGAGGATGATGACAATGATATAAGAATTCAATAAAACAAGTTCAAGAATTAATTTATCCAAGAATTAACAACGTCCAAATTGTCAACATGATATTGCTTTGTGGAGTAAAATTCAAGAATACTTAGAAGAATATTTCCATGAAAGGATACTGGATGAAACGCAATTATCAAGGATATTTCACAAATTTCATGGAGTATAGAAGTCAAAACTTAACCAATTGAGTACAATAAAGAATGGAATAACAAAAGAAATCACCATGCATGCGATAGACCACACAAACAGGTTATTCCAACAGAATAATAAATAATGGAACCAGGTCCGGCGTAAACGCACAGACAGGATATTCCGACAGAATAATAAATAATGGAACCAGGTCCGGTGTAAAACACACAGACAGGATATTCCGACAGAATAATAAATAATGGAACCAGGTCCAGTGTAAAATACACAGACAGGATGTTCCAACAGAATAATAATAAAAACGGAACCAGGTCCGGTGTAAAACACACAGACAGGATGTTCCAACAGAATAATAATAAAAACGGAACCAGGTCCGGTGTAAAACACACAGACAGGATGTTCCAACAGAATAATAGAAGAATGTCACCAAGTATAGGGTAGACCACATATACAGGTTATTCCAACAGAATAATAAAGAAATGGAATAACAGAAATTCTCTTCTTGAATACAAAAGAATAATATCCCTTACCGTTTTAAAGACGAGCTGAAATAAGGAAGTAGTTAAGTAGCAGAATACTCTTCTTCTATCTCTCTATAGTTTCTCTCTCTAGAGTTCAGTGAATTCGTAAGAAATAATGAAGGAATGAGCTGCTATTTATAGAAAAATAAAATGCATAGTAACTAATCCATGAACGGTCCAGATTGATTACTTTAATCTGACGGTCCATATTTAAAGAAAAATCTTTTAAATAAAATATAATATATTCTATTTATAGAATAACTTTAATAAAGTATTCTGTTTTATATAAAAAGATGTTTCTGTTTTATTACGTTAATAATACGAATAAAACAAAACGTCATTATCGCTAAATAATTCATATTATTAACTGACAATAATTGAATCAAACTGAGTGACTTCTCACATAAGTATTAATAATCAATATCGTGTGCTACTATGCAACCACACGTATTACTGTACTTTTACTACCGAGTAGTTCAACAATAACAATGGTAAAACTTCCGCCGTTATTTTTAATAAAATATTTTTGTCGTTTTCCCAATCCGACAATAATTCCGTTGTGGGGTCCACCAATGATTGTGCCGTTGTACGAATATTTCCTGTTAAAACGAATATTCCCCGACCAATCGAATATTATATGTAAGACCCCGAATTTTATGAAATAAAAGTATTTAATTTTTCTTATAATTACAATTCAGTAAATGGTTAAATTGACAAAATATTAAAATTATGGGTGAAATGTGAATTTTTTTTCAAAATAAGCAAGTGGTTATAAAATAATCATTGTTGTCGGGGAATATTCGTTTGGTCGTGGAATATTCTTTCTGTCGGGGAATATTCGTACGACGGCGCAACTATTTATGGGCCCATAACAGAATAACTGTCGGATGAAGATAACGACAAAAATTGAGTTTTTATAATTAACGGCGTAGTTGTTACCGTTAACACTGTTAGAATACCCGATTGTTAAAATACAGTAATACGCGTTATTGCACAGTTGCACACGGTATTGCACAGTATTTTTTTTAATTATTGATTCATACGTAAGAAGGCATTACTCAATAATTGTTACAGTAATTACTGTTCAATATTTTATTTTATTGATTCAATAATTGCTACGTTGAAATTTTATATTATTGTTGTTCAATAATTGTTGCTGCACAATATTTTTCATTATCAGATAAATAATTCATATTATTTGAATAATATTATTAGATAGCATTATTGGCAATGTCTAGAAAGTTCTGTCTAAGGAGAGGTTTGGTCATCTAATTGCGCGCCAGTAAGGAGAAATCCTTATCGGAAAGCCCCCTCTTTCCTGGGAACGGCTTGGTTGTCATAAATGTGATTCTATAATATTATTTGTGAATAATTAATTATTGATTCATATGATAAGAAAATATTTATTTTATGTGAATATAAATGAGGGATATATTTTTGTGGTTAAAAATGAAAGAGTTAATGTTGAGGTATTTTATCTGTATTTTTGTCGGAACGGAGGTATTGAAAATCAAATTAGGGTTTTTAAGATATTTTGCGAGGGTTATAATTTTTAATCCGACCGTTGGATCGTGGTAATATTTGGATATGTTATACATATATAAGTTGAGTATATGTCCACAAATTTTGAACCGTTAAAAATGAACGTATGATTTATTATGAATTTTACGAGATGACTGGTTCAGAAATTGTTGAATTTTTGGAGTTTATCATTTTGGTAAAAAATTCTAGAATTGGTGGGCCCCACTCTTAATTGGTGAAGAAATGTGATGAGATTTTTATTCAAATATGGTGGGTGAGAATAGTAGCAGGTAAAGCCATCAGGTTACAGGTTAAGTCTGTGTCGGCGTGCTAACATTTTTCTATAAATAGAGGGCTAAGTTAGAATTGAAAATCACACCAGAATTCATAAGTTTTCTCTCTTTCTCTCTCTAGATTATTGAGTGTATTTTGTGAGTATTTAGATACTCTGTGAGTTTCTATTCATCAGTGTAAGTTTTCTTCAGCCTTATACCGATCAGAAGTACTGCTCTTTTGAGGTAAGGGATAGTAAGGGATAGTAAGGGATTTTAAGGGTTGTTATGTTTTTCAGTTTCGTAATTTTTCTGACCTTCAAAAATTCTGAAAAAAATTGAAATGATATTTTGATGAGTTTACTTGATTGTGTCCAAAAATGGTGATTTTTGGATGTATAGATTAAGAGTTATGAATTTTATGAGAAAAGACTATTTTAAAAGTAACCGCTTATAACTCCTTGTGGTTAACTCCAAAATTGATGAAATTTTTATTAGGAGTACAAGTATATGATAGGAGTATACTCTGTGAATTTTAGAATTTTAGATTAAAGTATAATTTTTGATAAATGTCTAAATATTCGGCTGTTTTGGCAATATGAAAAATAGTAAATGACTTTTAAAAATTCTGAGAAAAATATATGTTCACTATGGGACTATATTATGCTAAATTCCAGAAAAGAAATATTTTTGGAACTGATTTGGTATTTTTTATGAAAACGGTCTAGTTATGAGTAAATGAATTAAATATGTTTTCTGAAGTAAGAAAATTGAAAAATAGAATTTTATGACTTGAGAATCCTATATGAGGTATATGCAGATTTTTGATGAGGGTTTTGGTTATTGGTGATGAAATCTTATGAGTTTGGCATTTTAAAATGATTAAATGCATTAATTAGTAAAGTGTAAACAATTTAAATAAATTATTTATAAGCTTAAGAAATATTATTCTTTCAATATCATTATACCGAAATATTGGTATGTATTTTATTGTAGAATTTTTACCTTTTTGTGTCGAGTTTACTATTCATGAGTTACTATTTATGAGTTACTATTCACGAGTTACTATTCACGACAAAATTAGTTTCTTTTTTTAACCAAATTATAGTTGGTTTGTGAATATTACTCTTGAGATTAAATCCAGATGTTTTGATCATATTATTTTTATTATCATATATAACATTTTTATAGCCTTGATGTTGAAATTCTCTTTCACTTGAGTGTAAATATTGGTAGATTATTGGTATGATCATGACTTTAGGTTCTCTTTGGCCAGTAGTGCAAAGTTGAATTATTGACTGGTATGATCATGACCATTGAACTTATAATTGAATATCTTTAGCTTAAGTGCAAAGGTGAAATGATCAACATGGTTATAATTATTGTTTATATAAATTCTGAAATGATTATATATTTCTTTGAGATATTAATATATTTGGTCTGTTGTGCAAATATGACTTGTTGTTGAATATCTTTGGCCTGTAGTGCAAATATGAGTTGTTGATGAATATCTTTGGCTCGTAATGCAAAAATGACCTGTTGTTGAATATCTTTGGCCTGTAGTGCAAAGATGACTTGTTGATGAATATCTTTGGGCCATAGTGCAAAGATGAATTTATTAGTATGATTATGAACATGAACTGTGATTTGGTATAACCATGATGTTTGATGTTTCAGGTGATGAAAATTATCTTCGTCCTGGGTGCGAAGAGGAATTTAGAATTATAATCATGATTATGAGTTATTCATATAATTGTGGAAAGGAACTGTTGATTAATGTTACAGGGATAAAACATTGTTGGTGGACTTTTAATGTGGAGAAGATAATAGACTTTATGGTCTATTTGACTCTTCTAATGGATTGCTCGTTCCAATGCAACTATGGTTGAGAAGTTTTATCATTTACTATATGTTCTAAATCTCTGATTTATTATTGATGAAGGCTATTGATAATTTAATTATCTTTAGTCATGATATTCTTTACTGAGCTAGTTGTGCTCACCCTTTTGCTTCACAATTCCTTTCAGGTAATAAGAGTGTAGCTGGGTCGAGCGAGGGTAACGGGAAAATAGAACGGTGGTCTCTAGCTGTGGATGTTCTCCCGAAGTAGTATAGAAAAGTTCATTTAGTAGTTTTATTTGGTGAATCCAATAGGGTAAGGTGTACCCAACGTTGAAAGGGTGGTTTGCCACTATCATACAAGATGTCTAACGACATACAACCTCGTGTCATCATAAGACAGGGATGTGCTCATTCACTTGCTGAGTATATATACGAGCACTACCTATATAATCTTGGTGTTTGTTTGAAGTATAATTCTCAATTAGAGACAGTAGAGATAATGATATATCAAGAGAAGACTCACCATTGGGAAGAATATGATAGTAATCTTTTCATTTTTCTTTGGGGTCTATTGGGTCAACCAAGGATAATTCTGTGGCCATATGATATCTATCATAACCTAGACGCATGGCCTCCCATGTACGAAGGTTTCCTTGAGCACTTCCCAAAGATTCTAGTTTCTAAAACAGTTTTTGACTGTACCTTTATGTAAAGTACCTTTGTGAGGTGCTGATACATGATGGTGTCCAATGCCACATTTGGTATATATTTGTATCCAAACTCACAGCATATGTGTTGTTGTATTTTGCACGACAATTGTTGTAATAAAGTTGTAGTTGTTTTCTGTACCATGTATTTGACGACTCAGAATGGGTTGGGTGGAATGGACTTATTTTGGGGTTGTTACATTATATAACAACTTGCGTACTTTGCAAAATTTATAAATATTACCCACAACTATAACATTATATCAAATTAACTCCATAATATTCAAAAATGATATTTATAGAAAATTTATCTTTATTTATAAAAGTTGGTGTAACGACCCCAAAATAGGTTCATTCCACCCAACCCATTCTGAGTCGTCAAATACATGGTACAGAAAACAACTACAACTTTATTACAACAATTGTCGTGCAAAATACAACAACACATATGCTGTGAGTTTGGATACAAATATATACCAAATGTGACTCATGTTCCAACCGTGGACATCACCTCACAATAACACCTTACATAAAGGTATAGTCAAAAACTATTTTAGAAATTAGAATCTTTGGGAAGTGCTCAAGGAAACCTTCGTACATGGGAGGCCACGCGTCTGGGTTATGATAGATATCATATGGCCACAGAATTATCCTTGGTTGACCCAATAGACCCCAAAGAAAAACGAGAAGATTACTATCATATTCTTCCCAATGGTGAGTCTTCTCTTGACATATCATTATCTCTACTGTCTCTAATTGAGAATTATACTTCAAACAAACACCAAGATTATATAGGTAGTGCTCGTATATATACTCAGCAAGTGGATGAGCACATCCCTGTCTTATGATGACACGAGGTTGTATGTCGTTAGACATCTTGTATGATAGTGGCAAACCACCCTTCCAACGTTGGGTACACCTTACCCTATTGGATTCACCAAATATAACTACTAAATGAACTTTTCTATACTGCTTCGGGAGAACATCCACAGCTAGAGACCACTGTTCTATTTTCCCGTTACCCTCGCTCGACCCAGCTACACTCTTATTACCTGAAAGGAATTGTGAAGCAAAAGGGTGAGCACAACTAGCTCAGTAAAGAATATCATGACTAAAGATAATTAAATTATCAATAGCCTTCATCAATAATAAATCAGAGATTTAGAACATATGGTAAATGATAAAAATTTCAACCATAGTTGCAGCGGAACGAGCAATCCATTAGAAGAGTCAAATAGACTATAAAGTCTATTATCTTCTCCATGTTAAAAATCCATCAACAATGTTTTATCCATGTAACATCACTCAACAGTTCCTTTCCACAATCATATGAATAACTCATAATCATAATTGTGACTATAAATTTTTCTTCGCACCCAGGACGAAGAATATTTTCATCACCTGTCTTTACCTGAAACATCAAAGATCATGGTTATACCAAATCACATTTCCTGTTCATAATCATACTAATAAATCCATCTTTGCACTACGGCCAAAGATATTCATCAACAAACCATCTTTGCACTACAGGCCAAAGATATTCATCAACAGGCCATCTTTGCACTACATGCCAAAGATATTCATCAACAATTCATATTTGCACTACAGGCCAAATATATTCATATCTCAAATAAATACATAATCATTTCAGAATTTATATAAACAATAATTATAACCATGTTGATCAATTCACCTTTGCACTTAAGCTAAAGATATTCACTTATAAATTCAATGGTCATGATCATACCAGTCACAATTCAACTTTGCACTACAGGCCAAAGAGAACCCTAGTCATGATCATACCAATAATCTACCCATCTTTACACTCCAGTGAAAGAGAATTTCAACATCAAGGTTATAAAAATGTTATATATAATAGTAAAATCAATATAATCAAAACATCTAGATTTAATCTCAAGAGTAATATTCATAAATCAATTATAATTTAGTTAGTAAAAGAAACCAATTTTGTCGTGAATAGTAACTCGTGAATAGTAACTCGTGAATAGTAACACCGACTCAAAAATGTAAAAATTCCACAATAAAATTCATACCAATACTTTGGTATAATGATATTGAAAGAATAACATTTCTTAAGCTTATAAACAATTTATTTAAATTGTTTACACTTACTAAATAATGCATTTAATCATTCAAAAATACCAAACTCATAAGATTTTATCACCAATAACCAAAACCCTCATCAAAAATCTGCATATACCTCATATAGAATTCTCAAGCCATAAAATCCTATTTTCCAATTTTCTTACTTCACATAACATATTTAATTCATTTACTCACAACTAGACCATTTTCATGAAAAATACCAAATCAGTTCCAAAAATATTTCTTTTCTGAGATTTAGCATAATATAGTCCTATAGTGAACATATATTTTTTTCAAAATTTTTAAAAGTCATTTACTATTTTTCATATGGCCAAAACAGCCGAATATTTAGACATTTATCAAAAATTATACTTTTGTCCAAAAATTCTGAAATTTACAGAGTATACTTCTATCATATACATGTACTCCCAATAAAAATTTCATCAATTTTGGAGTTAACCACAAGGAATTATAAGCTGTTACTTCTAAAATAGTCTTTTCTCATAAAATTCATAACTCTCAATCTATACATCCAAAAATCACCATTTTTGGACACAATCAATAAAACTCATCAAAATATCATTTCAAATTTTTCCAGAATTTTTGAAGGTCAGAAAAATTACGAAACTGGAAAATATAACAACCCTTAAAATTCCTTACTATCCCTTACTATCCCTTACTATCCCTTACTTCAAAAGAGCAGTACTTCTGACTGGATATCGGATATGATGCTGAAGGAAACTTGCACTGATGAATAGCAACTCACCAAGTATCTAAAAACTCACAAAATGTGCTTCATAATATAGAGAGAGAAAGAGAGAAAGCTTATGTTTCTGGTGTGATTTTCAATTCTAACTTAGCCCTCTATTTATAGGAAAATTTTGGTAGGTTTGACCTGCAACCTGATGGCTTTACCTGCTACTATTCCCACCCACCACATTTGAAATATAATTCAGCACATTTCTTCACCAACCACAAGTGGGGCCCACCAATTCTAGAATTTTCCACCAAAAATGATTTATAACCTGATTTCCGAATCAGCCACCTCTTAAAATTCATAACAAATCATACGTTCATTTTTAACGGTTCAAAATTTATGGACATATACTCAACTTATATATGTATAACATATCCAAAAATTACCACGATCCAACGGTCGGATTAAAAATTATAACCCCCGCAAAATATCTCAAAAACCCTAATTTGATTTTCAATACCTCCATTCCGACAAAAATACAGATAAAACACCTCAACATTAACTCCTTCATTTTTAACCACAAAAATATATCCCTCATTTATATCCACATAAAATAAATATTTCCTTATCATATGAATCAATAATTAATTATTCACAAATAATATTACAGAATCACATTTATGACAACCAGGTCGTTCCCAGGAAAGAGGGGGCTTTCCAATAAGAATTTCTCCTTACTGGCGCGCAATTAGATGACCAAACCTCTCCTTAGACAGAACTTTCTAGACATTGACAATAATGTTATCTAATAATATTATTCAAATAATATGAATTATTGATCTGATAATGGAAAATACTGTGCAGCAACAATTATTGAAACAACAATAATATAAAATATCAACGCAGCAATTATTGAATCAATAAAATAAAATATTGAACAGTAATTACTGTAACAATTATTGAGTAGTGCCTTCTTACGTAAGAATCAATAATTTCAAAAATACTGTGCAATACCGTGTGCTACTGTGCAATAACGCGTATTACTGTATTTTAACCACCGGGTATTCCAACAGTGTTAACGATAACAACTACGCCGTTATTTGTAAAAACTCAAATTTGTCGTTTTCTTCACCCGACAGTTATTCGTTATGGGGCCCACAAATAGCTGCGCCGTCGTACGAATATTCTCCGACAGAAAGAATATTCCACGACCAAACGAATATTCCCCGACAACAATGATTATTTTATAACCACTTGCTTATTTTGAAAAAAAATTCATATTTCACCCATAACTTTAAACTTTTATCAATTTAACCATTTACTGAATAGTAATTATAAGAAAAATTGAATACTTTTATTTCATAAAATTCGGGTCTTACAATCTCCCCTCCTTATGAAATTTCGTCCCCGAAATTTACGTACCTGGTATTTCAAAGAGTTGAGAATACCTTGCTTTCATTTCAGGTTCCATATTCCCTGTCATCATGATTTCTCCATTGCTCATCTCCTGTATTTCAGATATCTTTCTAGAATACAGCTTCAAAACAAGGGTTAATTTAACAAATTAACATATCACATAATATCTCGATATTATGACTGACCAACAAATAAGCTTAGGTAGGACACACTAGCGAAGGATTTACTCATCTCTCCCCTCCTAGTTATATTCCCCGATCTCCGCCAGAGATCATATCCCTAAGCTCTGATACCAACTGTGACAACCCCAAAATAGGTTCATTCCACCCAACCCATTCTGAGTCGTCAAATACATGGTACAGAAAACAACTACAACTTTATTACAACAATTGTCGTGCAAAATACAACAACACATATGCTGTGAGTTTGGATACAAATATATACCAAATGTGACTCATGTTCCAACCGTGGACATCACCTCACAATAACACCTTACATAAAGGTATAGTCAAAAACTGTTTTAGAAATTAGAATCTTTGGGAAGTGCTCAAGGAAACCTTCGTACATGGGAGGCCACGCGTCTAGGTTATGATAGATATCATATGGCCACAGAATTATCCTTGGTTGACCCAATAGACCCCAAAGAAAAACGAGAAGATTACTATCATATTCTTCCCAATGGTGAGTCTTCTCTTGACATATCATTATCTCTACTGTCTCTAATTGAGAATTATACTTCAAACAAACACCAAGATTATATAGGTAGTGCTCGTATATATACTCAGCAAGTGGATGAGCACATCCCTGTCTTATGATGACACGAGGTTGTATGTCGTTAGACATCTTGTATGATAGTGGCAAACCACCCTTCCAACGTTGGGTACACCTTACCCTATTGGATTCACCAAATATAACTACTAAATGAACTTTTCTATACTGCTTCGGGAGAACATCCACAGCTAGAGACCACTGTTCTATTTTCCCGTTACCCTCGCTCGACCCAGCTACACTCTTATTACCTGAAAGGAATTGTGAAGCAAAAGGGTGAGCACAACTAGCTCAGTAAAGAATATCATGACTAAAGATAATTAAATTATCAATAGCCTTCATCAATAATAAATCAGAGATTTAGAACATATGGTAAATGATAAAAATTTCAACCATAGTTGCAGCGGAACGAGCAATCCATTAGAAGAGTCAAATAGACTATAAAGTCTATTATCTTCTCCATGTTAAAAATCCATCAACAATGTTTTATCCATGTAACATCACTCAACAGTTCCTTTCCACAATCATATGAATAACTCATAATCATAATTGTGACTATAAATTTTTCTTCGCACCCAGGACGAAGAATATTTTCATCACCTGTCTTTACCTGAAACATCAAAGATCATGGTTATACCAAATCACATTTCCTGTTCATAATCATACTAATAAATCCATCTTTGCACTACGGCCAAAGATATTCATCAACAAACCATCTTTGCACTACAGGCCAAAGATATTCATCAACAGGCCATCTTTGCACTACATGCCAAAGATATTCATCAATAATTCATATTTGCACTACAGGCCAAATATATTCATATCTCAAATAAATATATAATCATTTCAGAATTTATATAAACAATAATTATAACCATGTTGATCAATTCACCTTTGCACTTAAGCTAAATATATTCACTTATAAATTCAATGGTCATGATCATACCAGTCACAATTCAACTTTGCACTACAGGCCAAAGAGAACCCTAGTCATGATCATACCAATAATCTACCCATCTTTACACTCCAGTGAAAGAGAATTTCAACATCAAGGTTATAAAAATGTTATATATAATAGTAAAATCAATATAATCAAAACATCTAGATTTAATCTCAAGAGTAATATTCATAAATCAACTATAATTTAGTTAGTAAAAGAAACCAATTTTGTCGTGAATAGTAACTCGTGAATAGTAACTCGTGAATAGTAACACCGACTCAAAAATGTAAAAATTCCACAATAAAATTCATACCAATACTTTGGTATAATGATATTGAAAGAATAACATTTCTTAAGCTTATAAACAATTTATTTAAATTGTTTACACTTACTAAATAATGCATTTAATCATTCAAAAATACCAAACTCATAAGATTTTATCACCAATAATCAAAACCCTCATCAAAAATCTGCATATACCTCATATAGAATTCTCAAGCCATAAAATCCTATTTTCCAATTTTCTTACTTCACATAACATATTTAATTCATTTACTCACAACTAGACCATTTTCATGAAAAATACCAAATCAGTTCGAAAAATATTTCTTTTCTGAGATTTAGCATAATATAGTCCTATAGTGAACATATATTTTTTTCAAAATTTTTAAAAGTCATTTACTATTTTTCATATGGCCAAAACAGCCGAATATTTAGACATTTATCAAAAATTATACTTTTGTCCAAAAATTCTGAAATTTACAGAGTATACTTCTATCATATACATGTACTCCCAATAAAAATTTCATCAATTTTGGAGTTAACCACAAGGAATTATAAGCTGTTACTTCTAAAATAGTCTTTTCTCATAAAATTCATAACTCTCAATCTATACATCCAAAAATCACCATTTTTGGACACAATCAATAAAACTCATCAAAATATCATTTCAAATTTTTCCAGAATTTTTGAAGGTCAGAAAAATTACGAAACTGGAAAATATAACAACCCTTAAAATTCCTTACTATCCCTTACTTCAAAAGAGCAGTACTTCTGACTGGATATCGGATATGATGCTGAAGGAAACTTGCACTAATGAATAGCAACTCACCAAGTATCTAAAAACTCACAAAATGTGCTTCATAATATAGAGAGAGAAAGAGAGAAAGCTTATGTTTCTGGTGTGATTTTCAATTCTAACTTAGCCCTCTATTTATAGGAAAATTTTGGTAGGTTTGACCTGCAACCTGATGGCTTTACCTGCTACTATTCCCACCCACCACATTTGAAATATAATTCAGCACATTTCTTCACCAACCACAAGTGGAGCCCACCAATTCTAGAATTTTCCACCAAAAATGATTTATAACCTGATTTCCGAATCAGCCACCTCTTAAAATTCATAACAAATCATACGTTCATTTTTAACGGTTCAAAATTTATGGACATATACTCAACTTATATATGTATAACATATCCAAAAATTACCACGATCCAACGGTCGGATTAAAAATTATAACCCCCGCAAAATATCTCAAAAACCCTAATTTGATTTTCAATACCTCCGTTCCGACAAAAATACAGATAAAACACCTCAACATTAACTCCTTCATTTTTAACCACAAAAATATATCCCTCATTTATATCCACATAAAATAAATATTTCCTTATCATATGAATCAATAATTAATTATTCACAAATAATATTACAGAATCACATTTATGACAACCAGGTCGTTCCCAGGAAAGAGGGGGCTTTCCAATAAGAATTTCTCTTTACTGGCGCGCAATTAGATGACCAAACCTCTCCTTAGACAGAACTTTCTAGACATTGACAATAATGTTATCTAATAATATTATTCAAATAATATGAATTATTGATCTGATAATAGAAAATATTGTGCAGCAACAATTATTGAAACAACAATAATATAAAATATCAACGCAGCAATTATTGAATCAATAAAATAAAATATTGAACAGTAATTACTGTAACAATTATTGAGTAGTGCCTTCTTACGTAAGAATCAATAATTTCAAAAATACTGTGCAATACCGTGTGCTACTGTGCAATAACGCGTATTACTGTATTTTAACCACCGGGTATTCCAACAGTGTTAACGATAACAACTACGCCGTTATTTGTAAAAACTCAAATTTATCGTTTTTCTTCACCCGACAGTTATTCGTTATGGGGCCCACAAATAGCTGCGCCGTCGTACGAATATTCTCCGACAGAAAGAATATTCCACGACCAAACGAATATTCCCCGACAACAATGATTATTTTATAACCACTTGCTTATTTTGAAAAAAAATTCATATTTCACCCATAACTTTAAACTTTTATCAATTTAACCATTTACTGAATAGTAATTATAAGAAAAATTGAATACTTTTATTTCATAAAATTCGGGGTCTTACAGTTGGGGTCTTACATATGTTAATTGACTTGATTGGAACAAAATTTGTGTTTTGGAATTAATTTTATTTGATGAAACTTATGTTTGTTAATTGATTATGTCACTGATTTTGGGACCGTCGTATGAATCTTGCCACTGATTTTGGAACTATCTATGTTAATTGATTCTAATTGGTATATTTGTTATTTCTGACGAAATTCTCTACGGAATTTCTGTCAGAACTATTCAAATGCAAAATCTGTTAGAACTATTCTAAAGAAAAATCAGTAATATAATTCAATTAAATAAATTTAATTTAATTTAATAAAATAATATAAATTAAAAATTTATATTTAATATAATAATGTAATATAAAATAAAAATAAAATAAATCATAATAAAAATAAAATAAATCATAATAAAAATAAAATAAATCATAGTAAAATAAATAAATTTAATAAAATATAATAAATAAATTAAATTAAATTTAATAAAATATAATATAATATAAAAGAAATTACTCTTTTTATAAAAATAACGCCAAAACTTTTACCGTTAAATTGTTGAAATACCCGGTGATAAAAGTACAATAATATGCGTTGTTCCACAGTGATACGCAGTATTGAAAAGTAGTACACGGTATTGCACAGTATATCTGATTATTGATGCTTACGTAAGAAGTCGGTCAGTATTTAATAATTGCCACAGTAGTTGTTGCATAGTATCTCATATTATTGTTTCAATTATTGTCACAGTATCATCTGCACAATATTTTATATTATTAAAAAAATAATTGACGCGCCACGGTTATTCATGTTATTATTTGCATTATTGACAATATCTTGAAAGTTTTGTCGAGGAAAGGGTTAGGTTATTTAATTGCGCGCAAGTAAAGAAAAATTCTTATCGGAAAGCCTCCTCTTTTCTTGGAACGATCTGATTGTCAATATTGTGAGTTATAATATTAATGATGAATAATTGTTGAAAGATTAAAAATGTGTTGTATATATTTATTAACGATAAATGATGAGATTTAATTTAATAGTTAGTCAAGACTAATTAAATAGTTTGAACTAACTAAAAAAACAAAAGTGTGTATAAAACACAAGAAAATGAAGATTCTTCCACTATTACAAACGCCAGTTTAGTGGTATATATATCTCAGTTTCTCCATATATGTATTGAATATGCGGAATTTAAAGGCCTCACGAACCTGATCTACGTTTGTTTCCCCCTGTCTGAAATTTAAAGGATTAAACTTTACATGTTATTGATTTTTTTAAAACAAAAAAAGTAGATAATATGCTCTATTGGGTTGCTGATAAACATATTACTTCAATCTAGGCTTCCAACAGCAATCTGAATATGTTTATTTAAACTAGTTTGTGAATTTTATAGTAATATGTTCATGTATATCATATATGAGTTGTGGAATTTGTGATCTGTCATCGTTTGTTGATTATGTGAATGACATATGGTTTGGAGGCCAAAATTTCATATGTTTCTTGATCCTAGTATAATTTACTAGGTAAAACCTTGAATTTGCACTAGGGGTGACAATTTTATGAGATGAGCACAAGAAGAACAAGTACACGATAAGAGTGTCTGGGTGAAATATAAAAAAATTAGCTGTCAAGATGTTTGACACGAATTTAGTTGGATTGGTATCGTGCCCCACGGATCAACCCGTTTAACAAAAATAAAGTAAGTTTAATTATAATGATATCTGAATAATTAGGATATGAATATGATATGGCACTATAAGTTGTCTTTAGCAATCAAGTTGAAACTTTATTAGTTATTTATTTAACTATGTGATTTCTGTTTAGCCATATATATCACATTTTATCAAATGAATTGTGTTTCATGTTAAGTAGGTCATGTTGTTATTTGATAAATAGACAAAATGAGTTGTGTTGCAGCTTATTTGTGCAACAGAATCTGTTTATCAAACGGGTTAAATGGGTTTTGACCTGTTTAACATGATCATAAACGTGCAAGAGTTTTGGTGAAAGATCTTGTCACGATTAGTTTCGACCTGTTCCGTGTTCTGCAAATGACTGTGCTAAGATGAGACAATTTTATGCTGTATAATGGTGTGTTGCTTAAAGCAGTGGTATTTTTGGTTTATGTAAAATAAGGAGACTCGTGCATTTTATTTCTCATATTAAATTCTTCTGTTTCTTGTGGATGGACAGGATAACACTGCTGTAATATCTATGGCAGGAGGAGATATGGATGATAGTGTCTCTGCCGTATGTCATTAACCAAGTGGATAAATAATTTTAGGGTTACACAAATAAACTGAAGCATAATTCTGATTCATTTTGTCCATTTATCGAATAACAACATATATAAACATGCAATTGTTATGGTAAAGGATCTTTTGTCACGATTAGTTAAATGGGTTGTGGTAGTTTTGACCTGTTTTGTATTCTTTAAATGATTGTTCCTAAGACGAGAAATTTTTTATGTTTTCTGGTCCTTTTGGTAACAGCTTGTTGCTTTAAACAGAGTTTCTTCTTTATTTAGTTTTTTATTTTATTTTTTTTGGGGGGGGGGAATGATATGTAAAATAAGGACACTTGTACATTTAATTTCTTCTATTAAATTGTTTTGTTTCTTGTGGTCTCGTGGATGGACAGGATAACACTGCCCTAATATTAATGGGAGGAGGAGATACACATGATGGTATATCTGCTGTAGGGTCATTAACCAAGTGAATAAATAATTTCAGGGGCATTTTGTCGCAATGCGTTTTTCAAATTGTGCCTTACCTATTTCTGAGATGGATGGTAATTATGGCTCTTGGAGCAATGTTTACTCTGCGGGTTTATTGTGATCAAGAATATGATATGATAGCCTTCTTGATAGGAACGTATGCAGTTATGTGTTATTACAGTGTTGCTTCTATTGCCATTATTTCTTATTACTAAATGTTTGTTTGCCAGATTTAGTGAGAGTAAATTAGATTTCAATTTCGAAAAATGGTTTATTACTTCAAAGGTAATAGCAAGACCAGTAGAATTATTAATGATAATTGTAGCAGTGAGCGTTTTATATAGATTACTAGAAGTGTAGATAGTTATTAAAAGAAACTTTTAAAGTAGGGAACTAGTAAACAAGTAATCCGTAATTAGTCTACTATAAAGAAAAATCTATATCAAAAAAGTTAATATTGGTGAGGTTTGAAGGTATAAACGAGGTGCTTGTGTGAATACAGGGTACCACATATTATCTTTTATTGTGTAATTTTCTGAGTTAGTACTGCAGTACTGACATTGATATAAGTTGCTTTGCGTTTTATGGTTTCAGATCTCTGTTGACATTTTTAATATCCGGATCCATCATCATGACCTTTTATCCTTCTTTCAAATTTCATGGGCACCGAGTGATTTTTTTTTTTTTGTTTTTTTAGGTTTATCCACTTTAGTGATATTACGTGTGAGCAACATGATAAAGTACAAGTACGTGCCATTCAGTTTTGGGAAGCAGGTGTGAGCTTTAATTTTGTAATATCAGTTGTTTGTTCTGGCTATGAATGATTATCATTACTATTTAGTTAATACTCAGGTCCTTGGTTTTGGCAGATGCACACTGGGAAGAAGACTGGAAGTATGGGCTGGCTGAAGCTGTGCTACATTCCCCTACCCTACATTGGATCGATAGAAAAGTTCTTTGTCAACCGCTGAGCCTATACATACATTTTTGGTATGCTATATTACTTTGTCTTTTGCAAATTTTAAGTCCCCATATTATGTTATATGGGGAACGTAGATCCCAGTTTGTACAAAAGACTGTGTAGTGGCTATGCTTAATTCAGGTAGTGCTTACTTCATAATTCTTACAGATTGGAACTAACTATAGGCCAAATTCAGTCATCTCCATAATGAACAAAGCCTAGCATTAGAGCACGTTATTTGTAATAATCGTACAAATAATAAAAAATTGGTGTGTTGACACGGTTGGTCTATAATCAATATTTGAGTTGAGTAGATTTGAATGGTTCTTTTCGGACTTTAGATCTTCTAAATTCATCAATGCAAAATCTTTTTTGAATTATAGGGGCCTAATTTAGAATTTATTAAGTAAAAACACTCGTTCAAAATTGTTCGAATACATTCGTTTAACAGGAGAAGTACATGTAATATGTAGATGAAAAATGCATCCCAATTATGATTATGCAAATAGATCTATTTTGCTCTTTCTTTAATAACGTCGATTTTTAAATCAATAATTTAATTCGGAGAAGAAAAATAAAAATAAAAAATGGAGAGGAAGAGCTTCTACGCAGTTGTGCCTCTACTAGAATGAAGTCGTGAAATCGAAAACAATTAAGATGGTTGATAAAATGAAAATTGTCAAGTTTGAGAAGAAAGGGATTAGAATAATGTATAAAAATAGCAACTAGACTGTGGTTAAAGGCGAGTTCTCCCAAGTTAAGTCTGGATCACAATTAATGGAGGATAACTAGATTTTTAATCGCATGTAACCTTTATTTGTACTAGACGCAGAGCATCTAGAGATCATGAAGTGCTTAAATTAGAACCTGACTTTTTAATTGAAACAATAATTTTTTTTTAAATCATAAAAACTAATTAGGATAATTTGTTTCTTCAAATAAATCAAATCTACTGAACATTATTACGTTTGATATAAAAGAGTTCCATGAAACCATCAAATACAAGAAGAAACAAAAAATCAAAAAACTCTCTTACTTGCGTGGTTAAAAAGAATCATTTTTTGCAATTCTATATATAGCACAAAATTACACCATATGAGCCGAGTAGTTAGGAAGGTGAGAATGAAAGCTGTAGTAGAGACTAGAAAAGGCGGTCGAGAAATAATACCATATAATTAATAATAAAACATGAATTATGGAACTTTAATCATTTTTTCACTATATATAATATGATCCATAGTCTCGACAAGCAAAGCGGCAACTAACAAATTTATAAACTAATCAACCACTAATTAGCCTAAGAATATTATGATCAATGTTGCGCCAGAGGGAGAGAGTATATATATACACTTGTAAATAATTAGTAACTATTTAAGGTCCATGTCATGGATAATAGTGGCATGCTTGCTTGTGGTGTAGCGGCAGGTGGGTGCGTCATGGTCTTTGGCCACATCACACCACCCCACCCCACCCCACCAGTGGAGTAGTAATGTGCTAAATCGGCTGATAAATCACCACTAATTAAATTCTATATATATATATATACATACGATTGTGACTTGAGGATTATTTAACTTAACATAATCTCATTTTATAATATCTCCAACGATGATATCACAGAGACGTTTCAAAGCGTGGTTGTTATGGAAAGTAATGCTTCTGCCGACTGCACTAATTTTTCCTCTAAACCATGTATTAACCTAACCCCAAGTGTGTGATTACAACAAATTTTAGTGTAGAGAAAAATGGTATCAGACATACATTTATGGATGGGACCTTAGGGAGTATTTTGAAAAGGACTACTAGTACCACCCATGCGCCAATGAAAGTGGGACACTGATCTAGAATGAATGAATGATTCCTTCAATTTTCATATCTACAACAAGACAAATATCGAAGCACTGATCTTATCATCAACTCTAGCTGCTACTATCTGCTCCCTATCTATATATATACACAAGTGAATTAAGTTTAGCAGCATTGCATATAACACTTAAGTTTTTGGATGTGTGCCGAGAGAGAAAAAAATGGTGAAAGTTGAAATCATTTCAAAAGAGAGCGTTAAACCATCTTCCCCAACACCACAACACTTAAAAATCTTTAAGCTTTCTCTACTGGACCAGCTCATTCCGGCTCCATACGCTCCCATTGTCATGTTTTATCGTAATGATAATGGTGCTAGCCATTCTGAAATCCAAGAAAGAGTCGTAATTCTAAAGGAATCACTATCCCAAACCTTGACTCGGTTTTACCCTCTAGCCGGCCTAATCCGAGACGATCTTTCCATTGATTGTAATGACCAAGGGGCTTATTTCGCGGTAGCAGAGGTTAATTCTCGTCTCTCAAAATTTCTAAACAATCTTGATCTTCAGTCTATACATCATTTCCTTCCCTGTGAGCCTAGTTTTAACGAGTCGAGCATAGGAGCCCGCGTGACTAATATTCAAGTGAACATTTTTGAGTGTGGTGGAATGGCCATTGGGTTGTGCGTTTCGCACAAGATTCTTGATGGAGCTGCGCTGACCACTTTCTTGAAAGGCTGGGCTGCCATGGCCTTTGGATCCGAGGAGGTTGTATATCCTGATTTCATCGCGCCTTCTGTGTTCCCCACCAATGAGTTATGGCTCCGGGACTCATCCATGGTCATGTGGGGTTCTTTATTCAAGAAAGGCAAGTGTACCACGAGGAGACTAATATTTGATGCCTCAGCCATAGCCACCCTCAAGGCCAGGGCAAGTAGCTCGAATTTGCAACACCCAACTAGCGTAGAAGTAGTTTCTGCTTTTATATGGAAATCTGCAATGGCTGCATCAGACAAGAAATGTGGTTCCAAGAGGCCTTCGCTTCTCACTCACGTGGTGAACTTGCGTAAAAGAAGTGCACCAACGTTGTCCGATTATTCGCTTGGAAACATAATTTGGATAGCAAGCGCCAAATGCAAGGCAAAGTATAAGGAGCTCGGATTTCATGGCTTGGTAGATCAGGTAAGAAAAGGTATATCAAAAATCAATGGGGATTTTGTGAAGAAAATCCGAGGCGATCAAGGGTCTGAAGTGATGTGCAAATGCCTTAAAGAGATTGGAAATTTTGGGTCCAAAGAGGATGTAAATTACTATGGATTTACCAGCTGGTGTAAGTTGGGTTTCTATGAGACTGATTTTGGATGGGGAAAGCCTGTGTGGGTGAGTAGTGTTGGCTCGAATGGTGCAGTGTTTATGAATCTTATTATTCTGATGGACACAAGATGTGGGGATGGAATAGAAGCATGGGTTACACTGGATCAACAAGAAATGAATATTTTGGAGCATGATTTAGACCTTCTGGCATTGGCTTCTTTGAATCCAGATCCTGCAGGAAATTGAGTTTTTTTCCTTCCAAATTTTCTTATCTAAAAATTAAGCATATCGACATGGATTATAAATATATATCTGTGATCAGCATATGTAATTCCAGTGTTCATATAAGTAATCACAAATTATGTTCGTCGTGAGATGTGTTCTTTCTAGTGTTTTATATGCTGTTTAATCATCAGTCCATAATTTATTTGGAAAACACGGATTAGAGAAATTCAGAATGCTCCGACAAGGTTTGAGAAGATAACATAACTCATGAGCAAAATACTATGTAGTATAATTTATTTGATTTTTATTTTTATTTTTTGTTGTATAACCATAATTCTTATATACGAGACGAGACACTTTGAGATTAGGATTCTAATTCATCTGAAGAGGTGATAATTTTTTATTTTATTTTTTGTTAAATATACCTTAACGCCTAATCACTTCATCAATCAATTAATCATCTAAAACTTCAATCATCATGACTTGATAGTAATAAATAATACTAAAGCGTATGACTATGTCTATGAGAGTGCAAACTGACCATCTTGTCATTTACATTAACAAAAGTAAACATACATAAATAATGTTGTGCCACTCCTTTAGATACAACTCAATTTTCTTTTTCTTTTTTTCTTTTCCCCTTGGCAAATCACTTTACTTAAATAGGATTAAAAATATAACACTCTCTCCGTATTAGAGTGCAAGATTAAATTTGATTTTTAAAATTAATATAAGATATTTTTCAATTTAAAATCATTGTCATTTAGTCTAACTTTAAAAGTAACACTCTTATAATTACTGATACTATATATATAATTTTTATAATTATATTATTCAAAATTAATTAATTTTAAGTTTAAAAATATTTTAAATTGACTTAAAAATTTAATATTAATTATATATTTTGAAATAAAAAGAGTATATTCCATTTGTTTAATTTTTGTGTTTTGGCGATCATTGTCCCTACAAAATTAATTTTATTATAATTTTTTATTTTAATTGTATCCTCAAAATCTGATAAAATTCTTATTATACCTTTAACGTAAAGTAATTCCACCGGTAATTAAGTAATGTACTCATTCGTAATAAAAATCTTCCTTTTCTCCATCATTGAGGAAATAACAGAAAGTTTTTCGAGTTTTGTTTGTTAGAATTTGTCGATCGGATACATAAATCAAATGAAGAAATGAATGGAAAGAAAGAGGAGTTCCATTCTCTCTCCTCAGTCTTTCCTCTTCCATACTCATCGATTCTCTCCGCTCATTCGGGTGGAAAATAATCTCACCCCACCTTCTGCTACCCCCATCAATCGCGATCTTTTTTACCATGACAGGTAATTCCTTTCCTTTTGTTTTTTTTTGAAAAAAGATATGTAGTCAAGTATTAGAAAGGATAAATTGAAATTTGTATGCGATGTGACTTTTGATTTTGAAACGTTAAATTTGGTTGTTCTACACTTGACAAACGGATCGTTTAAGAAGTTAAAGATTCAATTTTACTTTTACTTTCTCTCTTTTAATTGGCTATTTTATTTTTTCCATTCCGTGTTTTTTCCTTTGGAAGTGATGATTAATGGAATGTAGTGAATTGGATGAGCAGAATTTGGGATAATCAGGGAATTTCAGAGGACGAAGGCAGAAATTAGAGCTGAGAAAGAGGAATTAGAGAGAGAGAGAGAGAGCAGAAAATTGAGAGAGAAAAGCAGATGTAATTCATTTACTTCATGCCTTCAAATGTGTATTGGGTTTCATACAAATTCCCTCACCTCACTCTGATATCAACAATCGAGAGGAAAATAAGCACATGTTCCCTTCTCATGCTGAAAATCTGATCTAACAGAAAACAGTGAAAAAGACAATAATGACCTGACTGCTGCATCTACAAAGACTATAATACCCTTCTACTAAACTGACTGATCTAGCTTATTATTCCTTGCATTCCTCTCCCCTTAAAAGAACCCTTGTCCTCAAGGGTGGAACTGAGGAAATCTCTTGTGCAATTGGTTAAGTAGCTTCAGTAGGCAAAGTATTAGCCCATTGCACCGAAACTTCCACTTCAACTGCATTGTTTCTTTTAACCATTCTTCTATCAATGATAGCAATAGGCTCAACTAGAATTTGACCCACTGAATCCATAGGGGGGTAATGTAGGAGAAACAGTGCAGTGTAACCCAATCTTCTTCTTGAGTAAAGAGACATGGAAAACAGAAAGAACTTTTGCATAACCAGCTAGTTTGAGTTTGTAAGCCACTGAACAAACCCTGTCTTCTACTAGGAATGGTCCATAGTATTTATGATTCATTTTTTCATGTTTAGACTGTGCCAATGAAGTCTGTTTGTAAGGCCTAACCTTGAGATAGACCATATCTCCAGGCATAAAGGACCTTTCTGTCCTGTTTATGTCAACATAATGTTTGATTCTGGACTGAACCTCCACCAAATGCTGCTTCGTCATTTGTAGTAATTGAGATCTATCCTTACAAAATTGTTTGGTAGTTGGGTATGAATCTGCCCCAACTGATGGAAATTTAGGTGGGAAGGCTTATACCCAATCTTCTTCTTGAGAAACAGTGCAGTCCCCTAGTCCAAAAAAATTGCTTCGCTCATTGGCAACAACAGTGCGCTACTCCGCCTCCTCTCCAAGCTGCCCTAGTTCACTACTGTTTAGCCCAAAAGAGAGAGAGAGAGATGGGAGAAGAGAAGTTAAACAAGAAGCTGAAGATCAAAACTGGTGATAAATTAGCAAAAAGGGCTAGATTGAAGAAAAAGACGATGAACAAAAAGGAAAACAATGAGCAGAAAATATCGACACTTGTTGAAATTGGTATCTTTCTTCAATTTGAATCCCAATATTTGTGTGTATGTAAGGTGATAATTTGTAAAATGGGATGCTGATTATTTTCAGCCGTAATTAAGAGTTTTGTTGAGTATGAACCATAAACATGTCTAGGTAAATATGCATAAACAAAAAACCTACTCCTTATATTGGCTGACAGAATTGCAAATCTGTGTACATATATGATAATATATGAAATTTTTAATTGTTGAAGATTAATAGGGTGCTTTAGATAAGATGTGTATAGCTCAAAATGTACTTTGTTCAGACTTTTTACATAGTCTTGATTGTTAAATATATACACACTATCTCCCAACATTCCCCTCCCTTGCATCATGCTGAAAATTCTTTGAGCGCAATTAACCTTTTCTCTCGTACAGAATCTTCGTATTAGTGCCCTGTATAAGGAGATGTCAATACAAAAACCCCTTTGAAGAAAATCCTCTGGCAAATTTATGACTGCCTCTTCATTGCCTTGGTTGCAATAACCATCGACAAGCCACGAGTATGTGCAATAACTTGGAGAAAATTTTGCATCCGGCATGGAAAACAACTGCTCTTTGGCACTGTCCATCTCAAGTTTCTTGCAGAACCCATGGATCAATGCCTTATACGTGAACGGGTCAGGTTTTAATCCCGCTTCCAACATCCTATTTTTGACTTTCAATGCAGACTTCATGTCTCCAATCTTGCAGTAAGCATTAATCAAAGTGTTACAGGTAATGTTATCAGGTTCAATTTCCTTCTCATTCATCTCATTCAATAGTTTATTTGCATCCTTAATCCTCCCTTCTTCACACAATTTGCGGAGAACTGAGTTGTACGTTACAACCCCAGGATACAGCCCTTTAGACTCCATAGCCTCACGCAATCGTAAAGCTTCATCAAGGTCATTCACTCTACAATAACCATCAATCAGAGTAGTGTATGTCACATGATTTGGAGTGGAATCTTTAATTTCCTTAAAGAGCCTTAAAGCCTCTCTCATTCTGCCTTCTCTACAATAACCATAGATTAGGGAATTATAAGTTACAATATCAGGACACACTCCTCCACTTTCCATTCTATTCTAAATAGACAAAGCTTCATAATGCATACCCTTCTTGCAATATAATGAAATCAACGTATTAAAGGTGACAAGATCAGGAAACATACCCTTAAACTCCATCTCACTCAACAGCTGTTCTGCCTTCTCCACGTCTCCGGATTTGCAACAAGCATGAACTAACACATTATATATATGAATATTCGGAACCACCCCAACTTTTATCATTCTCTTACATACTTTCCAAGCCATATCAATAAATCTATCCTTCACCAATGAATTCAAAAGCACAGTGCAAGCATGCAAATGAGGCTTAAACCTCTTGGTCCTCATGTGCTCAAACACTTGAATTGCATCTTGGGTCATCTTTGAATTTGCATAAAATATTACCAACCAGCTCAAAACATGCGAATTCACATCAGGATCGTCATGGGTACTCACAATTGCATTTAAAACAGTGGGCGACGACAAAAAATCTTTAAGTGCAATCTTTTCAAGTAAATTCTGAGCATCTTTGAAGTGCTTTTGCTTGGTGAGGATATGAATCATGGTCCAACAAGACTCTAAGAAATGCTTGTAATTGGGTATTGATTCAACCCATTTAAAGAATGACCAAGAAACAGAAGACCCATATAATGAAATATGCAGAAGTACCTGATTGATGGTCGTTGAAGAAACAAAAGATCCAATCTTTGGCTTCAAAAGATTGTCCCAATGTCCCTTCACTACAATTGCATACACAATTTTGACCAATTGACTGTCACCGGTCACGCTAACTAAACTAGCCATCCAGAAAAAGAATTAAACACTATCTAAAGGGTGTGAGACGTGAGTAACAGATTTTTTTACGTGGCATTGTTAAAAAATGTAGCATAAAAAAGAGATCTTGCTTAAACCCCAGTTGAAGAACCCTGGGAGAATTTCAAGCGGCTTCTTTCTGAAATTATCAAGAAAGCTCAAAGAGAGAATCGACCCAAAATATCCTGTGCTGATTAGGTAGTCAATAGGTCCGACCCGGTTGCAGTGGGTCTTTTTGTCTATTTACTTACTTTAGAGTTTAGTCCCATTTGGGTCCCCTAGTCCAAAAAAATTGCTTCGCTCTTTGGCAACAACAGTGCGCTACTCCGCCTCCTCTCCAAGCTGCCCTAGTTCACTACTGTTTAGCCCAAAAGAGTGAGAGAGAGAGAGATGGGAGAAGAGAAGTTAAACAAGAAGCTGAAGATCAAAACTGGTGATAAATTAGCATAAAGGGCAAGATTGAAGAAAAAGACGATGAACAAAACGGAAAACAATGAGTAGAAAATATCGACACTTGTTGAAATTGGTATCTTTCTTCAATTTGAATCCCTATATTTGTGTGTATGTAGGTGATAATTTGTAAAATGGGATACTGATTATTTTCAGCCGTAATTAAGAGTTTTGTTGAGTATGAACCATAAACATATCTAGGTAAATATGCATAAACAAAAAACCTACTCCTTATTTTGGCAGACAGAATTGCGAATCTGTGTACATATATGATAATATATGAAATTTTTAATTGTTGAAGATTAATAGGGTGCTTAAGTTAAGATGTGTATAGCTCAAAATGTACTTTGCTCAGACTTTTTACATAGTCTAGATTGTTAAATATATACATACATGCACATACATATGCGTGCGCATAAGTGCGTGTATTTACTGCCAATCTGAAGATATAGCATTGGGTGGACGAGTGGCAATAAAATGTTTTGATGAGTTATCATAATTCATGTCATGTTAATTATTAATTTGTTGATAAGTGAACATGTGTCTCAACACTCTGTTACATACTAGCATGATTAGATGTAAAACAACTCACATTGTGTTGAATTGTTCAATCTTCTGGTTTGGGTTCTAAAAAAAGTAAAGGTTCTTTGTTGGTGTCTTGCACTTAATATTTCTAGATTCTTGTTTTAAACTTTTTGTGTTTTTGCTGGTATAGTTCTACTTAAGATTTCCTGCATTTTGCTACTACGAATGCTAACCCTGCCTATTTGTTGTCCCCAGAGGAAAAATCACATGAACTGAAGGAAGAAAAGGAAAAAGTAAAACGTTCGGGCAAGAAGAGAAGAAACACAGAGAATAGGAAGAATTTTGAGGACGAGCAAGCTAATCACCTCAATAATAAAGGTGAATGCATCTCTGATGTATTATGTGTGTAGTTAAGGGTATTTTGTTGTTTTATTTATCTTCTCATGTAAGGAGATTTTTGTGGGTTTCAGCAGATAAGTTCGATGAAGCAGACTGTGGGAAGAAAAAGAGAAAATTATTAAGGTATAAGAAAACGGAGAATGAAGAGATAATTGAAGCAGATATTGACGAAGTTGGTAAGCTCTCTGATGCAATGAAAGATGGTCTCAATGAACAAAACTGCTCAGTTGAAGTGGGAGAAAAGAAAAGAAGCAAAACAAGGCAGAAGAAGAGGAAAAATGAGAAGAAAAAGAAAGCTGAGGAACAAATTGTTGAGCTCGATAATGAAGTTGAAGATGGTTTTAACCAACGAAATGGTATTCAAATGCATTGTTGACGGGAACTGCCAAGCTCCTTGAGAACCAGATTTAGAGCACACACACATATATATGCACATATATGGTTATGGAATTATTCCTTAAAAAACCATAAGTTGAGTGTGAGTGCACGTTTGTGCTTGCACACTAATTAGCAGCCCCTGGATTACTGGATTAAAAAGAATATCAGTAACATGACACTTTAGTTAACTTTATGATACTCAAATATTAACATATTAGAACGTCTCAAACACATAAAAATCCACCAGATTCAGATTATGTCAGACTTGTGGTATTTGTTGTCTTATCTTGTTCACTTTTTCTTTCTTGTAGGCAAGTCAAAAAAGACTCGTAAAGTAAAAAAGAAGGATAGTTTATTACTGCAAAATGAGGAGTTGCCAGAAAAGACAGATGCGGAACAAGTTGAGGTTTATGAGATATCTTCAGGAGATGAGGACTGCTCTAAAGGAATAAAAAGTATGAACCTTCGCTACTGAGATTAAACTTAGTTCCTGTTACAACGAAATGTTTTTTATTGCTCATAAGTTATTGACATCAAAACAATCACTAGCCACACAAATGAGGCATCTATATTTTGTGAGTTTATACTGATCTTCCAAAATTTTATTCTAACTATGGCAAGTTATTGTTATGCAATAATACACGCATATTGAAAATATACCATGAAAATGTATTTGTATATTTATACGTATATATACTTTCCCGCAAGTCCGTGTATTCAGCATACATGTCAGCTTTTGACCTATTACTTTTTTGACTAAAAGACAATATGCACTCCAAATTTTATACCCTTATTGACTTTTGCACCCCAAATCGAAAAAGGTATCTAAGTACACCCCAAACTTCAATTAAACGTAACAAAAAGCACACTTTCGTCAGTTAACCGGTCAAAAATGACCGGCTAAGGCTGTAATGTGAATCTGGAGGGGTGTTTAAGTCTTTTTCTTTTTATCTTCTCCAACATTGACATTAAATTTTGGGTGCACATTGTATTTTAGTCTAAAATAAATAAAATATTCTCCTTCAAACATATTACCTAGTCTATTTCCCTTCTCTGTCTCTCTCCTCCATAACCTACTTTCTCTCCCTCTCCTCCATAACCAAATTTCTCTCTCTTAAACAAACACCCATTTCCTCTCCCATTTCCGTTGGCTCTTAGCAAGCTGCATGAGCATAATATCCTCTTTTTCTCTCTCATCCTTGTTCAAACTCTGGAACTCACCACACTCAATCCCTTCATGCCAAGGTACATTGCACTGCGCGCAGAATAATCTCCTGCAATTTGGGCACTCCGACTGCGTAATTATCTCGTCAGTATCATTAATCAATAGACCAGAGCAATCCTTATAGGGCAATAAAACTTGTGGTAATTGAGAATCACAACCTCCGAACAACAGATTATTGTCACCGGAATTAAGGTAATTGTTAGATTGTACTGTTTGGCTCGCCATTCATTCTTATATTTTCTTAGGTAGAAATAATTAGTTTTTATCTTTTTCCCGTGTATAAAATGTGGCTCTTATAGTGAGTATTTAAGTGATGTTGGCGTATAAATTAACCTCATGGTACATTAATTTTCAGGTTGTTGATCTCCTTGCGCCATATCAAAGAGGTGGAAAGATTGGTCTGTTTGGTGGTGCTGGTGTAGGAAAAACTGTGGTTATCATGGAACTTATTAACAATGTTGCAAAAGCCCATGGTAGGTTATTACTCGATACTTTTCAAGTTCCTGATTTGGACAACAAGCTGCTAACAGATCCTTGCTTGCTTTATATGTGCAGGTGGTTTTTCTGTCTTTGCTGGTGTTGGAGAACGTACTCGAGAGGGTAACGATTTGTACAGAGAAATGATTGAAAGTGGTGTCATTAAGCTTGGAGAGAAGCAGGTTAATTTCTTTATGTATTTATTGGTCTTCCCTTTCTTTTCCTATTTATGTCCGCAATGTAGTTAAACTTTATTGTTCTGTTTGCATTATAATAGAGTGATAGCAAATGTGCTCTTGGTTACGGTCAAATGAATGAGCCCCCTGGTGCTCGTGCTCGCGTTGGTCTTACTGGATTGACTATTGCCGAACACTTCAGAGATGCTGAAGGCCAAGATGTTCTTCTCTTTATAGACAACATTTTCAGATTCACTCAGGTACGATTGCCTCTCCAGGCAACCCTTGTTGGCAAATTTACTTTTTTGCTTGGCATATTTAAGATATTATTGTTAATTTCTGCTTATTTTACTCATCCTGCAGGCTAACTCAGAGGTGTCTGCTTTGCTTGGCCGTATTCCATCTGCTGTCGGTTATCAACCAACTTTGGCCACTGATCTTGGAGTCCTTCAAGAGCGTATTACTACAACCAAGAAAGGTTCTATTACTTCTGTCCAAGCTATTTATGTGCCTGCTGATGACTTGACTGATCCAGCTCCTGCAACAACCTTTGCCCACTTGGATGCCACAACTGTGTTGTCTCGTCAGGTTTGCACCTTTCCTTCTCCAGTCTCTTGTGGTGATACACTTCCAATTTTCGTACAAGAGCTTTTACAATAAAGTTCTTAGTGGGTATATTCATGTGCAGATTTCTGTGCTTGGTGTCTATTCAGCTGTTGATCCACTTGATTCTACATCTCGTATGCTTTCCCCTCATATTTTAGGAGAGGAACATTACAATACTGCTCGTGGTGTACAGAAAGTTCTTCAGAACTACAAAAATCTGCAGGATATTATTGCTATTTTGGGGATGGATGAGCTCAGTGAAGATGACAAGTTGACTGTTGCCCGTGCTCGCAAAATTCAAAGGTTCTTGAGCCAGCCTTTCCATGTTGCAGAAGTTTTCACTGGTGCCCCTGGAAAATATGTAGAGTTGAAGGAGAGCATTACCAGCTTCCAGGTAATTATTGTGGCTGAAACGGTTTGGTTCATTCTGCCTCGGATGAACATCTAGAAAAAGCTAATCTATTTCTCATTATTTACATTAGTTCCACAGCATGTCATGAGTCCAGGAATTGAACATCATCAATTTCACGATCTGGGCATTCGATTTCATGAGAGAGATCGATGAAGCTTCTTTTTCTTGCTCTTTTGGAAGATTGGGGAAAAACAGAGCACTTTCTAAACCTAACTAAACTGAATCCTAGTGCATCACCAAAACCTACAATCCAGATGAAGAACCACTACCAAATCCACTGGCCGCCGCGGCGGAGGCAGTGGTGGTGGTGAGGAGAGAGAAAAAAAAGGAGAGAGAGAAATGGAAATCATTATGTGTTTCTTGAGAGAGAAAAACATTGCTTGATTTACTATGAAAATGGGTTTTCTGATGGGGAAGTATTGGGAGGTGTGGAAAAAAAATATGAAAAAGACTTAAACAGCCCTCTAAATCCATACGTGTGCTTTATTTAGCTGGTCACTTTTGACCGGTTAATCAAAGAAAGTGTGTCTTTTGTTATATATAATTGAAGTTTGGGATGTACTTAGATACCTTTTTTATTTTGGGGTGCAAACCTCAACAATGTTACAAACTTTGGGTTGCAAAGTCTCTTTTAGTCTACTTTTTTAACACCATGTAATAATCAGTTTTCTTAATTAGGTCCGTACCTCTTTGAAACCTCTTCAATAAATCAATTGTCTTCATAAATGGATTATTTGAAAGTAGATTTATTTATAAACCCCAAAGGGTCAGAGAAATGCAAAGGCCTTAAGGAATAACCTCAAGGTCATTTTTTTTATTTCCATACAGGAGCAAATTCACGTATAAAAAATGCAGATTTTTTTAATAAAAAAAATTCAAGAGAGTTTAGCATTCTGAAATATTCATGCCTGAGCTACCTGAAATTTCTTGGTTCTTGTAGAATGGATTATGGAATACCATCAAAGTCGACCAGGTGTCGAGATACTGCAAGAAAGGATTGATGACTTCATAATTGCTCATGAGGCACAACAGGAGCAGGTATTTCTACTGTTGCACTTACCAGTTATGCGACAACTGTTGTTTTTATCAGTGTTTTTATCAATATGCACGTGAGGTGCTAATTAACATGCTTTTGCTAGTGTAGACTTTGAGTGTTATGTGCAGCTATTTTCTATGTAAATAAAATCTCTCTCTATTGTTTTGTATGGGTCACATTAAGTAATTAATGTATGCAGACTTATCAAAAATAAAAAATAATTGATGTATGATGCATCTTCATCCTTTACCATAATCTGGAGCTTCAAACATTTAAGAAAACTAGCTATGATGAAAGAATTACATTTTTGCTGCTTTTTTTTTTTTCCTTTTTCCTTTTTCCTTTTGATGGTCAAGTAAAATATAGCTTCTACTTGAAGAACCCCAAAATGTGGTGGAACTGCACCATTTGTGTCACTTGTTCTTACTTATATTGTAAATAACTAAGATATTTAAAAACAAATATGTCATCTTCTTCTTCTTTTTATGTGTCCACAAACTTGTGTTTTCTGTACTAAATTTCCTGAATGCCATTCAATTTCTTGTGT
Source organism: Panax notoginseng (assembly GCA_016801055.1). Taxonomy (NCBI): domain Eukaryota; kingdom Viridiplantae; phylum Streptophyta; class Magnoliopsida; order Apiales; family Araliaceae; genus Panax; species Panax notoginseng. The sequence continues at coordinate 190,011,633 of CM029012.1, forward strand.
GACATACAGGAAAGAAAAGAAAGAGAAGCTCGTGCTGCAGAAGGTGGATGGACTGTTGTCGTACATCACAAGGGCAGAAAAAAGACAACAGATTCTGAGAGTGGAGTTGCTGTGGGTTCCGCTGCCCATGCTGTTGTAACTGACAAGATGGCATAAAAGAAAAATAAAGAAGTCGGATTAGATTTCTACCGGTTTCAGAAAAGGGAGGCCCAAAGGAATGATATGTTGAATTTCGTCAGTACACGCGTTTCCATTTCCTTTTTCTGGAAGCAATTTGGTCTCAATTTGGGGCCAGTTATAAATAGGAATAACCTCTAAATTGTAATATGTTATATACTTTTTAAGTCCCGTATTAAGAAATTACTCTATATAGTAATAATTTCATATATATATATATATATATATGAATGAGAGAGACAATATTAATTTTAAAAGACTACATTTTCTATAAAAGACTAGATCTCCTATAAAGAACTGTATTTTCCTATAAAAAGACTACATTTCTTATAAAGGACTATATTTTCCTATAAAAGACTATATTTCCTATAAAAGACCATATTTTCCTATAAAAGACTACTTTGCATAAATATTTTTTGAATAATAATTATAAGGGAGTTCTTATTGATATTTTTGTTAAAATGGATATTTTTAGGTGTTCGAAAATTATTTTGTACTAATACTTCTATTTAGTAATAACTTCTCAATTAGAATACAAATAATTTGGTCCCAAGTCTATTTTTAAATAGAGGTTTTACTGTAATATATTTGTTAATAGAACAATTTTATTTTAATTCATTTATAAGATTATATCAGTTTGATGTTTTCTTTTGTGGAGTGGGGGGGTGGGGGGGGTGGGGGGGGAGGGGGGAAAATATGTGCTTTCCTATGTCCAAAACTTCCATCTCATTTTGATACGTTCTGTATTTCCGGCTAAACTTTTTCCCCAGTCTTCAATAGGAATGTCTATTCCCTGATTATAGGTAGACATACATAATTCTGATAAAAATCAATCTTATTATCTTATTGGCAATGCAGATATCAATAGTGGGTACATATTTAATTTTAGGTTACACTGCTTTGGACCACTAAAGTTATGCTTATTTTAAGTGGGTCCGGCATGGGTATTAAATTTAAGTTTAGGTTTTTATTGTCTATGCGGTTACTAAATCGTTTTGGAGGAAAGTTGTTTTTTTTTTTTGCAGAAATTATGATGCTGCAAAGCAAATTCGAGCAGGATAAAAAACGGATACAGCAAATGAGAGTTGCAAGGAAGTTTCGGCCATACTGAACGGTGTGAAATATTTCATTTAGCAGCTGTTGAAATTTTGGTCATTATCTTGGAAACATTCTTTTTCATAGTAAAATGTTGTTAGCTTTTATCACTTTATGATTATCGTGTAAGACTGGCTGTTCACAGTTGTGCGAGTTAATCTTAAAGATGTCTGAGTTACTGAAAATGAAATTTATAGGGCATGAGAATAACTGAAAACTAGTTGATCTTGGAAACTATATATATATATATATATATATATATATATATATATATATATATAAAACAGAGCAGAGAGAGAAAAAAAAGATAAGTGTCACATCCAAAATTGACGTCAACAGCTCTCTCATTCACCCTTATTCAAATTTCAAATCTTCTATCTCTCTCATTCTGTTCTTACAATCACAATTCAAACACTCTCTCTCTCTCTGTTACCCAAGCCCTAATAACTCGGTCTCTCTCGACCCAGCCCTAATCTCATACCCATCCCCTAATATACGATCCAAAGCATAGAGAAAGTTCCACAAACCCTTCTTTTGCAACGGCTTCATCTTTCGCCCAAGGTAGTCTTTTGTTTGAGAACGATAACGGCTTCATCTTTCTCTTTTTGATCTGTATTTGATAACTCATAAGTGGTTGTTATATATCATATATACTAGCGATTAATCATATACCGCTATCGCTATATCATATACCGCTATATGATTAATTAGTATTTGATCTGTTTGATCTAATTTTTCGATACGCCGTGCCTTTAGGCACGGGTTATCGCTAGTATATATATATAAGGTGTATAGTAGTCCCTTATTCAATAGATAGGAGAGGGAGGGTTCATTATGGAACAAATTCAAATAGTTTCAGAAAGTTGTAAACTGGACACGAGTTCTAAGCATAGTTGCTAGGAAAATTTTTCTGTTTACAAAAATATTTCTCATGTTTGTAACCTCTTGCTGCATCAGCTGCTAAGTACAACACCTCCGATTTCTGTTTAGAGGCTGCCTGCTTGTGACCGTCATTCCTTGAGAAGTTAACTGAAGCCTTGACAGGTTGCACTGCCTCATATTTGCTTTGGCTTATCATACATGGCCAATTCCGGTGGATATTATTTCAAATATTTAGCAACAGGTTGAAGAGTGGGCACAGCGCTGTTGCATTTCCTATCAATAGCACTGCTACCTTGTGAATAAGACTCCACTCCAACAGTCCAACTAGACAGGACTCTCTTTGCCGTGCAAATTACAATCACCCTAACACCCAAAGATCAGCCACCATGTTCGTGCCATAGTTCTCCCCAGTGTCAGCTATGGTCAGAGTCTATTAATGAATCTTACCACCTACAAAACACATTGAAAAGTGTAAAGCTAACTTCATTGTGAAAGTAAAGGACACGCTCCTGTTACAATCTTCAGTTCATGGAATGTAAACAAAACATCATTTATGCACATTAAAATAGAAACAATTATCAGCCACCATTTATAAACTCAAAAACATCTAATTTCTTGGTATTTGAGGCTTGAATAAATTTATGTAGTAATAAATGTGATAAAAAGTGTGGGGGAGGGGGGATTAAAACAATAATATAAAAAATTCCTCAAGTTTTCCAAATTTCTTGCTCACAGTAAGCAGCTCAACGACAAAGTAATAACTTGTGACGCAACTATAATAACTGTTGGAAAATTGATGAACAGTAATTCAAATAGAAACCCTAATGAATTTTACACTGCGATAAAGAAAAACAAGATACGTTCAGCACTTATCCGCATTTTGAGAGAAGGGAGTCAGAAACAGTAGCAAATCAACCAATGCCACACAACAGAGTTGAGATGGCTCAACACTATCAACAAGAGTTACTGTCACACAATAAAACATTTAACTCGTCATGCACGTCCTTAATAAACAAGGATGCTTGCTCTTTGTTCACGAGACTACTCTTCACTTTTTGGAAGAAGAGAATCCATTTCTCTTGGTTATTGTCAATAATAAGTGTTGATTTCTGGCTAACCAAATTTGGGAATATTGCTGATTTCCCTTTAAGAATGTACTTTTAACTGCTGGATATCCTTAGAAAGAGTCTTCGATACGAGGCCTCTCTTGATCACGAGATCCCAAAATATATCCAAAATGCAATTGTCACCAGCATACGAAGCATTGAAACTTCTATATATCTTGAGAGTTATCATCAACCTCCTCTTATACATCTCATCTAATATATCTGAAGCAGCAATTTGCTTCCCTGCTTTTAAACAAGCATACACCATACTAGTGTATACTACACTATCTCCCAACATTCCCCTCCCTTGCATCATGCTGAAAATTCTTTGAGCGCAATTAACCTTTTCTCTCTTACAGAATCTTCGTATTAGTGCCCTGTACAAGGAGATGTCAATACAAAAACCCCTTTGAAGAAAATCCTCTGGCAAATTTATGACTGCCTCTTCATTGCCTTGGTTGCAGTAACCATCGACAAGCCACGAGTATGTGCAATAACTTGGAGAAAATTTTGCATCCAGCATAGAAAACAACTGCTCTTTGGCACTGTCCATCTCAAGTTTCCTGCAGAACCCATGGATCAATGCCTTATACGTGAACGGGTCAGGTTTTAATCCCGCTTCCAACATCCTATTTTTGACTTTCAATGCAGACTTCATGTCTCCAATCTTGCAGTAAGCATTAATCAAAGTGTTACAGGTAATGTTATCAGGTTCAATTTCCTTCTCATTCATCTCATTCAATAGTTTATTTGCATCCTTAATCCTCCCTTCTTCACACAATTTGCGGAGAACTGAGTTGTACGTTACAACCCCAGGATACAGCCCTTTAGACTCCATAGCCTCACGCAATCGTAAAGCTTCGTCAAGGTCATTCACTCTACAATAACCATCAATCAGAGTAGTGTATGTCACATGATTTGGAGTGGAATCTTTAATTTCCTTAAAGAGCCTTAAAGCCTCTCTCATTCTGCCTTCTCTACAATAACCATAGATTAGGGAATTATAAGTTACAATATCAGGACACACTCCTCCACTTTCCATTCTATTCTGAATAGACAAAGCTTCATAATGCATACCCTTCTTGCAATATAATGAAATCAACGTATTAAAGGTGACAAGATCAGGAAACATACCCTTAAACTCCATCTCACTCAACAGCTGTTCTGCCTTCTCCACGTCTCCGGATTTGCAACAAGCATGAACTAACACATTATATATATGAATATTCGGAACCACCCCAACTTTTATCATTTTCTTACATACTTTCCAAGCCATATCAATAAATCTATCCTTCACCAATGAATTCAAAAGCACAGTGCAAGCATGCAAATGAGGCTTAAACCTCTTGGTCCTCATGTGCTCAAACACTTGAATTGCATCTTGGGTCATCTTTGAATTTGCATAAAATATTACCAACCAGCTCAAAACATGCGAATTCACATCAGGATCGTCATGGATACTCACAATTGCATTTAAAACAGTGGGCGACGACAGAAAATCTTTAAGTGCAATCTTTTCAAGTAAATTCTGAGCATCTTTGAAGTGCTTTTGCTTGGTGAGGATATGAATCATGGTCCAACAAGACTCTAAGGAATGCTTGTAATTGGGTATTGATTCAACCCATTTAAAGAATGACCAAGAAACAGAAGACCCATATAATGAAATATGCAGAAGTACCTGATTGATGGTCGTTGAAGAAACAAAAGATCCAATCTTTGGCTTCAAAAGATTGTCCCAATGTCCCTTCATTACAATTGCATACACAATTTTGACCAATTGACTGTCACCGGTCACGCTAACTAAACTAGCCATCCAGAAAAAGAATTAAACACTATCTAAAGGGTGTGAGATGTGAGTAACAGATTTTTTTACGTGGCATTGTTAAAAAATGTAGCATAAAAAAGAGATCTTGCTTAAACCCCAGTTGAAGAACCCTGGGAAAGAAAAAGAGAGAATTTCGAGCGGCTTCTTTCTGAAATTATCAAGAAAGCACAAAGAAATAATCGACTCAAAAAATCCCGGGCTGATTAGGTATTCACCCGGTTGCAGTATATAGGAATAGTACGAGGACTGAGCAATCACTTTTTCGCAGCTTGCGAAGAACTCCGGTCAGGCCATTGATGCAGCCGAGAGATTGTTAATTAGGGTTTCTGCAACATTTAATCCAGAAATTTCACCTGTTTCATTCCCAATCATTAGCATCAACAAATCCATCCATTTGATTTAGACGTTACAGATCTCTCTGAACTTCAATGCCACGCGGTTCACTCCCAAATTCAACCTCCGGCGGCCTCCGGACCAGCGTTCGTGTCGTCGTCATCGGCGACCGCGGCACCGGAAAATCAAGTCTAATAGCCGCTGCTGCCACGTAATCATTTCCCGATAACGTTCCTCCTGTTCTGCCTCCTACTCGCCTCCCCGCTGATTATTATCCCGATGGCATTCCGGTCACAATCATCGACACTTCATCCAGGTTATTATTGATGACCGAGACATGTTTTAAGCACATTTCTATATATTGTTAAATGATTTTCACTTTTTAATTTTGTAACAATGTTGTTGGAATCAGGGGCCGTATTAAATTAAGATTTTTTTTAAAAAAATTAAATGACAAATTTTTGTAGAATTTATGGATTTTAATGACTTTTAAATATTTTAAATATTTTTTTAAAATGATTTTTGTAGAATTCATAAAATAAGTAACAGACTTTTATAAATTTTTTATTAAGAGTGTGATAGATTTTTGTATACTTCTAATATATAAAATTGAAAGATTATTATATTTAAGATTAAAATTTTACCACACAGTAAAATTATTTTTTATATTTTTTAGTACATATATTATAAATAATAATACCTGCTTATGATAACAACTTTCAGAAAATATATTACACAAAAATTTCAAGTTCTGACAATATTATTTCATCTAAGCATTAGAATACATATATATTATAATATATTTATTACATGGTTTTTGATCATTTAATTATTGGGTTCATGATTTTAATTTTTTTTCCTTCACATAAAACGAAATTCACACTCTTGTGTGAGCGTGTGATTCAATACCATATTGATTGCTTTATTAGTATATATATATATATATATATATATATATATATATATATATATATATATATAATCCCTCTTTTTATCAAATCATGCAGTATAATTAATAATAAGATAAAAACTTTAAATATATATACATGATCTTCACAATTGATATGAGAGTTTTATATGATTTTATCTCACATTTATTAAACAAATTTATTTAGCGTTCGAATTGCCGCTTTTTCTCTTACCAATTTAATGTGCATTTTTTCTCTTTTCTCGATTACACGTATCGCGAGACAGATTAGGTCTTTAGTTATTTGTTTACTTATTAATATATCTTGTTAATTCTCTTTATTATAATATGATTTAATTTTATCCACATATAAATTAAATCTAATTAATTTTAAGGCTCAAATTTTATCAAATTAATTTATCCATCACGTATTAATACTTACTAGTTCATATAAAAAAAATAATTAACTTGACCCAATAAAAGACAAAATCCAATTAAATTATTTAAAATATAAATTTAAATGTTATTTTTTATTTTTTTTTATTTTAATTTTTTTATTTGTATTACACTCCAAATTTGTATTTACACCGTAAATTTATGGGTTCCCTTTTTACTGGCGATTCGAATGTCTACATTTATGTTTAATATTTGAAAGTCTTTAAAAGGAGGTCAAATTTAATATATGAGTTGATAGTTATAATTTTTCTTTTAAAATCTGTCAAACTCTACCATTTGATAGAAATCTAAAAAATCTACGACTTTTTGAATACTAAAATATTTTTATAGACTTTATAAAAATCTTAATTCAATATCACCTAGAGATATTAAAAAATTATAATTGAATACCAATAAATTTTTATAAACTTTTTAAATATCTTCGTTCAATACGACCAAACTTTTAAAATTTAAGTCATTAAAAATGTTAATTGAGTACACCGAATAAAGGTAAGGTCGCTGAAGAATTGCAGCGATCTGATGCTGTTGTGCTAACTTACGCTTGCGATAAGCGTCAAACACCTGTTCGCCTCAGTACTTTCTGGCTTCTCGAACTTCGTCGTTTGGAGGTTTAATTTTCATCATATGTTTACATGAGCTAATAATGCCATAATTAAAAGTTGATATCTCAATTTTAGTCCAGTAATTTTCACACTTGTGTATATTGTATGAATATCAATTAATTAACAGGTAAAGGTACCTGTTATCATAGTTGGTTGCAAACTAGATATGCGTGACGAGGGTTACCATATCAGTCTGGAGGAGGTGATGGCACCTATCACGCAAAGATTTCGAGAGATTGAGACCTGTATAGAATGTTCAGCAGCTAACCTTGTTCAGGTGTGTCACAATAGATTAAATTTGGGCTTTCACAATAATGTTGGAATCTCATTTTTTTTTTATTTGCTTATTAATGATTTTATTGTGTTCTGTTGGCCATACTAGAATTAGGTATGTATTAAGTCACCTGCCATGCCTTAAATAAATTTATCTTAGATACACATGATCCATTTTTTCTATTTTTCTTACAGTTCATTGTCAAGGCAATATGCCGTCTCAAATTTTTAATATGCTCCTTGGTATGAGTATCTAGTACAATCTGCTGTATTGGATAGTGCTCCCACTTGTACATGACATAGAAATTTGAACTTTGAAGTAAACAAAATATTAGAATCTTGTTTCCTCTTCTTTCTTTTCCTTTCAAAACATTTACGATGCATGAAAATTTTCCATATGCAACAAATAAGAATGCTGTAATATATGCGAGCTGTGAACTTGAAAAATGGAATGACGCATATTACGTCATGAAATCTAAAGGCAGTGCAAGATTATGTTAACTATGTCTTCACAGATCCATTCATTTTGGATTTTTGTTACGGAAGATGTAATTATCAACACAAATATACTGAAAGTTGAGCAAGACACTTCAACAAAGAGATATTCTCCTTATGGAGCACAAATAGAAACTTCCACACTTCCACAGTCCCGGGGCAAACCCTGTCTTCTACTAGGAATGGTCCATAGTATTTATGATTCATTTTTTCATGTTTAGACTGTGCCAATGAAGTCTGTTTGTAAGGCCTAACCTTGAGATAGACCATATCTCCAGGCATAAAGGACCTTTCTGTCCTGTTTATGTCAACATAATGTTTGATTCTGGACTGAGCCTCCACCAAATGCTGCTTCGTCATTTGTATTAATTGAGATCTATCCTTACAAAATTGTTTGGTAGTTGGGTATGAATCTGCCTCAACTGATGGAAATTTAGGTGGGCAGGCTTATACCCATAAAACATTTAAAAAGGGGTAGCTTGTAGGCCTGTGTGGAAGTGAGTGTTGTACCACCATTCGGCCAAGGATAACCAGGATGCCCACTTGTAAGGTTTCTGTGTGACCATACATCTGAGATAACATTCCAGAATTTGATTTACCCTCTCAATTTGCCCGTCTGTCTGGAGGTGGTAAGTTGTGCTTATTTGCATCTTGGTTCCCACCATTCTGAAGAGACTGTCAGAAAAGGCTGATAAACACATTATCTCTATCAGACACTATGGTAGAAGGTAATCCATGTAACTTGTAAATGTGTGAAAGGAAGTCCAGAGCGAATTGTGCAGCAGTGAAAGCGTGTCTTAGTGCAGTGAAGTGTCCATATTTTGTTAGTCTGTCTACCCCCACCCATATTACTGTCATTCCATTTGAGGTAGGTAAGCCTTCTATGAAATCCATGGAAATGTCAGTCAAAGGAGTCTCCGGAATGGGCAAGGGTTGCAACAATCCTGGGGAAGCCACAGTTTTATGCTTGTGATGTTGACAGATATCACATTCTTTCACAAAAGAGGTGACATCTTGTCTCAAGGTTAGCCACCATAGAAACTTGTTGACCCTTTCATAAGTTACCTTAATACCTGAGTGCCCTCCAATGGGAGAACTATGGAATTTAGTCATAAACTTCCCTCTCAAATCTAAATCTGGGCCTACCACCAACCTGTCCTGAAACTTGAGTCTATCATTGAGGAAGGAATAAGCAGGGAGGGTGTCTGGCTTCAATTGCAACTGAATTATAACATTCTTCAACCCATCATCCTTCTCCCATAATTAAGTTATCTCTTGAACCCAAGCGAGGATCACTGAAGTTATGGTGTTACAAACATCCATACTATCCTGAATGATAGTCACACAGTAGTTCTGAAATGTGGGCTCCCCTATTTTTCTGGATAAGTTGTTAGCCACAATATTTTCTTTGCCCATTTTGTATGCTATCTCATAATCCAACCCCATCAATTTAGTTATCCATTTCTACTGGTTTGTAGTTGTAATCCTTTGATCCAATAAGTACTTTAGGATGTGATGGTCTGTTTTAATGTAAACCTTGTTCCCTAATAGGTAGTGCCTCCATTTATTGACTGCATACAATGGCGGATGTAAGTAAGGGCAGCATAGGCAGCTACCCCTGTTAGAATTTTTGTTATATAGATATAGGGTAGGACAAATATGTAAATTAATAAATTTAAAGGGGCAGATTAATAGAAGTGTTAAATTTGGAGGGGGCAAAATTTTTTTCATAAACTAATTTTAAATACAAGTACAAATATCTTCTTATTTTTAAAGCTTAGAGAAATTTTAGAAATATTTTTTGTATAATTTTTTGTTTTGAATGTTCATTAGCGTGTGAACTATGAAGTATTGTTTGATTCAAGTTTGAATTTTTTTTTGTTATTGATTTGGTTAACTGTGGTTACTGTTTATTTGGTTTGATTGGATTTTTGTTTTTGGGTTATTTGATCTTCAATCAAAAATGGAATCATTTTGGTTGGGTAGTTTATGTTTTTTATTGTGATAGCTTATTTTGATTTTGCCTTATTTTATAATGGGAAATGAAAAATGGAAAATGACAATGAGCATTAACAACCCTATTATAATTACTTTATTTCCATGCTTCTAACTAATGGACCATACATAATTTTTGGTGTTCTGAGTATAATTTTGGATGGTTTGTTTCTCTTATTTCAAGTAAGACTTATTTGAAACATATAAAAAAAATACCAAAATTAGTTAATGTTTTAAAATTAATTCATGGTTTTGTTTGAATATAGAAAGCAAATTTGGTTCGAGACTTTGAGCATTTGGAGAATTATTCAAATTGAACTATGATAAGTAACTTTAATAAGTTTCTAAATTGTATCTAAATGTTTTTTATTTAAAATTCATTTTTTTAGTTTGGATAATGAATACTTATTGCAATTTGTAAACATTATTATGATTAGTTCAAGTTTTCTTTATTTAACTTCAACAAAAAATGTAATTAAAATCCGCCCCTTGCTGAATTTTTTTTTTGGATCTGCCCCTGACTGCATAGACCACTGCATGAGCTCTTTCTCATAAGTTGACCATCCCAAGTGTTGAGGTGCTATGTCTTTACTTAAGTAAGCTATTCGTCTCCCTTTTTGTTAATGCCCCAATGCCAAAATGGGAAGCATTTGTTTTCAACACAAAAGGTTCATTGAAGTTTGGCATAGCAAGGACTGGAGCCTTTGTCATGGCTTCCTTCAAGGCTTGGAAGGCTTCAGTAGCCTTATCATTCCATGTAAACTTGTCCTTAAATAGATCAGTTAATGGTTTACTGATTAACCCATAGTTCTTTACAAATCTCCTATAATATCCAGTCAGTCCCAGGAATCCCCTCAGTCCCTTTATGTTGACTGGTAAGGGCCAATTAATCATGTAACAAATTTTATCTTGATCAGTAGAGACACCCTCATGAGTGATAACATGACCTAGATATTGTACCTGTCTTGTTCCAAAAACACACCTACTCCTTTTGGCAAACAGATAATGGTTTTGCAGTAACTGCAAAGTCGGTCTTAAATGCTCCAAGAGTTCCTCTTAACTCTTACTGTAAACTAATATATCATCAAAGAATACCAGTACAAACTTCCTTAAATATGGTGGGAATACCTGATTCATTAGTGACTGGAAAGTGGTTGGAGCATTAGTAAGCCCAAATTGCATCACTAGGAACTCAAAGAGGCCATTATGAGTCCTAAAGGCTGTTTTTTATATATCATCCCCTGATTTGATGGTATTTAGACCTTCAATCGAGTTTAGAATACTAGTCGGAGCCATGTAATTCATCAAGCAATTCATCAATTGCTGGGATGGGGAACTTGTCCTTAACTGTCATGTTGTTGAGTGCCCTATAATCTATACACATTCTCCAGGTACCATCATGCTTCTTAACTAAGAGGATTGGAAAAGCATAGGGGGGCTATTGCTAGGTTGGATCATTCCATTCTGCAACATCTCTTTGACAATCTTCTCTATCTCCTCCTTCTGAACATAGGGATACCTATAGGGCCTGAGGTTCAGTGGCTGACTGCCCTCCTTTAACTTTATATGATGTTCTTGGTGCCTAGTTGGGGGTAATCCTTTGGGCTCTTGAAAAACTTAGAAAAGCCTTGCAACAAATTCTCCATCAGAGGACATTTTCCACTTGTAGAGTCAATTTCAAGTTTTCCATTACTACTGCCCTGGTCCCTTACGACAACCAAGTTTTCTTCCTCTCCCTGGTATATACTAAACAAATAGCCAAAATATCCATGAGTTGAATTGAGTACCCTTTTAAACTCACCAGAATTCAGCTGGGGGCACTTGATCAGATTCACCTTGCAGAGTAATAGCTTTTCCCTCCTTTTCAGGGTCAATGCAGTTTGTGGAAGTCAAAAGTGACTGGGTTGAATAACTTTAACCATTAGACCCCCAGAACTGCATCTATGCCCCCTAATGGCAATAGTTTGAAATTTGTTTGGAATTCCTCTCCTTGTATGGACCAAGATAGTTGGGGGTATTGATGGCTAGTGACCTTAAATCCATCTGCAATAGTCACAGTGATGGCATTGGTTTCTCTTAATGTAACCTTGATTCTCTTAGCTGCATGGGGATCTAGGAAGTTGTTGGTACTAACACTGCCCACCAATATCCTCAAAAATTTTCCCAGTGACATCCCTAACAACCTGACTGTATTGTTAATGTTATGGCCTGAGAGAGCATGCAGGGTGGTTTGGGCCTCCTGTCCCTCACATTCCTCTGGCAATACACCCTTGTTGTCTCTTCACAGGACTTATTTTCTTCAAGTTGTGAGCCATCTACAGCTGAGTGCAGCATCATGAACAACTGTGGTTTCTTACACATGTGACCTTTCACAAATGTTTCATCACATGAGAAACACAATCCTTCCTTTTTTTTTTTCTCATTAATTTGTTCCCTAGTAAGACCCCTTATAGGTAGTGACCTAACAATCTCCCCATTAACCATGGCAGCAGGTTTGGGTTGTGGTACAGGCACATTTTTGGGGTAAGTGGAACTACCAATAAGCTTACCGATCATCCTGCTCCTCTTAAGCCAGGCTCCAATTTGGCTTCCTCAACCCTAGACAGTCTAATCATCTCCTTGAGAGTTTTTGGTTTGAGTTCCTGAATTCCCAACTGTATTTCCAACTTCAGTCCTCCCATAAAACAGTCCATTAAAAAATCTTCATTAAGGATGGAGTTTCTAGCTATAGCCCAACCCCTCAATTCCTCAAACCTTTTCCTATAATCATCAACTGACCCCATTTGTTGCAATTTCTTCAATTCTCCTATGGGGTTATCACTAACCCATGGACAAAATCTGGCAATAATCTCCTCTATTAATCCTTCCCATGTCAGCTCATGCCCTTCCTGCACAAATCCTTAATACATAACTCAGCCTCCCCTTCCAAAGTTAAAGTTTTCAAATACACTTTTTGAGATTCAGGCACCATATGATGTGAGAATAGCTTATTATTTTTTCTGATCCATGACCTAGGGTTCTCCTCATCAAATTTTGGAAATTCAAACTTAACAATCCTAAAAATATCATCAAACTTATCTGGTTTAGGAGGGGGTTCATAAGGACGTAGAATGGACCCTGAGGGAGAAACTGAGGGACCTAGTTGACTAGGCTCATTCTGCTGCACTCGTTGAGCTAGGAGAGCTTCAAAATTCTTCATCATCTGTTCCAATTTTGCATCAAATCTCTGCTGCAAAGTTGAGACTGACTTTAGCAATTGTGTCTGCAGCTGTTGTATGGGTGTGTTTTGCTCATGAACATGAGATTCTAGATTGCTCAATCGTTGATTGTTGATGGCCATAGGTGCAGGATCGAGGGTTCTGATACCAATTGTAATGAATTGGATGAGCATAATTTGGGAAAATCAAGGAATTTCAGAGGAAGAAGGCAGAAATTAGAGCTGAGAAAGAGGAATTAGAGAGAGAGAGAGAGAAAGAGCAGAAAATTGACAGAACATATGTAATTCTTCATTCATGCCTTCAAATGTGCATTGGGTTCCATACAAATACCCTCACCTCAGTCTGATCTCAATAATCGAGAGGAAAATAAGCACATGCTCCCTTCTCATGCTGAAAATCTGATCTAACAGAAAATAGTAAAAAAGACAATAATGACCTGACTTCTGCAATTACAAAGACTATAATACCCTTCTACTAAACTGACTGAACTAGCTTATTATTCCTTACATGGAAGTAATACAAGCTTTGGTGAATCGTCACCAGGACAAACTCTCAGCAAGTTTTTTTTTGTTATTATTAATTATTAGTCGTTCTAAAAACATGTTCCTTTTCGAATTCAATTGAATTCTTTTCATTCTAGTCATACAATCATTAGTATGTCACCTATCTAGTACCACTAAATACATAATTTGTGTGTTCAAAACTTAAATAAATCACTTAAAAAAATAGGGTTTTTCAAATTACTTAGAAAAGTCAATGGGATTCTTCTTGTGGAACCGAGGGAGTTCCACGTTTTCTTTCTGTCATTGTGTTAGATTGTTTTCACTAATTTATGCCATACATGCAACAGATGGACACATTTAAAAGTAAAAATGGGGGCTATGAAGCAGTATTTGCTGTAGTTACTTATTGCCGGAATAGAAAAGAGATTGATGGCAGGTCAAAGTTTAGGATACTTCTTGTAAGTTGTTTACCACATATATCTTTGTTGGACTGCATTTCAAGCAAATTTAAAAGTTAATCTTTATACTAAAGTTAGATTCAGTTGATCTATAGTGGTTAGATTATCTCAGATTGATAATGTCTGGTGTTTTTGACTGATGATTGCTTGTATTCCAGAGTTTCGGACAGCACGAGAGGGAGCTCATTACATCTGATCTTGCATTTCGGATCCTCTCCATTTTAAGTGACGAGCAATTTCTACCCAAAATGGTCCGGACTTTCTTAAACAACGCCTTTGAGAAGCTTGTTATCAAGGTAACTTCTCCTCCCGTTGCTGAACTATTTTACCACGTGTTTGATAGGTTATGGTGTTGAATAATGATTACTATATTTCATGTGAACAATGTATACTTTACTCTTCTTCCCCCAAACTTTGAACTGATTGAACTTGCTTTGCTTTTTCATGTTCTCCTGCACGACAATGTTTTAGACTGGTTATCATATTATCAGGGGCAGACACACGATTTTTGGAAAGGGTGGGCACACTTTTAATTAAACTAAAAATTATGATAATAATAATAAAATTCATCAAATACATATTTCAATCAAAAATACATAATAATCACTTCAAAATCATTCTTCGAGGCTTTATTTCTTGAAATTGTTTCATAATTGCCTCATTTTCAATGGTATCAAATACGTACTTTTCAATGTGAGTAACCAAACAGTCATTCATCCTTTCATCCCCCATTCGATTAGACCCACTAGTATAGCCTCAAATCAACATTATATATTCATATTTCATTATTCATGTCTTGATAAATATATGGAAATCCCAAATTCGATAGGCGTGAGCTGTATTTGGCCTTGAGATTACAGTCCCCTCGCCACTCAAACTCAAAGGCAGCAGCCGCAACACCGCTCTCTTCTTCCGTTCCCTTCCTGTCTCGCGTCTCACTCTCTTTGCCTTTGTTCTGCTACGTTTTTTCCCTTCTGTTCTCTCTTTTTTTCTTCCTGCTACAGTACTGCTGCTATAAGTTAAGACTTTTTTTTAGGGGGGGGGGGCACCATTTACTATACTAACCCTACCCTTATAAAGATTTCCAAAAACCAAGGGTGGGCACTTGCCCCCCCCTTGCCTAAGTGTCCGTCCACCCCTGCATATTATGTGTCTTTGTGAATTTTATATGCTAATTTGATAATTTTGCACAACTTTTAAAAGTAGAGCATTGCTATGCAATATGTATGTATAAGTATATTAAACAAAAGAAATTTGCAACTCCATGTATAAGTATATTAAACAAAAGAAATTTGCAACTCCATATCTATTGCATGTTTTGATGTGCATTAACTTATCTTGGTGCGAGTTTCACATTGAAGATATTTTCTTGTAATTCGTAGTTTCAGTAGCCAACATGATAGTTTAAATGTTTACTATTTCTGATGAATATGCTATTAGCATTATCCCTCTAAGAAATTAGGTACTTTGGTAATGCTAATACATTGATCTTTCAGGTGGTACCAATGGAAAATTTGAATGGCCACAAAATTGTTGAAGATGGAGACCTTTGTGAGAGATGAAATGGTCTTCCACTTTCTTTGTGATTTTAAAATCCTACATTATTGTTTTAGAAGATGCGAGTATGCTTAGTTTGTGTCATAACTTATAATGCAGCAGGAAGAGGAGTTGATCTCAATCGAAATTGGAATGTAGATTGAGGCAAAAAGGAGAAGGTTAGTTTTGTTTACTATCTGGAGCTTTAGCTTACGAGGACCTCACAGTTTTTCGTAACTATTATTTCCATTCCATGTATTTGCAACATATTTGTTGGTTTTTGACATATGAAACAATAAAACTTACAATAATTTTTAACAATAAAAATTATTTTAATAATTATTGTAATAATTGTTTTATTGTTAAGAATTATTGTAAGGTATATAAAATAACTAGCTAAGTACTCCATACGAATAATTTATATACTTAGCTAGTTATTTTATATACCTTCAGTCATAATTATTTGGTCGCCAAAGTAAAAGTAAAGACAAATTCTTCATCTTTTTTCAAGATTAAAAATATATTTAAATATTTAAAAATTAATTTAATAAATTTAAAACTAACATAATCTTGTTAAAATTTTAAAAATAAAATCATTATTGACTTAAAAGTTAAATTTGGAATTTTATAAATTATTTTACAAATAAAATAATTTATAAAATTCTTACAAATAAAATTATTGTAAGTTTACAATAAAATAATTTAAATATAATTTTTATTGTAAGAATTTGTCTTTACTATTACTTTGGTAAAATAATTTTTATTGTTAAAAATAATTGTAAGTTTTATTGTTTCATACTCCATCTGTTCCAAAATTAGAGATATATCTTTTGACTTTTTAGAGTCAATTCATGAAATTCTAAAATTTAAAATTAACATGAAGTTATTTAGTTTTAGTACAAACACATATAACAATTCTAAACTAACTATAAAGTACTACTAATTATTATTTTAATTTTCAAAACTTGAGTGAAATTATATTAATTTTGAGTTTTAAGATTTCTTAAATTGATTCTAAAAAGTCAAAATTTATTTTTAATTTTAAAACAAATATAGTAATTTTTAATAAGTAATCTCAATTTTCAATTTAAAAATATATCAAATTGATTTTAGGGTAAAGTTCAAATAAGCACCTGGGGTTTGGGCGCTTGTAGTTGTAGTCAGTAAAGCTACATTTAAACTCCCGACTTTTTGAGTTGAAGTGAATAAATGCTTTCCGTCTTAACTCCGTTACTTGAGTTGGTTAAAGACTTAATTACCCTCCATATATATATATATTGAAAACGATGAATGATCCTACCAAATAAACAGAGCGTGTATATATAGAAAAGATAGGGCTACTCAATTTAACATGTATGTAATCTGCTTCTGCTACTGCTGCTAATGATTCTTAGAGGAATTTGACTTTGCCCAACAACATAATTGCAACTGAATTAGTGAAAAAAAAATTCTTTTTTTTTTTTATGGTTTAACTGGAATGAGAGATTTCACAAACAGAGCTGCTTTACCCTGCTTGTGGCACTTGCAAAGGTGGTCCATGAAAATGAGCTGGAGATGATGATATTAATTGATGAACTTATTTGTCGTTAAACTTGCATTTCCCGCATTTACAGTATGTGAAAACAGATAACTACCAATAATCATTGCACAAACAGTTTCCTTCTTTGAAAGTGTGGAAACGAGTGCGGTCTCTAACAATAATTTTCCTGTCAAAAACTTTAGAAATGACCTTTAGAGCTGTATGACAATCCTCACAAGTTCTCAAGTTCTTCACTATCCTAATACAAGTCCTTGGCTCAGTACTCATCAGACCAAATGCAACTACTAGCTTCTCACTATGCCAAGCCACTGAATGCTCTTTCCAAGTCGCCAGCACGACCAAGTAAATCAATGTAACAGCCATAGTGCTCAATCTTTGGCACAATTCCTCACAAACTCTCCATATTGAAGAATATTGAAGAACCTTCCTCCACAAGACCTGCATGGCTGCATCCATTTAGAACCCCAAGAATAGTAACCTCATTTGGTTTAACTTTTTCGTCTAACATTTGATTGAAGACACGTAAAGCATCCTTACCAAGCCCATGACTTGATAATCCTGTGATCATTTCGCATACATAACAATAAGAGCAGTGGACATGTTTGAACTAACAACTATTCCTATTTTGTCTATATAAACATGAATCCACTTCCCTTGATCTAAGGCCCCCAGATGAGCACATGCAGATAAAGCACAAACAAGAACAGCCTCATTAGGCATCACCTTATGATTATAACACAACATGTCGTGGAAATATCTCAGGGCCTCGATATACCTTCCACCTCCAACAAAACCCGAAATCATAACTGCCCAAGATACCTCATTACGAGCAGACATCACACCAAATATTTCGCAAGCACTATCCATCTCCCCTTGTTTTGCATACCCACAAACCAGACTAGTCCACGAGAACACATCTCTCACCAACATTTCGTCGAACACATTGTGGGCATCTTTCATTTGATTAAAAACACTATACATATTGATCAATGAATTGCCCACGTATAGATTGGATTCATACCCATTTTTCACAACCATGGAATGAACAATTTGACCATGTACAACTAACATTTGATGAGTACACGACGTAATTACAAACGTGAACGTGTACTTGTCTGGGAAAAAAAGCCGCATGGCATCGCTTAGTGTGATCATTCGACGGGCATCGCATGGACATGGGAACTCTTCCCTAATGTCATCATTTGCATCAATTTCTTCAAAACCCATGAGCATATCTGCATCAAAATCATCCATATCATTTCAGATAAACGAATTCACATATAAACATGACTACAAAAACTTAGATTTAACAAAATTAAGCTTACCAAATCACGATTGAAGAGCGGATTGATAGCGCTTAGAAGCTGAAGATAGACGAGCGCTCCACGAATTAGAGTACATGTTTTGAAATTGAAGCTCTTTGGGATCAAATTCAGTTAGGGTTCCAACAAATTAAATTAGAATTTGATCTTTCGAGTTGTGGATTAAAAACCCCTTAAAAGATGAGAAACATTATAGTGGAGAGAATTGGGGATTGTGGTTTGAGGAGTGAGAAATGAGAGAGAGGACGCACGGTTTGAGGAGTGAGAAATGAGAGAGAGGATTGTGGTTTGAGGAAGAAGAATGGGGTATTTCGGACATTTACCAGTCTTTTTTGACTGTTATAGTCCCTTCTCACGCGCTTTTGGCGTCTGACATACACGCACGGTTAAGTTGAATGGAAAAGGTGACGTTTTCACTTCAACTCAAAAAGTCGAGAGTTTAAATGTAGTTTTACTGACTACAGGTGGTTAAGTGGGAAAACGCCCAAACCCCAGGTGGTTATCTGAACTTTACCCTTGATTTTATTTTATAGTTTGGAACGGAAAAATTATTATTAAAATAAAGGAATATAATCTCAATTTGAGATTGCCTCATCTAGTTACTTAATATATTGCATGGATCTAGCTGCTATCTGATTTAGAGTTCCGCTAGATCATCTAGCGGATGGAGTTTTATGCTATCCGTTCGAAAATTTATTAAGCAGTGTCCGCTAGTTCAACTAGCGGACGGCGTAAATCTCCGCCTTTAATTTATGTAATGTACGGTTATGATACTATTTGCCCAATTTTCATCCATAGCAAATACATGCTATGGATCATTTTTCATATATATATATATAAGAAAAGGGAGTTTGTGTTTTAGACACGCACAAGCTTGTGTGTGTCCTGCATCTAATACGACGTAGTTTTGATTGACAAATTGGTGAAATGTCAAAACAACCAATGAAAATGGTGAAATGCCAAAAACTCCATTAATAAAATATCTTAAAACACCATTATATATCTATAATATAAAACAGAGCAGAGAGAGAAATACATAAGTGTCGCATCAAGTTCCACGTCAGCATCAACAGCTCTCTCTCATTCCCCGTTATTCAAATTTCAAACCCTCTTTCTCTCTTTCTGTTTTTACACACACAGAGCTCTCTCTCAACTCTGCTCTTATACCCAGCCCTAATTCCAGCTCTATCACTCTCTCTCTCTGTTCTTTCACACCCTCGATCCCTCACAACTCCCCTAAATCTCTTAGCTCTCATACCCAGCCCCAAATCTCTCATACCCAACCCTAAATCACATACCCAGCCCCTAGAATCAAATTGGGTTCACAAGGCCTGGAAGTATCAGCTCAAGGACTCGATAGCGGCGTCACTTTCGTCGACACCTCCGACGTGTATGGCCCGCATACCAAAGAAATCCTACTCAGGTTCCCATTGAAGTCACGGTATAATTTCTCAACATCTATTTGTCAAATTCTTCCTCATTACGTTGTGCTCAGATTTCAGTACCTGCAAAATACTATTTGATTATGGGGTAAATGTTTACCCGATGGTGGCCTCTTGTTGTTATACTAATTTCATACCTGCTTACTAAATATGGTAGCAATTGTTTAATGTTAACTCAAGTATGCTCTCGAAAGAATTTTTTTTTTAAAAAAAATAATAGCAAAAAATACTAGAAAAAGGTAAAAGGAATATGTTGATATTGGTATTCACTTGTTGAATGATGAAATGTGGTATTATCCTGACTATCAATTGTTGTGACTGATTTCATCTACCTGTGCCCTTGTATTTCATGTCTCTGAAATTGCACTCTGACAATGAAGAAACAAAAATCAATGGATTACCATGTAACTTTAGAGCCTGTCAAACTGGCTGTTAAGTAATCTCCGGTTAATAGTGATTATACATAAACTGCTCAGCTGCCATTGACAATCGAGTAATGCAGTTAGAATCTTCAGGTATTTTTATTTCAATTTGTGTTCTTATTGTTGCATCTTAGTTAAGTTTGTTAGATATAATTGCTTTAATTTTTCCTGATTCGAATTTAATTACATACATTTGAAGGCAGAAATTGCATAAGCTGCAAATGAAATGAGCAAACCTTTATTTTTACAACCTTGGCAATTGCAAAGATAGGTTCGCTTTTTGAAGACCACATCTCCCTCCCATCGACATCTAAAATGTTTTATTTCATAGTGTTGCAGATTCCATTTTTTTATTTGATCATGAGATTTTGCAATTGATAAAATGATTTTACTGCTTTGTTCGTGTAAAGTTGTATGCTTGCAGGTATATCACAAGCTTCATAGTCATGACTGATAAATATAGTGTTGAAGCTACGGAAAAGCTTGATAATGAGGCACTGGTGTGTACCCTTGGAATATGTGAAATTTAAAAGTGATAAATAGCTTATAGTTTGTAATGTTGTTTCCTTTATTTTTTCAGCAGTTGCCGATTTCAGGGGCAGTCCCAATTTGTGAGCAACTTCTAGCCACATTCCCGACAACTGTGAGCTCCTAATCATACTTTTATGTTTCACTTTAGTTCCACCTAATTGATGCTACTCTGTTAAAAAAATGTTAACTTTATACAATGTGATTAGTAGTATTTAGGCATTTGGGCTAAAGTGGAGGAGTATGATAAGCAATGGGATATGCTGTTGAATTCTGTTATGATAAAAAATATGAACATTCCAAGGCTTTCTCAAATTCATTCCCTTCTCATTTTCTCTTTAGATATGGAGCAAGATGTGATGGGATTGGAACCTTCCAAGCTACGACATTTATCCTATGTGATTGCAGCCTTTTCTAGATGCTATTATGAGTACTCTTTTGGAGTTGGTGTGTTGGTTAGAATCTGAAAAAATAAAGCCCGACTAATAGAAAACATGATCAATTTGGCATGGAAATATTTTTGGGAAATAAAATATGCTCTAAATATAAAATCTTGGTTTGCCATCATCTTAAAAGTTGTGAAAATGATTTGCCACATACATAAATTGTGGAGGTCCAATTGACAGAACTTTTGTGAGTTTGGTGTTTATATTTGCAACTGTTTTTTTTTCTTTTTCTTTAGTATTAGTAAAGATTATGTCAGATGTCAGATGTCGATCATTTACTCACTAAGAAAGTCGCCGATCGCTACTTGAAGCGTGAAGTTCTCGGTGAAGGTACCTATGGAGTCATTTGACTGCTTGCATCTGCTGTATACTTTATTTTATACTAAATCCTTGCATCTCCCAATATTGGTGATTGCTTTATTTACGGATTAAAATAAGAGGAAACACATAAGGGGGACTGGGAAAGCTTGCTAAGGGGGAGGATAAGTTCATACAAGTGACAAATTCTTTGCACTATTTTTATGAGTATTAAAAAGGATAAAAAAGACTAGAAATCTGGGAGTCTGATTTTAATTCTGATTCTGGTCATTGTACTTCCCAAGTTCCACCAGATTAATTACTTTCTGAGCCTTCTCACTGCGAGTATGTTACAAGTTTAGCTCCTTGGAACCTCCAAAAATAGCTGGAAACAAAAAAATCATTCCAAGATTTCGAGTTAGGGATGTTCATTCCTCTTTCAACTATAGAATATCATCTACCAATAATCATTACTCTGTTGTCAGTGTACCCATCCCTGTGGTATACCACATTAGAATAGTGTCATGCACAGGTTTAATTTAAAGTGTCAGGAGTGACTTTTTTAGTTTTTTCTGAATTGTACTACAGTGTGATGGTTATGGAATTTTCTTTTTGGGATTTTTTAAGAGGGTTGGGTGTCCCCTTAAACTTTACAGAGTTTGCTTCGAGTAAGGTTTTGGGAGAAAAAGGGATGCCCAGAATTAAGATTCTTTGGAAATGTGTTTGTTTGCTAGAATTTCAGTTATACTGATCTCTCTCTTTTTCTTCTTTCAGACTGGGTTTCTTTTCTACTATCACTGGAATCCTTGACTATTGGAGCTTTTAGAGTAGTTGTCGTTTCACATGTTTATAGAGATTGTGTACAGCGCTTCAATTTTTTTTTTTTTCACATTTGTATTACTTTAGAGCCTCGGAGGACTCCTTTACTCCTTTTTATTCAATCTCTTCTATTAATAATACTTCTTTTAACAAAAAGTAAAATAAAATAATTCATCTTTTTCCCCTTTTCATATACTGCAGGTGGATGTTCCTGGTTTGTCGAACACACTTTATGTTGTGTCAGGTGATACATCTGAAGCTCTTTCTCAGGCTTTACAAGAGAAGGTTTGTGCCCTGCATTTAGTCTTTTTTTGTGTACTTATTTTGAATTGGGTATGGGCATTTGGAAGTCCTTTCTTTTATTTTTAAAATATGGTGCGGGGAGAGGATGTTGTTGGTGCTTTCCCGAGATGAGATGGTCAAGTTTGAGTTTTCAAAAATCTACTGAGTCACTGATGTTCTCCAGGTTGCAGCAATATTGCTTCTTTCGCAGCAGGAAGAGAGGTATATACTAGAGAGTACTGCAACTGCAGCTCTTCAGAAAAAAACGGAGGAGCTTCAAAGAAATTTACTACAAGTAATTCTTCAAGCGTTCGGTTCATTTACTTTAGCTCCAAGTATTATTTCCTTTTAGTTGCTTAACTGATGTGCATTTACTATAAGTGAATATCTGTAGAAAATCTGTTTGGTCAATAAAGATTCTGCGCAATACTCTTGTGTTTTGTATCTAGAAATTATATATAGGTATTAGGAAGGTTATGTTATATTTTAGATTTGCTCTGCTGTTGCTTTAGTTCATCCATCCACAACCACAAAACCGCACACGCGGATTGGTACAATTTTAGGCACCATTCACAAACCGCACATGCAGTGTCGATATAGTTGCAATCAACTCTAGAATATATTGTAATTATCAAGATCAAAAATAAAATTTAATCTCATTTAAAATTCTATACGACCCAACACATCAACCTTCATGTCTTCACATATCTAATTGTTTTATTAATTAAGGATTGTGTCCAAAAATTATCAGCGACTTTAGGGTCCTTTATCTGTAAAATATATTTTGTAACCTATGTAACGGAATGCAACCCTTGATTATGCAAATTGCAACATATTTGATAGTTGATTTATGCACTTGAACTTGTAAACTCTGTGAGGAATAATCATGATTTGTCTGGTCATAGAATCAGGCGGATATGGGGTTGTATGGTCATGCTAATCAAAGTTGTGAACTTTACAATGTTAGTGATGCTGTGTTTGATCAGGAATTTCTAAAATTTTCTCTACTTTCTCCTTATTTAAAGCTTTCTCCTATTTATTGTTGAATATAGCATTGGGATACAAAGTAGAATTATAACAAGGTATACTCTTTTTTGGAATATACCAAGCTAAAGCTAAATTTTCATAGAAACGAGAACTTGATATATTATCTTTTGCTATATGATGGCATTTTTTGCAATTGGGTGAATTTATTATCTTGGTAATACTTTGTTACTTTACTCGCAAAGTGCTTGGTCCTCAAATTAAAGAATTATATCTCCTTTGTCTGTAATTATATTCATTGACAATATTTACTAATATATCAGTTTTTCCAACCCACGATTATGATTTACACCATGATATTCGCTAGAGAATATTTAACAGCAGATTCACCTCATGAATATTTTCTCCGTAGACCCTACTTTCTTATATAAAATCAGTTGCATGCAATCAGTACGCTGAAACCAGGTAAGCAACACTTGGGAAAAAACATAAATTTTGTTATCATACTAGATACCACACTTGATTTATTAAATTTAACAATTTATTATTTTTAATAGTATACGTGTAAAAAAAATTATGTCCTTGATATTCACACATTTTGTAAATGAGACTATTTTTTCTTCTTTTTTTTTGTGTGAAAGGAGAGTATACAGTTTCTCATTAATGGTCAATCAACAATCCTACAACCAAAATTATTGCCAAAAACTCGGTCATTACTACTTTTTTTTTGTAAAGATTAATTGTGGGCATGAAACCCTTTAAACTCGGTCATTACTGTGTTTTTTTTTGTAAAAATTGATTGTGTAATCATAGGCCATGAGGCCTCATTTGGATAGCAGGAATGGACGAGAATGATGCTCTCACCTCATTATAAGTTAGTTCTGGCAGAAAGTAGTGATGGCGCCATTAGATGAATCCATAAGAGCATAGTTGGTACGGAGAAGATATTTTTCGTTGTTATTATATTATCTATAAAAATATAAGTGGCGTTGTTATTAGAATGACACCATGTCACCATATCGAGTGTCATTGTGTTCTTATTCATATCACAAGAGAAGAAACTTCAATTCCAAGATCTAGGCAAGATCTAGGCGAACAAAAGATAAGTGAGGGTAATGCTTATACGTGTAAACACACACACACACACACATCTCATTCTCCGTGTGTATAATCATATTATCTTTGCAGCTAGGCAAATTCTTACATTTTTCCCTAATATACTTTAGTCTTGTTGTATATATGATCGCTTTAACCTTTTCTATTCTGCAGGTACAATGTTGCTGTAAAGTGTGCTACTATTACTCCTGGTTAGTTATCCTAATTCTTTAAATGCTTTATTGGCCTCCTCACTCTTTATCCTCATTCTTTAAATGCTTTATTGGTTTCCTCACTCTTGTAATATAATCACAAGGAAACATAGTTTATAGGCTTTCTGATTCGGTTGATTTTTTTCCCTATAAAGGTTAATATGCTCTGTTTGGTTCTTAACAACTGGTATTAGTGTCGAGTTATTGACTTGTGATTATTGCATCTCTTCTTTTACTTGTCCAGGAAAGTCAAATATGTAGTTAGTTTTAATGTTGTAGTTCTGATATTGGGAGGTATCTTAATGGCATTTCAAACTCTTGCAATTAGGTGTGTACTACTTAGTAAGTATAGTACACAGGCCAAAGGCCGCATTTTGTACTGGTAGATGGCGTGGAAAGTCATCATATTTGAAGCTAAGAAAAGTGAAGTTATTGGATGGAGATTGTTGCCTAAAATATTTTTATTTGTTTTTCACTAGAGGTTGTGAGTTGAATGGCAGATTGAAATTTATTTGTCAAGTCATTCATCTTGTGTCACACAATTATATTTTAGGACTATCATGGTTGTTATTTTTGATTTTTCATATGAGACAAGAATCAAGGAATTTGTGCTGAAGTCCATGTGGAGGAGTCCAAACGGCACAATCAGAAATATCTTAAATGGTTTGTGTACTGGTCAATTGAGCAAATTCAGTGCCTGTGTTCTTATTTGGATGCATCCTTATGATTGTTTCATCTTCCTTAGCTCCTACTTTTAGGACTTTATAGTTAGTGCAATGGGAATTTGGGGGATCTTAGGTCCATTAATGATATTAAGTACGGTGATTAGCTATCAGTTGCATTCACAATTATGCATTCACCACTAAATTCTGTCATACATACATTTCAACCATCGATATCGATGTAGGAAAAAGCTTCCAGGAAGAAACATGAATGACGAACCAGTTCTTTGGTTCATTCTGGTTTAAATTTTCTAGTGTTATATTTCTATGATTTTATTAATGTCTTTCCTCCTAATCAGAAGGCTATTTAATCTTGCCTTGTAGGTACTGTTTTCCGTGAGCCCATCATTTGCAAGAACATTCCTAGAATTGTTCCTGGTAATATTTTGTTTCTCAGCCTGGAGTGTATGTGAAATATTTTACATCCACCATTCACTCCATTCAGCAACTTCTTCTCTAATATTTAGGCTGGAAAAAACCCATTTGCATTGGCCGGCATGCTTTTGGTGATCAGTATCGTGCCACTGATACGGTTATTAAAGGGTCAGGGAAGTTGAAAATGGTCTTTGGTGAGTAAAATCTTCCTGTTTGTTAGATAATTTGAATGCTGTTGAAATGCTTACAAGGTTCTTATGCTCCACCCCCAGTCCCAGATAACGGGGACATTCCTATTGAACTTGATGTTTATGATTTCAAAGACCCTGGCATTGCACTTGCTATGCACAATGTTGATGAAGTTCGTATTCTAAAGTTGTAATTAAAGTTGGCCATATGTTTTCCCTAATCTCATCTAAGTATTATAAATTTTGTAAAATTTGGTAGTCTATCCGTGGCTTTGCTGAATCATCGATGTCACTGGCATTCACAAAAAAATGGCCTCTTTACTTGAGCACGAAGAATACAATTCTGAAGAAATATGATGGCAAGTAATATGTGGCTATGATTCTATAATGACAACTTTTACTTGAGAAGCTTATAAAACTCAGGCCAACTTATCAGACCCAGTTGACCAATAAAGGTTTAAGGACATTTTTGAGGAGGTTTATGAACAGAACTAGAAGCAGAAATTATTAGAACATTCAATTTGGTTAGTGTAACTGTGCTTTGTACATATTATGTGTGGTATTTTTAGATATAGTTTATTTAGAATCTATACTAACATGCAGGTATTAGCATCGCTTGATTGATGACATGGTGGCTTATGCGCTAATAAGTGACGGTGGATATGTTTGGGCATGCAAAAACTATGATGGAGATGTCCAGAGTGATTTACTTGCTCAAGGTGGTTTAGATGTCAGATTCAGGAGATTATATGATTGAACTTTATATGAAAATGTACACCCACCAATAGGTGTGCAATATATGCGATGGTTCTTCTGAAAATAGTTTCATGTCTTGAGATAGAAAGTGACATATTTCAAATTTAGCATGACATGATACCCTGCTTAATTAGTTATTTTAAGCAATTCAGGTATTAGTATGTTGAAATTCATTGCGTCTCTCATATAGAGGCCATAGGGAATCCTTTATTTACTAGACATGTGCATATTTTTAAAGTTTAATGGCTAAATAATGAAAATGTGACAACTACAATAGAGTATTTACCCTTTCTGTCTTTACAGTTTAGTAATCTTAGAAATTGATTTATCTTTTTTAGACATAATGTGAGACATTTTTAAACTCAAAACTGATAAGAATTATTAAAAATTATAAAATAACAAATCATTATCATTTGGTTTATATTATAGATGACATTGGGAGTATATATTTTCACAAGTCAATAATCTTTAATCTATACAGTGCCTTCAGGCACGGGTTATCGCTAGTATATGTATATATGCGATTAGAAGCCAAAATTTCCTTCTATAGTAGCTTTTTGTTTTTCTTCCATTGTTCAAATAATTTCGGGACTATGATCCATATGAAGAGAATACTGGAACTGGTCTTTTTAGTGACCCTTAGACTCAACTGATGCGGAAACTCCCTATATCATTTGAACCACACATATGGGTTAATGTGCATTCTGGAATGGAAGTACGACATACCTCTTTATCCTTTGCAATATCCCCTGCCAATACATTCTTACTTTGCCTGTTATTCCTCGTAGTATGTGTCATTATTCACCTATCTGAACCACTTCTGTTTATCCTATTTTTTATTTTCTTTGTTTGAGGGTTAGGGGTTAACTTTCGTATTCTAGTCAGTAAAGCTCAAGGTGGGTTATTCACTTTTTGTTCTTTTAATTCATCCTAGTGTATTTGCTATGTTTTTTTGCTTGATAATACTCCTTCCGTCCAAGTTTATTTGTCCTAGTTTGAAAATACACGTTTATTAAGAAAAAAATTTGTCTCTAAATTGCCCATCTTAAATACACTCTATTATCATCTTTCTTGTTTTAATTAATCTACTAACTCTTTCTTGGAATAATAAAATAGAGGAGAGAGAGAGGAGAAAAAAAGAGTATAATTGTGCTTCCAATGTGAAAGTTAATAGTGTTTATTTTTTCAAATGTATGTATGTCATGTAGTTTTCAATGAACTTTTTTATAAGTTTGATGAGGGTAGTATTGGAAAAACAAGGTCAAAAGTTTTATTAAAATAGAAAGAGGACAAATAGATTTGGACAAACCAAAATATGCCGTACGATCACAAAACACATCCCCAGATAGATTGTCAAACACACTTCATTATTTTCATTTACCAACTTGTTTGTAATGGAGCCATGAAGGTGGTTTAACAGTTGATTGTTATGGTTTAACGTCATAAATATTCTGTAAGTCTGTTCCCCTTTTGGATTTCAGATAGTTATCGATGCTTGGTCTGCAGCTGCATTTTTCACAATGTTTAGTACGGGAGAACTCATCCCAATTGAACAAGTTGATATCTATTGATGGGGGTATCTAGTGGAGAGAAAAAGTTGATACGGGAAGAAAATGGAGGTCCTTGAACTTGGAATGCATGCGTCGCAGGAGATGTTCATGTTTTCAGGTTGGGGAGTGTATATTTTTGTTAAAGAACAGAGCAGTTTTTATGTACTGTTCCCCGAACAATACCACTTGTGCATTAAAAGAAAAAAGAAATTGAAATTTGTCTTTATTATTATTAGCTAGTCTTGACCCCTGGCAAGAGATCTTCTGTTCTGTTGTGTGTTTGATTTAATTATTTCAATGTAATTACTCCCATATGTTTTTTATTATGTCACTCGTGAATATAATTACTCTGTTACAAAATTATTATAAAAGAGTTATCAAATGTAATTAAATTACTTTTGAACATGAATTTGGTTTTTAAATACTAATAACATGTTTCTGTTTTCTTTTAGCATAAAATTTTAAAAATAAAACTTGAAGTAATTTAAGTTATCGCAATACTCAAAGTAGTAACTAATGTAATTATTATTTATTAAGATAAAATTATTTCGAATTTAAAGATAGTGTAAAACAAGAATCATTGTATAATTTATTTTCTTTTTCAGAACCTTAAGCAACTTTGTTTTATAATTTTTTTACAAACTATTACTGTAAAATGTATTTCCCCTCCCCCTAACTTTTAATTTTTTGTCTAGTGATAGTGAGCTTAGATTTTTTGAAATAAAAAAAAACTGATAAATCAGTTACTTATTTATTTTTTAAAAAAACTCTCAAAATTAAGGGGCTGTTTGATAAAAACTGAATGAATCTGAATCTGAATGAGTTGAATCTGAATAAAAAAATTGTTTAATAATTGATATATCTAAATATTAATATTTTATTATTTTATCTTTTTAAACTATGCTAAATAAATATATAATTTTGTCTGGACCTATTTAAAAAAATTAAATACCCGTTTAAGTGTGTAGGGCTGAGGGCCAAAAAAAAGTTTGCTCATTCAGTTTATTCAGAGAGGAGCTGTGTCAATTCCCTATCAATTATCAGCGGAGGCACCGGTTCTCTGCGAGAGTGCAACCCGCCGACCCTGAATAGTTGAGCAACGGCGCCTAGTCCTCCGGTAGTTGCAAAACTATCCGGTAATGGACGCTAAACCCATTTTGACATGTTCCCGTCAAATAACCCATTAACCCTAAAAGTTCAACAAACTCTTCTCGAGGAATTCGCAAAACATGTATAGATCTCTGTAAGTATTAATATACAATTCATTCACCTCTCTCCATACAAAATTATATTTTTTTTCTATATTTAGTAGGTTTATATAACACGATTTTCCACAGTTTTTTTCGTTCAATTGGGCACTCGTTTCGGAAATCAAAAGCACCTGAATCCGTATGCTTCATTTTCTTTTTCTTTTTCTGTTTTTTTATCTGATGTTGATTGTTTATTTCTTAATGTAATAAAAAAGTGTTATTTCTATTTCATATTTTCTATTTGTATCAGAACCAAATTTGTAAATCCAGTTCTGTTGGATTTTTATTGTTTTTTGACACTGGGTTTCATTTTGTGTAGGGACCAAAGAATGTTGTCAGCATACCGCAAGCATTGCAAACTTTCACAACTTTAAATGGTGTATAAAAGCTAATAGTTTTATAGCAATTAGAGCTTTATATGATGTTAAAATATTTTTTCTTTTGCCAAATTGATAGCATATATTACAGGGATACTGAGATTAGATGACCCTTGATATGCAGGTCATGGTTATGTAGGTTATGGGAGGAAGTCCCTTGAAGGGTCAGTACAGGAAAAAATTGTTAATGCACTTCGCTTAGGTGAGAGAAGCGCGGCTTCCCGTCTGCTGTTAGATCTTGGCCGTGGTAATCGCTTTCTAAAGCTGATGATTTTGTCTACATTCTTAGATATTGTGCGCGATCACCTGATCCATTGGTACTTTGCATTTTATGTTACTATTTACTAACCTAGATTTTTGTCTATCTGAATTGTCTAACTGAGTTTATCGAACTGTATTTTCCTAAATTAATGTCTCTGCATGCACACAAACATCAAATATTTGTCTTGATCTGTGTCAAATATGTTTTGTGAGTCAAATTATTGGTTTGTATTTGTAAGTAATGCAAAATAAGAACATGGCTCATAAATATATTTAACCATATTTTACGTGGTAGAGGAGGGAGTTTAATTTCTGCCAAAAAAGTTTGTCATATGGTTTGTAACAACAACAAACATTACAGTGCTATTATATACATTAGGTAAACTAAGTTAGATGTGCAAGATGACATTGTCAGAGTAATTTCATAATCTATATGCATGCATCAAGTGGTGGATGAATGTGCTTTTCTGGTGACATTTTTGATTTAGTTGGGAAACAAACCTATTGCAAGTGTGTTTTTTCTAATACAATATTTGATCCCAATTTAGTGAGTCATTTCTGCTATGCTGAAATAGTTACAGGGAGGGTTCTTTCCTTTGTAGTTTGTCATGGAGACTTGGAGAACTATGGAGGAAAAAGAGGTCAACATGAATGGAAAATGCTACCTTCTTATCATCCGATCTCTCTGTAAGGGAGGTTACGTAGACGAGGTATCAAAAATTTATATGTTACGACTATATTTTCGTAGAATAATGTCATTCATATCACATCATTGAAGAAAAATGCACGAGAAAGAAAGTAAAAGTTGGTTTCTCTTTGTTTCCCAAGTGTGTTACATAAAATGTCCCCATTTACTTGAATAACCTCTCAACCATGCTTTTCTATTTTTTCCCCACCTTTTTAATCCCTCTTCTATCCTCTTTCCCCAACTAATTAATCTAATGAACACTTTCAGGACTGAAGTTGGTAATTTTTAATTTTTCTATGGTTTTTTTTGGGTTTGACTTGAAATTTTTCATGCACGCCTTATACCATGACATCTGATTTATTTGATTTTGAAGTACCGGAACTCAACATAGATGAGTGACCTCCCAGAATACCAATTGGCAACAAGGCTGGTTGGAGTTTGGGTGGTTTTTGAGACTTCAGAATTACTTCAGGGTTTTGTGGAATTAATTTTACAATTATTGGTTGCTTTTCTTGATATAGAAATGGTTTAGATGGAATCAAGTTGTATCTGAAATCAATGCTGCTATTCTTAGTGTTGAAACTACCACATATAATATCCAATTTTGACCATGGCGTACTTGTTTACCTATGTCCTTTTGTGCCTGTTCAGGCATTCAATTTGATGAGTAGTCTTGGAGAAAATCCAGATATATATCCAGTATTGCCTATGTACAATTACTTCTTGGAAGCTTGTGTCCAGATGCGCAGTGTAAATCATGCCAGTAAATGTCTAGATTTAATGGAGAAACAAATGGTGGGGAAGAATGAAGTAACGTATACGGAGCTTCTCAAGGTATGTAAAGCAAACCAATTTATTATCTTATATGTCTTCGGTTGCAATGATTCATATTAGACATAAAATAAAATAGATGTATTGAATATTGTTGTTATATTATTACAAAAAGAACTAAAGCCTTATACATAGGCTTCAAAGGTCTGTGTGGACACCAAGTATGTGTGGGCACCAAACAAATTTTAATAATAATATACTCTAATAGAATCTTGATTCTAGAACAATTTTCTAACACTCCCCCTCAAGTTGGAAGTCTTATATCACGACTTACAACTTGGTACATAATATAATCTTAAAAATAAAAGACTTAAAACCAACCATAGCGCAGAGTTATTTTATCTTGAACACTCCCCCTCAAATTGAAGTCATCTTCAATTTTCACGAGAAGAAAAGATTTATTTATTATTATTATTATTATTATTTGGTCCAAAGTTAAATGTGAAGGGTTCTTTATCCTTCAAAAAAAACCTACGAAGGACTCCTTATTTTCCTTAACAACTGAGGACTCTCTAGCTTCCCAAAAAATCGAACACATTCCTTCTTGAAATATCTTCTCCATGCAATCCTTACTTTCTAATCAACCATCCATTTACATATTCAACCAGAGAAATAACTACTAAGGACAAACAATTTTTGTTTCACCACAAAAACAAACAACCACCATGGATTTTTATTTTGTTTCTAAAAAAATAACAAAAATAGAATTGCAATAAGAAAAGATACCCTACCACCGGCTATGTGTTGCCGGCGATAGAAGCAAGATTTCTAGTTAGCCTCCCAAGATCAAACTAGCTCTTATTAATATGATAAAATAGATATATTGAGTATTGTTTTTATATTATTACAAAGAGTTTAAACCCTTATATATATGCTACAAGTTGAGTAGCATAATATACTCTAATAGAATCATGATTCTATAATAATCTTCTAACAATAACTTAGGGAGATATTGGTGATGAACTTTGTTGATTGTTTAGTGACATCAGAAAGTTGGCATTCCAAATTGTAGACTCCAAAGAAATATCAAATACTAAACATTACATTATTTAATTCATGTAATAATGGTTGGATCACTAAATAAATACTCCCTCCATCCCATAATAACTGTCGCTTTAGCTTGATGCACATGGATTAAGAAAGTCATTTAGTGCTATCATTTATTAATTAAAATTAGTGTGAAATTTCATCACTACCCCTTTATGGGAAGTTGAAAACTATTAATACAAGGGAAAAATTTCTTGGGACAATGAGAGAAGGTAGGGGTGATATAGGAAAGTAAATAATTTATTCTCCTAGAAAGTTGTAAACGACAAATAAATTGGGAAAAAATTTTTCTTCTAAAACGACAGTTATTATGGGTTGGAGGTAGTATAACCTTTTAAAGTTTTAGAAATATTTTCACCCAAAAAAAACTGTTAACATGGTAGTGACTTTTGCATGAAAATATATTGGTAAATACTTATTGTTAAGCAATACTCTGTTTAGATGAAATATTCTAGTTATGCTTTCTTGGCGTGTATAAACACAGTATCTGATGGAATTACAAGTAAATTTTATAAGCATAGGCTTTAAGGACACGTAATACATGACGTTGGCTTATATAGACTGTTCAACTCCTTTATTTATTTATCTTTCAGAAGGGGAAAATCTCCTCACTTAGTAATCTTCTTTTTACAATGAATTTCTGAGTTTGAACTTTTAGTGGACTGTATACTTGTGGATTTGAAATTTGAGTTCAGCATCCAATTTAAAGGCATTGCATTAGTATTGATAATGCTGAAGTACTGTTGTGGAAAGATGTTTCTTAATTCAGTCGATGCTGACAATGAAATTGGCAAATTTTCATTATTTACCATCAACCAGATAACTACTATCCTTATCTACTAACAACCAGATACTTACCATACTTATCTACCAATCAGATAAATAGTACTACTAATATTGTTCTGCTCAAGTAACTGGTGCTCTGGACATTTCCATTACCATGACAGGTTTGAAGGTACGAATCCATAACTTCATTACCTGTTTTGAAGTGGATGATGGCTGCCCAGTGTGCATTGGCTGGAATGCTATGAGTGTTTCATGAACTAGACATCCAGTAGAAGTTTGAATACTAATTATTCCTCCTTTAAGACATGTTTAATTGTTTACTCTTCCTTTTCACTGCATACTCTTTTTTGCAGATTCATACTTGGTAGAAAGCATTGTTTTCTTGCTTTATGGTTATAATCTTTGGATTTTACGTCCTTCCCTCTTTCAAATTGTAGGTAGCCCTCAAAAGCAAGTGAGACAAAGGAGTATATTAGTGCAAAATATAACACATTACTTTAATCTGATTTATTCCTTCATGGAAAACACTACATTAACACCCATTAAAGCAATAGGTATAATAGTTATTCTTGGCCATCCGAGCAAATAATCTCTGTTTAGTCTTTTAGATTCAGCTCAAGGTTTAGCGGGTTGTGCGCGGGGGTGGGGGGTAAGAGGATTTATGATTCCAATAATTTCATTTTTAAGGTTAATCAAAATTTTATCAAATGGTTTATATTCTAAATTTATTCTTTCAGCTTGCAGTTTTGCAGCAAAACCTGTCTGCAGTGCATGACATCTGGAAGGAATGGACTAAATACTACAATCTCAGCATTATTTCTCTTAGAAAATTTATACAGTCCTTTGCAAGGTTGAGAGATTTGAATTCTGCCAACGTTGTTTTACAACATATGTTAGCTTTGGTTCTCCAGGGAGGTCAAGTCATCATTAAAACCGCTGAAGGAAAGTTGACCTGTCCAAGATTAGACGTTCCAATACCTTCCAACAGTGAGTTGAATTTGGAGAAATGTAGCAAGGATAATGAAGCTTCTGTACCGTCTGTAGTTGAACACTGT
The DNA here is from genome assembly GCA_016801055.1 of Panax notoginseng. Lineage (NCBI taxonomy): Eukaryota > Viridiplantae > Streptophyta > Magnoliopsida > Apiales > Araliaceae > Panax > Panax notoginseng. The sequence goes on from CM029012.1 coordinate 190,046,769, forward strand.
AACAATGTGGATATTAGAGAAGTTAGAAATGATGTAATGACTAGGCTGAATAAATGTATGAGTGTCCCTGTAATGACGATCTTGAGGTGGTCTTTCACTGATGTAATACATGCTTGTGCACAGGTTAAAAAATCTGGGTTGGCAGAGAACTTAATTCTACAGGTAGCACAACTTTGTCATCTTCTCTTTTTGAATGTATATTTACTAAAAGTTATTGTTTCTAGTGAATTGTGTATGCAGACACTATAATGGACATTTTCTAACTCCTTGTTATATGCTTAGTTTTTGTAATGGTCTGAGCTGAGTCACCAAGTATGACTTCCAATAGAAATGTATATTACTGATATTGATAATTGTCTGTTTTATACTAATGTGAGATATTTTCTGTTTGGTTTAGATGCAAAATCTTGGATTGGAACCATCATGCAATACATACGATGGCCTCATAAGGGCAGTTGTTAAAGATAGAGGTTCCCATGATGGCATGGAACTGGTATTAAATTTTTTTGATTTTATGTTTTTGCAATAATTAATTCACATTCCATCCTGCTCCCTTGCTTATGAAGTTCTTTCTTCGGGTTTCCTTCTTGAACTGTGCCTTTTTAGCATTTTATGTGGCTATCTTTTTACCTAAAACTATGATCCATCTCTGTGCAGTTAAAAGTAATGCTGGAAAAGAATTTGAGGCCACGTGATTCTACTCTTGGAACCATATCAATAAGTTGCAGTAAAGAGTTAGAACTGGATTTGGCCGAATCTTTTCTGGACCAGATATCCCAATGCCCTTTTACTTATCCTTACAATTATTTTCTTCAAGCATGTGACATTCTGGTTAGTAATTTTTTAGCTTTACTTCAGTTCTTTATGGTTATCTGCTAGTAAATAATAATGTTCTATCATAAAGAGTAAAGACAGAAAAGAGATGGCAAAAGTCAACCCAATCCCTTACTGTATTTAAATGGCCGCTGATGTAAATCGTTGTTTTTTTCACACAAATTTCTTTGTGGCAGATAGAGTAGGTTGGGCTCCCTCCAATGTTCTAAAAGGCGCTAGGCGGCCCGGGGGCCTAGCGCCGCCTAGTGCCTTGGGGGCCTACTTTTAGAACACTGGCTCCCTCGCACGTTATTTTTAATTTTGGGCAAACTTAATATGTCTAATGACTTTTCGATTACAATAGGTTTACTCTGTTAAGTCCTAATTTATTTGTGTTAGTTATGGATGCGCTAACAAAAGACTTTTAGGATGAAATGAATGTTTCATATAATTTGTTGATGATATTGTGTTCGTTGATGAGATTAGGTAAGGTGTTAATATTAAGTTGGAGACATGGAGAAGTAAATTAGAACCTAAGGTTTATAAATAAAATTAAAGTAAGCCAGGTTATATTGAGGGACAGTTCATCAATGTAAGAAGAAGAAAGACATGCACTGTGAATATTTTAGGCACTGCATGTGCCCAAGACTAGAGCATAAAAAGGAAGATGTTGAAGAGGATCTAATCCACATGATTATTGATTACAGAAGGATGACGTGGCACCATGCATCAGGGTGCTGTGTGATCGTATAATTCTGCCCAAGTTGAAGGTAAAGTTTTATAGAACTATGATAATAACAGCAGTTACATGAAGCTAAATATTGAACGACCAAAAGTAACATGTGCACAAGATGAGAGGCACTGGATTGAGAATGTTAAAGTGGATTTGTGGTGATACCCTTACAAGATTAGATAAGGTAAAAAACGAGGATATTAGAAATAGGGTTGGGGTAGCATCGATTGAGGAAAAGATGAGAGAACATAGGTTGAGATTGTTTGGTTATATACTTGTATCCAATGTCAGCCTGTTGATACTCGATTCAGTCAAGTGAAAAGATGAGTCGCGTATCAAGTAAGATATAAGAAGAGATAGAGGTAAAACTAAAACTACTTTGGAGAAAGTAGGTAAAGTAGACATGAAAAGAGCTGCAGGTAATTGAGGACATGACCTATGATAGGAGTGTGTGGAGAAATGCAATCTGCGTATCGGATGCCTAGTATGGTGTTGCACCTTTTAATATGATTTATGTCTTTCCCTTTTCCCTCCTCGATTTACCTTTTGTTTTCATTTTGGTTTTTTAATATATATACATGTTAGTATGCATTTTTGTCTATGTGGGTGTCTGCGTAATTTTTTCCATTGCATTCGATCCTTTAACTATACTTTAGAATTTTATTAGTTTCTTATTTTTTTAAATGTACATTATTTTAATTTATGTTTTAAAGTTTGTTTATAAATTGCCCCTTATTTTCTCTCTATTCTTGTCATTGTCATGTAGCCTACCCCAACTCTTTTGGGATAGAAAGCATCTGGAAAAAGAAACAAATATTTTATCATGACATGCATTTGGCTTTTGAACACATTAAAGCAGGTGGTCCCTCTTTTTTCGAATCTTGACAGCATTATTTAACTCAATCACTGGGACTTTTACTTTATATCTCAAGTACTGGGGGAACTATGTAGGACCTACAATACTTATATTTTGTTCATTTGCTTCATATTGATTATTTCCTTAACCCAACTGAAAATCTGGCTTACGCTTAACCAAACTTGTTGAGTTCGATCATGATAATCTTGTTTAGAAACCAACTCTGTCATAGTGATTGTATTTATTACACCACAAGCTATCATTTCCTTTTTATGATCTCCTTCAATCTAAAATTTGGTGTTAGTCATCCCCTAGAACTACTGTCGTCTTCAATATGTTAGTCTTTATTAATATTGTTCAATATCTTTCAGGATAAACCTGAACGCGCTGTTCGAATGTTGGCTAAAATGAGACAAATGAAACTCCAGCTAGATATCAGGACATATGAACTTCTGTTTTCGTTGTTCGGTAATGTAAATGCGCCGTATGAAGAAGGCAATATGTTATCACAGGTGGATACAGCTAAAAGGATAAGTGCTATAGAAGCAGATATGAGGAAAAATGGCATTGAGCACAGTCATTTATCAATCAGGAACCTGGTGGGTATCTGCATTATTTACGACTCCCTTCTACTACTACAGCAGAGGACAGTTTTTTAATTTTGGAAAACAAATAGCATAATTGGTTTTCCATTTTCTTCTTTTCCATTAAGATGATCTTGTGTCACTTGGTTCGGCTAGTAAAACATTTTCTAAGAATATCCTGATGTTCTTTGGAGTGGAAACGTAGTGCTGCCACTTGTATAGTCCATGGAAACATACTGCATTCACAACCCTACTATGTGGCATGCTTTTGTCGTTGTCCCTTCTATCTAGGATGATTATTATATGTCATTCTCCGTTAGGTGGATCTTAGGCATTAAATATTACCACATATTTATGGTTGTGTGCTTCGGAGAGATATTTACACTTTTGCAGTGAAATAATTAGAATTAGATATTAACATAGGTGCACAAATACTTGATTAGCTTGACCCTTTTTTCCCTATTGAACTTAGCAAAGTGAGACGTTTAGCATCTCCAGCATGCTTCTGACGTGTTAAATGGCGTTAAGTCAGAATACTTCATGTTTTGTATATGTTAGTCTTGGCCTAAGTGTACTAGCATGTAGTTTTTTTTGTTTTTTTTTGTTTTTTTTTTGTTTCAGCTGAGAGCACTTGGAGCAGAGGGGATGATGAACGACTTGATACATTACTTGCGGGTGGCAGAAAATCAGTTCTCTCGCAGTAACACTAGATTGGGAACTCCAATCTATAATACTGTTTTGCATTCCCTTGTTGAGGTCAAGGAAGTAAGTACTTTATGCAGCCTGGTTATTTTACTGTATCAGATATTCTATGAACTGTAGTTGTATATTTTTTTATAGGAACCAACATATTTTTTGTTTCCAATCCAGAGTCGTTTGGCTGTAGAAATGTTTAAAACTATGATAGCTTGTGGATATCGGCCAGATGCTGCAACTTATAGTATCATGATTCATTGCTGCACCACTGTTATTAGAGGTTTCAAATCTGCATGTGCATTAATTGCCCTCATGATCCGTGATGGTTTCTATCCCCAGGTGCTAACTTACACTGCTCTCATAGAGGTATGCTTATTGGCTCTCATATCTGCACACAGTTTAAGTTTTGATGCAGCTCATAAAAGCGGTAGAATTTTATGCCTTGTAAAATAACATCCTTCTTGATTACTCGCAAACTTCACTCCATTGTCCTTTATCCTGCAATTTGTGATACCATCTAATATGCATGTTTACCTCAATATAACAATTCTCATGCATATACCAACATTTCACTGTTCTTTCCCTTTCTGGATAGATCTTAGACAAGCTGCAAGCCAGCAACATATGTCGTAAAATTAATTCTTTACTTTGAACCTTTTGTTCTTTCTTCTATTTTTTTTTCATTTTTTTTGTTTTTTGGCTATACAAGTTGGAAGTTGAGTATGAAGCAAACAAAGTATGATCCTAGTAACTTAAAATCCTACTAAGCCTAAGTTGTATGTTCTGATTATATATTGTTTTCTTTTGCTTCTAACAACATGATATTCATATTCTGATTAGAAACGAACAATATAATTTTCATTAGAATTCATCTTTGCTCAAGAGAGTAAAGAGTAAAGCTATTTTGGATACTACTTGTGTACATCTGCATTCCCTTAATTTTTTTGGTGCTTGAATAAATTTTAATGTTAGTTCTTTCATCTTTGTCAAGAGAAACTTTCATGAAAGCTGATGTAATGTTTGTTGTCCGATTTTAGATATTGACAATTACGTGCAAGTATACACGATCAACAAGTAATATAGAGTAAATACGAGTGTCGAACCCACAGGGAATCTTCGTTTAATATATCCCAACTACTAATTTTGTATCAATTCAATTTTATTTAAACAATCTCAATTGTGAATAATGGTTAAAAGTAAATTTAAAAAATAACAAAGAGGTTGAAAATTAGATATTTAAAGGCTTAAGGCTACAATATCCCCAATTATGTAACACGAATTAATTATCCAAATCATCCGATTATTAAATCAATTAGAGTTGTTAACAGAAATTCATGATTATTTATAAACCCTCTCCCAAGGATCAAATAAAAATATTCAATTCAATTAATTTTGCTATATTCTTATGCAAAACGAAAGAATCAAATTCATTAAGTATCAATTCCCAAAAGTTACATGCAGTGAAAGAGATATTTTTTTTTCAATTCACAGCCCTAATTATTAAACTCATGCAAATAACTAAGAATACATGCTATCACATTCAGATCTAACCCTAGATTTCATCTTCCGAATTCATCTAAAGTATACCGCTAATTGTTGGCCAGACAATTAATCAAGAACAAAATACTATAGACAACTCAAATTGAATAACTAATTGAAATTAAATAGATAATTAATTCATAAACATACCGAAACCAATACCAATTAAATCGGTATACCGAACCGGTTCGATAACGGTAAATATCGTTACTACCAGATTTTTTTTAAACCTGTAATTTAAAATGTCCAACCCAAAATATAACATAACCGTTGGTACCAATTTTTTTTAAACCTATATATCATGCCATTTAAAATGTCCTGCCCAAAATATAAGCCCATTTTGAGACCAAAGAGAAATAACGTTAATCTAAATAAAACCTAAGTCCCTAGCTTCTTCTTCCTTCCTTAACACTAGTCGCCTCCCCGGATATTATTTGCTCAAGGACCTAACCTAAAAGAAGAGTAGAAGTGAAGATTGAAGAAGAAGAAAATAACATGGGCAAGAAGCTAAGAATACTCACATGTAAGTTGGAGAAGCACCAATTAATTACCTTATTCTGCCATCCCTTCATCATCTTCTTTAATCACCTCTATTTACAGCAATCTGGGTTGGAAGAAAGAAGTTGGGCAAAAGTTTAAAAGATGGCATTGGGTACATATATATATAATATTGTATATTATATATATAACATCATTCGATATAACGATTTCGGTTCGGTAAATCCTGAACATGGAAAAGGAGGTACCGCTACCGTGCCGAAAAGTTCGGTATTTACCGGTTTTAATACTGTTGTCTGACCAATGTCAAAATGTACCGAACCGGTTGAGCCGGTTTCGGTAAAAAAACCGATTGTACCGTTGGATTTGAACAACCCTAATCACAATAGAATTACAAAACTGAAAATAGATGTAAGAAAAACTCAGTAAAGTCTTCTTCCGTCTTCAAGTCTCCAGTCTGAATTCCTTGCGGGATCTTCTGAATCTCCAATCCTTAATCTCCAGCAATCTGCTTCAAACTCTGTATTTTTGATGGAGAGCCTTCTTCATTTTTATATAGAAATCGTCCTCCAAGTCGCTCAATTAGAATCCAAAATTGAATAGAAATCTGCAGTAGAACCCCAGCTATCCAAAAGACTCGACCACACCTTCCTGATCTCCAGAGCCCCGGCGCTGGATTAGGCTTGAAGAGTAGCGCCCCGGCACTGGTGATGTGCAGGAAATTACGATTTTGCCCCTTTGGTCACCGAAAATTCTTGTTTTGCCCTTATGCTTCCCCAACCTACAAAATAACAATTAAAAAAATAAAATGTTCTAAAATACTTAAAAACTAACAATATATTATGCCTAAAAATACTTAATTCATGGGTATATTACCCACTCATCAATGGTAGAGATTGAAATCACAGTGTTTTGAATTTCTGCTCAACAGAGTAAATTTTAAACCTATTTTGGATACACCTTGTGTACATCTGCATTCCCTTAATTGTTTTGGTGCTTTTATAATGAAATCTGGAACCAGAACTACTAATTGAATAAAATTTAATGTTAATTCTTCATTGTCAAAAGATACTTCCATGAAAGCAGATGAATGGTAGAGATCACAGTGTTTTGAATTTCTGCTCAAGAGAGTAAATTTTAAACCTATTTTGTATACATCTTGTGTACATCTGCATTCCCTTAATTGTTTTGGTGCTTTTATAATGAAATCTGGAACCAGTAGTTCTACTAATTGAATAAAATTTAATGTTAATTCTTCTTTGTCAAGAGATACTTCCATGAAAGCAGATGCATGGTAGAGATTGAATCACAATGTTTTCAATTGGCTATTCCAGATTTGGGTGTTCTTGCAGTTTTTACGATTCTAGCACCTTCTAAAATCATTAGAGTTCAGTTACTTAAATCTAATATGTTCTATTGACAAACAATGTGATTCATTCAATGAATTTATTGAAAAATAGATCTCCACATGCTTTAAAATCTTTTATCATTTATACATAGGCAACACAGGGTAATGGCCTAATTTCTTTTGATGAATCCTAGACACTTGCAATTTCTGACCAATAAATTATGCTCAGCTAGAGATTAGTTCAGCCATTAGTGTAATCAGAATTTCTTGGCAACGAAAAACTGAATCAACCATTTGACATTTTCAGGTTTAAAATAAGAAAACTGAATATGGACCTTTGACTTGGTAGTACTTGTTTACTTAAGAATGTTATTTCTTCTTTTAAGTGTTACATTTTTCACATGGATTAGCTGTTAACATTACTTGTTTAGCCAGAATGCCAAACTAAGCAAAGCCTATCAGCTATATGCATTTTAGGTAAACTAGTCATTTACTCCTTTCATAGAATGTAATTAATAATTATCTACCTCAATTTTGAACCCCCTTTCAAATAATGTAATTGATTATTGTCTACAATATCCCTTCACCACTTTCATTGAATGATTATTATATTCACCTTGTTCGTTTCCATAATGTTGTAACCTGTTTACTGTTTTTTTTTGTCTTACCAGCATCCTATCCTCAACCCATGGTGCTATCTTTGATCTTCCTCGAATTTTTTTAGCCTATTATGTTTGATTTTGTTCCTATCAGTACATCGTAGCTAAACATGATCTATCTTGTCCAGAATCCAGATGTAGAATATATGGATAACCAAATAAAATACTTCTTATTTCTTGCTGGAGCATTTGCACTATTAATTTTTGCCTGAATTTGTGCTGTAGTATACAGAAATAGAT